>JAWMAG010000013.1:8885000-9455000 GCA_037013455.1 Ceratitis rosa
GGCGGCTGATACGTCAGAGGGTGAGAAAAATTCGTTTACAAGCGTAACAGATGAAGCAGACAGTGAGGAGGATGTAAAAAAATCGGCTGGCGATATTACTGATGCAACACAGACGTTAATAGAGAAAGAGAAAGATTCAAAGAATACTAGTCCGGCTGAAGTGCGTAAACGCAAGCCACGAAAAGCCGATTAAGCGATGCAAAAAGAACTTCGTAAAAGAAAAATACAACATTCATAATAATTACATATATTCTCACATACAATTTTATTTTGCGTATAGAGCATTTTATCTGCTCATGTGTTGTGCATTTTTGTACGCCACATTATTTTGGCTATAGTATTTTTTCGTATTTAGTTCGATTATGCGACGATATGCGCATAGAGTTCAAATAAACGAAATAGTTTGTAAATTAAAAAAAAAATATATATATTTAGAATTGCAAAATCTTCAAACAAAAAAAAAAAAACAAAAACTATTCAGCATGCATTTGAAACATAGAAGTATCAAACGTAGGTATATTTCATTGGTGTATTATTTAATTGAAATTTAATTTAAACAAACACTCGTACTAAGTAATTTTTATTGCTAATAAAACGCACAACAGCTAATTGTTAACATTTGAACATAAACTATTATTTACTGTAATTTCAAATATGATATTTTAAACAAAGCCCAATTAGCACTTGTCGCTTTTTTCTACACTTTCAGTCATTAAAATGTGCGAATTGATCGGAGTAAAACTAAAAAAAAAAAATGCCTTATTTATATGAACGCACGTTGTGCTAAAAAAAATATGTAGCTAACGTGAACACATTTAAATTAATTGAAAAATACCAGTTTTGATTTTACTAGACGCGAAGAAGTAATAAAATGCATGTAAGCATCAACAAATAGACAACGTGCTCTAATAACTATAAACAAAAAAATATATAAATACTAGCATGTAATAAATTATATACTAATTTAATTGAAAGTGAAATAATATGAGATATTCTAAACTAAACATCATGAGAACATAACATTGCACTGACTGTTTATTATTAATTTTTAAGGCGCCGCTGTTTAATTATATTTTTTAAATTTTTTCTCTAGAGGTATTGTGCATACAAAACGAAAATAAAACATTTACTACACAACCATCACTAATTTTTGTGCATTATAAAAGTAATTATTGATCTTTTTACATACTTTATTAATATAATTAAATTTTTTCGCTTAATAAATATATATATAAGTTTAATTTTTTTTTTGAACTATAACACTTAAGCGTATGAAAATAGCTTAAAATACACGAATATAAATAATTACGAAAGTTTAAGTAACGTTTATTTGCTTGAGAACATCAATTTGTAGCATTTACATCGTAAATGTTTCTAAACACTTAACACTCCACAAAAATATATTTTTTGCTCATTAAAATTACTTAAAATTAAATTTAGTTAAAATTTTCGACAACATCTGTCCAGGATGTATTTTTTCGCCAATTATCAAAAGCTAGCTATTTTAATATAAATTTTATTTTTAATAATAAAAGAAGAAATTTTACTTTTTAAATAATTTCTTTAGTACTAAATTAAATAAAGATTTCTTTTTTTAATATCTACTAAAATTTGTGTATTTTATTATAATAAAAAAATGCAACGGAATAATGGAAACAAATTTTATGTATGTATGTATTTATATGTTCTATATAAACTGACTGTTAGAAATATGGAACGTAAAAAACGCGCTAATTTACGAAAGATAAAATTCAATTTTATAATAACGCGTTAGAAATAAATTGAATTATAATCATGAGAAAGCGAAAAAATTGCAAAAAATTTGTAATACTTGTTTATAAACAAATACTTAAATACAACTACAATACATATGTATATGTACAATAAAATAATTTAGTCTATTGCATTGTCCTTGAAAATTTTTAGAGTTTGCTTAATGAAGATGTCATGAATTTAATACAAGTTGACAGTATTTTCCATGTCACTGTTGTCGTGGTAAACTCGACTCTTACTTATCAAGATTGGTTTCGGATATAAGAAACGTATGTTCAGCCTGCAATAACTCACTGCGCGACACTAAAATTCAGTACGCACGTTCACTAAAATACACACATCTAACATCTCGGTCCTTGTGGTTTAAATTCGTCGAAACAGCTCCATTCCTAGGCCCCGTTTGGAAGTACTCTTTGTTTCCCTCAATTCCACTACATCCTGCTTTAGTTGGGTCAAAATTCAAAGACCTGATAATCACCTGAACCTCTTCCCTAGTGAAATCAAGCGATACGTTAGTGGTACAGACCTCTAGTTATTTCTTTTTCGACTTTAAGAGGAATAGATCCTCCCCACAACCTATCAAGGAGGGGGGGGAGTTCTTTTAAGGGCGTAGTACTCAGCCTCCTCTAAATATACGATATGTTTTCTATAGGGAAGATCCTCGCCGTCTTCTAAATCTAAAACCTAAATTGGTAGGAGTATCTCGCCTACAGGGTGCTGCAAAATGATCCGTCACAGCTACATCCCCCTATTGTTATATGGCGGATTATAAAGCTGAAAGAGGGAAAGTGTAAGCTAAATATTAGATACCATCGCCAGACATTTCAGGTGTTATGCAATATAATCGATAAACCAACCATATTATCCCACTTCTGATTTTTGCGAATGGCATACAGTTAACGCAAAATTTTCTAATTGCAGTCGCCCCTCGCTCCTCATAAAAAACTATCAGCCGATCGGAATCCGCTTAGTATAAACTATAGGTTCCTACATTTGTTTGGAAAAACATCAAGACGCAAAAACCACAAATTGGAGGAGGAGCTCGGCCGTAAAATTGCTTCAGCGGTTACAAACCGCCAATTATATATACAGTTAATGTGTCTCGATAATGCGTCGTTGACTGCTTTCCCATCCGTATGGGTAATTGAATGAAACAAGTTTATTCAAATTTTGAATTTAGTGTTTTTATTATGTGAGTTTTGATTACTTTTCTATTTTTTCAGTTTTATATTTTTTTTTTTAAATTTTTTTATTAATTTAATTTTTAATTACAAATCATTTTATGATTAAAATATCAGCTTAAACCAAATTAAAATTAAAACTAAATCATTAAAATATAACTCTTTTAATATTTTAGATATTTTTTTCATTATTTCTAAAGTGAAGCTTATAATACAACAAAATAATATAAGTCAGCCTAAATGAGAAGTTGAAATATTGCCGAATGTATTTATAAATGAGTAAAAATAAAGCTGAAAAAAGTGCAAATTTCAACCAAATGGAAAAAATTATGACAGCAAATAGTTTTATTATTTATTTTTATTTTTAATAAAATAAAACATTAAATATTAAAGAAGTATAAATTAAAACATAAGAAATTAATAAATCCCTGCAATTTCGTTTATTTATAACTATGTTGTGTATTTATGTATTGTTTATGGGGTGTGTGTGTGGTAGCGCCAAATCGTTATCAGTTTTAAGCCAAATCTCAACTATTGCGATTTGTTGTGTGGGTATATGTACATACATATATAATCATATATGTATAAGATTGTATTAAAAAAGTAAGTGCTGTTTTAACAATTGTAAATACATATTTATAATAACTACATATGTATGTATATTGTAGTTTTAATAGATACTAAAAAATTGAGTTTAATTGAAGACGAGCGCAGCTGAGAGCGTTTATGTGCGAGCCCTGCTTTAAAATGATTTTTTTTTCAACTTTCTTTTGAATTTTTTCTTTTCCAGTTTTATGCATTTAATAGAAATTTTTCATAGATTTCAATAAAAAAATGTTTTAATTATTTTATTTATTTATTACTAAACTTGCTTGAAATTAATGAGTGATTTGTCGCTGTAGCTCCAATTTAAGGCTCTCCGACTGTCCGATGAGAGTATGAAAATACTCCTTGCAGCTCTTAAATTCATCTCTCACTCTCCAAAATCAAATTTTACGTGCCCTTATGCGAAATAAATATATGCTCTCGCTCTCGATTTTTATCTCATAATCACTCAATTTTCTTTTAACTTACATCAGTTCTTTGTTGTTGGTTTATTACAAAAATTAATAACTATTGTATTTTTTTCTTCAATATTTTCTGTTTTTCTTAACGGCACTTGTGTGTGAATTAACTGTTTTGAATAAAAGTTTTTCTTTAATAAAAACAAAATAAGTCACACATTATGTGGTATAAAAATTCTTAAATACATATTTTACATGCGTTATCATGTATAAACATATGTATGTATGTATGTAATAACTTGGTAACAATTCTATTTTTTTTTTGTTTTTGTATTTTGTTGTTTTTTTTTACAATTATATAAAATCCCTGGCTATTGCATATTTGGTCTATTGTAGTTGTTTGTATTTGAGGGGTTATTTGGGTGGAAAAATATTGTATGGGTTTGGGGTAAGGCTTATTATGTTGGGTAGGATATTTAAGGTTTGGGTTATTTATGTTATTTGTGTGTAAATAAAGTTTGTATATTTATAAAAATAAAAAATAAAAATATTTTGATATTTTGTACTATTGCAGTGTATGGAGGATATATGGGGGAGTTATGCATTTGTATGCGTGCTGGGATATTTGTTTGTTAAAGGGTATGTGGGTATGTGCTGTTGTTGTTGTAATGTGTGATATTTTAATGATTTTCAAATACTTTAAGTAATTGTTGTATGTAAAAGTGTGTGTTTTCTGATTGTGGTAGCAGCCAAACAGTAATTTTTTTCTTTTTAAATTGTTGCTTTTCTATGGAACTAAAATGAATCAAGCGCAAGAGTTCAGGCGTGCTTAGACTAATTTTTCATAACAAACATAAACGAAAATTTATAAATTTGAATATCTCAATTATTTAAATTTAAACGCGTCTTTTGTAAGCTTTCGCGGCACAAAGAGTGTACAAAAAATACAAATTCAATATAAACGCACAACACTTTCGCCTTAATTCATTTTAGTTTTGTACAATTGAGTTTTAATTTAATTTAGCTTGTTGTAAAACAAAAAAAAAAAACATTTTTTTTAATTACTTTAAATATTCAAAAATATGTATGGAAAGCACGTCGTTGAACTTTCATGAGTGCCAAAATGCGAAACGTGTGAGTTATGCTGCATCATCAAATATTTTCAAAAATTGTAAATATAGTAAGTAGTAAATTAATTCCATATTACTAAACTTTAAAGCAAGCAATTTAAAATTTGTTTAAATTTGAGTAACTTTTTCATGTTCAAATTTTTTTAACGCATACTTTTCAAAGTTACTGTTATTACCAACTTTTTTGGATTCGCCTCGCTAATTTTTTACACATTTTGGGCAGCATTTACTCAACACTTCACACTCACATATTCGTCATTTATAATTAGAACTTACATACTATGGGAAAAACTTAAACAGGACAATACAGAAAAAAAAAAAAATATTTGTTAATATTTATAATATTAATGAGGTATGTGTGGTGGAAATTTTGAAAATTGAATTTTGTAAACCGGTCTATTGCATAAAATTGCAGGATTGTCTGTGCACGCTGCTGCAGCTTTGATTGTGCTGGGCACCACAGCAGTTGCACTATTTAAAAAGAAAATAGTAGTATAGTAGAGAAAATAAAAAAAAAAAACATCAGTACAAAAGTGTACATCGACATATCGCCATTGTGTATGCGCACGAGCTGGTGGTAGACGCGTTTTTCACATGTTTCGCGCTACCCCCAACACGCTATGCCACAAAGTCCAGCGGCCGATTAAAGCCACCTTTACGATTCATATATTGACGATACTTGCGCTTTAAGATTACATGCACTTCACCGACATCGTTGCCTTCAACTTTCTTATTTTTGGTGGTGTCGAATGTGCAGAAACCCATTGTTTTTAGCATTTCAACTTCTTCGGGCGATTTGCCCTCCAAATCGGCTTCTGTGATTTTTGGCCGCTCTGCGGCACCGCCTCGTCGCCCTGAGGACGTTGACGCTGAGGTAGATGGATGTCCACGGGAGTGTGACCTAAATGCAGGGATGATGTTATAAGCAGATATTAGTTAAAAATAAATAACAATAAAAAGTTTTAACAAATTTTTATTATTGAGTTAATTAAGCACTTATCTGTAATAATAAAATACGTAAATTTATACATATACCTTACCACTGTGTCGTGCGAGCATTAACAACATTTTCCGCAAAACAAAAACTGTTGAAATCCCATTAAAAAAGCACTTCTGACTCATCTAAAACACTGCATACACACGTATGTATACGAGTATACAAATGTATGTAAGCTGTTTATAACAATCCCCATCATATTGTGCAATATAAAATTCAGTCATTTGTTTTTCATTTTCCATTTTTATTTAAAAAAAAAAAGCTATCAAATTAATATTATTTATACTAACAATAAATTTATTTCGTAAATATGTATATATATATTTCCATTACAAATAATTGTTATACTTCAATATAATTTCGGTTTCACTTCATAGAAGAACTCCACTTGTTACGAGTATACAGCATATGTATGTTTGTTTTAAGACATCTCTTCAATAAGCGCCGCACGCAATTTAGTTGTAACTGTGCTCGGTTGAGCTTGATTCAATTTGAATACGCTCTCTATAACCGACATCTCTGTGGCAGTTGAACTCATGCCCACAAATGATATCCAATCATTGACTACCATACCGGCAGCCAATACATCACTGCCCCGATTAACTGTACCAGCCACCAATGGCACTTGTAAAAGTGATGATAACTCATCTTGATCTTGTATACTAGTTTTGGGATGTACCATACCACCCTGATTGCTGAGCACTGCATATGAACCTACTAATGGGTTATCAGCTATTGTTTGTCGAAATACTTCCACTTTGAGTACATCACCGATGATTTCTTCAGTTTCCTTGTCTAGATCGGGATGTACTAATGCTACATAATCGTTGCAAGCAATGACATTTCCCAATGCCGATAGTCGTTCTTCCACACGTTGTATTTTCACCGTATCCGGTAATGTGTTGCGCAGATGTTGTAGCTCCACATCGGTTGTGGAATGTGGCACGAGTAGACCATTACGATTGCCTACTGTGAGACGGCCAATGATACGGCAGCCGCCGATGCTTGCATGAACTACCGGTATGGCCTCTAACAATTCCGATTCGTACACACTGTAGAAAGCCTCAGAACCGCCGATGGCGACTAGGCAATATGCGTTTGTAAGTTTGCTGAAAACCCCGATATCATCGTTGTTCTCAAATTGCACGCGTAATGCCATTTTTATTTACTCTTTATTTAATTTTACACTTTCCTTCAATTGAACTACTTCTTTACGGATTTACTTTCGACTAACCAATAATGAAGTTAGCAAAGGGTAAATGAGTTTTTAAACTATTTAATTAAATGCTGTGATGAAATTCTTGGCTATCTACAGCAATTTCACTTCACGTGGTAATGTCAAAGAATTGTCAAATTTGACATAAAATGCCTTAAGAAAAAAAAAGCGAGGGAAACGCGTACTCGTAGGGTTGTATTCGGGTAAACATTGCATTAGTAAAATAAATGTAATACCAAAATACACAAATTTTATACGCGTATTTTACGAAAAATTGCGAAATACATATCTTAGCGTAAATATAATTAGTTAAAAAGTGTTATACTTAGTTCAGTGACGTTTTGGTCTGGATTTAATACACTACACTTCATTATTCACCTAGAACGGCGTCGGCCTGCTCGGTCACGCTCACGGCTTCTACTACGGCTCCTGTCGCGATCACCGCCACCCCTTTCATGGGATCGTCTGCGTAAGGCACGGCTACTACTGCCAGCACCCGTTTCGCGTTCCCTCATACGTTCACGTTCTCTGGAGCGGCGTTCACGCCTCTTTTTACGTTCAGAACGTTCCTTTTCACGTCGCCTGTGTGCTGGAGATGGACTGCGTCCCATTTTTAATTTGGACGATTTAGTTCTGTGAAATTGGATACGCAATACACCAATTTGGCGCTTTCTTCGATTCGTGTCTGTTGATGCGAATGTTAGCTTTTGTTGTTTTCTATAATAAATCAGTTTGCAGAATGCCTGTTGAGAGAAATGATTTTAGTGCTTTAATATATAATATAAATCTTTTATATTAATCATAGAAAAACTTACCGTTTTAATGCTGTGTCCTACTTTATAATTTTGACACCGGCATTAATTTTAAACTTAAAAACTAAAATAAAAAGCTATCACACCAACCGCGGCGTTTTGTCCCTTTCTTAGTCTATGCTTCTTCTTACTAACGAAACGGCCTTGCAGTTCACCATAGTCCTTTGAGCAGTGTGTTAGTGTAATGATTTTATTCACTACATTTTATCAGAAGTATTGCTTCACAGATTATGGATTAGGAAGATTAGTAATTTTTATATAAGTTTATATAATTTTCAACAAATACTTTTATTTGTTCGTATCTGATAGAATGTTACTAGTTGCTGTTCGATGAATTTGATTTGACTAATTTTTAACAGGAAATCACGAATTTATAGCTAATATTTATAAAAGTTTAATTTTGGAATTATAAATATGATATTCAACAACCAAAGCATAGGGTATATCTTCTAAATTCACAATTATAAAAATCGTTCTGTATGAAAAAATGCCTTTTCAATTTGTGTTTCAAGAATTTACACACGGTAAGACATATCTGTCATAAAAAATCACTAAATTACAGTAGTTTCTTTACTAGACCGGTCTTTATAATGGAACGGTCAAAGATTCCCGGGACATTTGCTAAAAGACAATTCAGGTAAAACTTTTCCGGATGCAGCACCAAAGGTAAAGCCTCTTATTCAAACAGACAAACCTAAAAAATTAATCAGATGACCATTTCCCTACTAGTGTTTAACATCTATGTTTAAAAACTCTCCCAATCCCAAGAATGATTTTCTGGAGGTTAAAGTGCAGAATACATACCGGTAAGTGAGAACAAAATGAAATATCCCCTGCGGGTTAGGGGTTCAAGAATTTACCCGCGGTAAGACATGCCTGTCGTAAGAGGCGACTAAAATCCAATAGTTCCCGCGACAGTCGGGTCTTTATACCGGAACGACCCGGATTTTTTATCCGGCCAAGGACTGTCATTCTTTGAGGAATATTTTTGCGGCTACAACAACAACAACAAAATGAAATAATGGTCAAGGTCCGTTCTGATTTCGGGATTTTAATGATATAAACTTTATTTATATTCGTAAATATGGGGGGCGAAGGGGAAATGTTTGAAAATTATAAAAAGCTATACTTTGAAGAGCTGTACACCCAATGCTGGAAAAGTAAGTAAAATTCTTTTTTTTATTGTCATATCTGAATACTTTTGGTAGATAAATTTGAGAAAATCCACTAAAAAAACTAGTATTTTTTTATTTTAAATCAATTTTTTCTTAAAATTTTGTCTGATTAACTATAAGCTAAAGCAACAGAAATAAAAAGAGCATGAAAATATTGGCGGAAAGTGGCAGTCACTAAAATTTTCTTAATAGCAGTAAATTCGAAAATAACAGTGCTCTTAAGTAAAACACCTTTGTAAATTGGCGGTTTTCGGCCAGTACCCACCTAAATCCATCCTGCCTATACAAATAACACATATGCTATTGACTCTTTATAAACGTTACACCTGTTTTGGCAAAGACTGGTCTTGTCAGAAGTTGAAATTAAACTATCCACATGGCAGTAAGCACTGCTAATTACTCGATTTATGCGGCAGTCTATAAATATACCAATACCTGTACACATTACAATATCCGTACGTGCACATACCATAATTGTATACCTTTTCCTCTCCCTATCTCGAAAAATAAAAAAGTTTGTGCAAACTTTCCAAAGAGAAGTATCGAACAGGTTGTGGCCCATTTCCTTTTGTCCGCAACACTTTTCCTCTATTATTTCAATAGATATAATCTGGCAATGCTTACTGGAAAAATACAACTCTGCATTTTAAAATATCCCATTATTTCTTCAACGGGCTTCAATATGACATCATTCTCAATAAATTTCCAATTAGAATGAATAAACAACCGGTTATGTAATATTGTGTACTCCTTCGTTCCCACAGTAAATTCGCACCGGAAAATAGACGCGAATGCAATTAGAAAAAACGAATCAGGCGAATCAGAACAGAAGCAAAAGCGGAATCGAACGAACGTCGACTCGAGTGTTTGCGCTGGAGTAGCTCAAAGAAAACGAACGTCGAAAAATTGTTGTAAGGTTTTATTGTTGTAAATCGACTTAAAATAAATTGGAAACATTAAGTGATTAATGAGTACTTTACAAAACCAATAATATATACACGAAAATAATGTAAAAAATGTGTGTAGCGGGCGAAAAGAATTGACCAGAAAAGTTTACATTTATGTGCTGCTGTTGAAAGTGAAAAGAATTTTGGTTAAAGGGGAATTAAAAATCGATAGAAGCGGTTGATTGGTGAATTTGCCATCTTCGCCGATGACCGATGCCCTGGTGCTGATATTGCACCACCAACCGGCAAACATTTAATGCATAATAATGATTCTTAATCAGAATTAAGCTATCGTTTTAGCTTGAATTAATTTATATGCGGTGGAAAGGTCGTTCAATGACATAACCCGCTAAATGTGAATTTATGAAGAAACATGCGTGTATTTGTGTTATATTTAATGACATTTAAAGTGCAAATTTTTTAAACGAGCACGAGAAATTCATTGAACTTCATAGACATTTAAATATAGGCTTTAATTGTGACCACTGCCTCAATTGGGCGTATGCTTTCCTACATATTTTTTTGCTGGTTAGAAATTTCCCTATTTAAAATAGCAAAAGGGAAATTTCTGCTAAAAACAATGCTACCGATTAGTTTTTTTTTTTTCACTGCGCGTGCCTTTGTTAACTACTTGCGGAGGAGTTGTAATTAATAATTGAAAAACAAAAGTTAATATTAATAACAAATATTCTTCTCTTTAAGGTTTTCACAACAATATCTTCACTATTTTTAAAACTCAAAATCGTATATTTTGCTGCCCCTAGCTATGTCTGGCAACTTACTTGCCTTCTCTCATTAGATTTCCATTTTTAATAAGTTGCTTTCCTTTTCTTTCATTCCAATTAAAAGCACCAACTCACTTTTGTTTCATTTTCCATTTTTCGCATTCGAAATTTCCCTTTATTTTCATTTTCTTTAGACCGAACTATTTCGATGTGATTTCGTTGGGGCTTTTGAGTTGAGTGAGTTTGTTCGTGAAAGCAATTTGAGTTTGCCGCTGTTGAAGTTCGGTTTACTGAACGCCGTTAATTTCGTCGTTGTTTCATTCTGATTGCCCTAATCGTTTGTGAGTGTGCGTGTTTGACATAGCGGTACATTCGATGCAGTGTTGCCGCTAAATTCTACAATTAGTTTTGAGTGAAAAAACAAAACAAGAAAATAGAGGAAAACTTTTGGCTTATGTGCGGCAAATTTTAATTTCATACGAAAATATAATCCCTAAAATTTAGTGCAAAACGGTGCAAAATTGTTGTGACAGCATCATCTGTTAACATAAAGGTAGTCTATTGTCGTCTCGCGCAATACTTTCGTTTTTGATTAAAAAAAATTAAAAGCGAACAATAGCTAATATAACGACAGAAAAGTGAAAATTTGTATGTGTTTATCAATTGTGTGTGTGTGTGTGTAAAAATTTCAAGTTTTAAAATTTTCTATAGAAAAAAGTTTAAATAAAAGAAAACATTTTTTTCTTTTCATTTATTTTCGAATAAAGAACGGGTTAAGTTTGAGAGCAGAACAAAAAGAAAATAGCAATAATAGTAGAAGGGTATAAAAATAATTACAACGGCAGCCAGCGCACGCATATTGACAGGAGAAAAAGGTGTGAAAGAGAAGGAGAACGCAGTCAATAAGCGGTAAGTGGGAATTTATTAAAGCAGAATGGAAGAAAATGGATTATAGTACAGATAAACTTAAATCGGTGTCGTCTGAAGTACCAAGGTACTTTATTATTGCAACAGCATAGGTAATCAATTTTATATAATATCTAATATGCAAATATGGAAATATACAAATATTAATTTTGTTGAAATTCTCGTGTTTAATTATTTATATACCACTAGCGTCTACACTGAGATTATGTACGTTCGGTAATCCAAAATGACGTCATGTTTCTACTTTTTTTTTTTCAATTTTCTTTTCAAGCACACCAAATTTGAGTAGTCCGGCACGTCGTCGCCTAAATTGCGGCTGCGCTGCTTTTTGTTTTTCATTTCTTGTTTTCGTACTCGAGCTTTTTACCGCCGTATTCGCAGGCATGTGCTCTATTGCTATCTATGCGGACGAGCAGCTCTTCTCTTTCCGATATTTTTTTTATTCAACTTGTTTTTAGCTGTTCGGCTGGTGTAGTTGTTGCTTGTGTTATTATTGTTGTTTCCTACAACAAAAATACACGTACGAATATCATCATCAATTGTTCTTATTTACTTCAGTGATTCGTAATTTTTTGGGTTTGGTCTTTGGTTTTATTTGAAAATTTGAAACTTGTTTAATTATATATACATATGTACATATGTATATACTATTATTTGCTTAAATAAAAACAGCAAGGTTTATAATAATGAGGTTAAAAGTATATCAGTCGTTTCGCAAAAGCTTCTGCCAAATTTTTTTTTTTACTTTTATAAACATTATTATAATCATGATTGATATTACTTTGAAGCACCCTGCATAAATTTTTTTTCATATAGCGCATCGCTATTTCTCCGCTTAATATCCAGTGCAATCAGTTTAACAATTGCAAAGTCATGTTGACGGCGAGAAAGTGGTAGACTGGTGGGCTGCATAGCGTGGGCGGATATATATGCACATTGAAAGGAAACAATAATTGAAAGCGCCTCCACTTGAATTTTGCTGAAATAAAATAAAATAAGAAACCAGTTCCATTTTCTTTACACGAAATTTAAACGTCGGCCGCGTAAAAGTAGGAACAGGATATTGAAGTTTTTTTTTTAATAATAATATTAAATTTATTAATTTTTTTTTGTAAAATTTTTTACAAAATGAAACCATTGGAATATGACCAAAATAAATATATTTTTGATTCCGTGAAAAATACAAAAAACCATTAACCTAAATTTTAAAACATTTTTAAAGTCTATCCTGTTGCCTACTATAGACCAATTGAATTTGCGTGACTATTGATCGCTTATCAATTTCTTATTGTAAAACATGAATGAAACTTGTTGGCTGATTTGAACACAACGACTTGCTAGACACTTGCTTGTTTGTCTTTGATAAATATACGGCATTCATGCAAATCTGTTTACTTACGTACATATGGTACATATATATGTACATATGTGAATACGTGTATGTATACTATGTAAATATGCAAATAGTGCAAAAGTGCGTACAAAAAATAAATAAATGTAAAAAAAATAAACAGCAAAGTCATAAGAGAAGTTAGAAATCTGGGTCAAATGCACAAAGCAAGGCACGCGACATCAACACCAACACAAACAACAAACAACAAAAAATTTCCCGTCAAACTGTTGCAGCGGCCACTGCACTGCACTTAACTGACGCTGTTTAAGCAAATACATATGGCGACGCAATGGCGCCTTTAATGCAAACCGCAGCAGGGAGTGTGTCAAGTAGGGACGGATTTTGAAACATTCAAAACACAGCTATGTGTATGTCTAGTGATTTCGCACAATTTTTAATAAAATTATTGGTTTTAAAAACAGTTGTAGAGTTTAAAAGACACTCGCGAAATAAATTTTCAAAGAAAATTTTACATTTTAAAATTTATAAAAATTTGTACTTGTGTATGTTTATGAAAAATAAATGTATATAATTTATAGTTTTGTTAACATTAAAAATTCTTTAAATTATGGTGATTACATATCGTTCATTTACCATATACTTCTTATCTTATCGCTACGTTTCGATAACTCAACACGTCAAATATTGAACAAGTAAATTAACCGGCCGGCTGTTGTTAAGAAAATATACTTAATTATGTTAAGTGAATGTGATTATGTGCGCTATAACTGCAAGAGGTGTTTGCGAATCTCAAACTCAATATTGCAATATATATTTTTATAAACTAAATAGACAGGAAATTGCTGCCTGAGCAGCGTGCAAATGTCAATAATTCGAATTATTTTTAAAATATTTATATTAAATAAAAAGACAAATACAGATTTTGAAATGATACACTTTATACACAAATATATTTCGATGTATGAGTATGTCCATATGTACATACATATATACATTGGTACCTATAACCATACATGTGTACTAATGGGTCAAGCGGGCGTTGGCCGTTACTCATGCTTTGCTATGTGTTCTCAGATACAGCGTACATAATGTACATACATACATACGTTTAATGTCTGTTGCGCTTGTCTTTTCGTATCTTTTCACCCAACTTTTTCCCCCTCCAGACATTTCGATTCGCACAACAAATCTTTTGCCTAAGTAAAACGTGTATTATTTGTTTAGTACTTTACTTTTATTTATTTATTTTTATTTTATTAATTTTTTTCCTTAACTATCTTTGCTTATACACTTATACGTTTTGTGCTTTTCGTTTTAATATCAGTACGATGATATCAGCTGCTCTCGGCATTTGCTTGCTTTTTTAGATTCTTACTTGTATAATAAATAAGCACATTTCTACTCCGCCCAAAAGAAGAAAATTATAATTTGGATTACGTAATTAGTTCTTTAAATTATTCAACGCACGTGAAAGGGAATACGTTTGTTTTTGGTGTTTATACAAGTACTCGTATAAACATAATTATTTTGATTTTACTCAAAATATTGAATTAAGCAATTTTTTTTTTTATTTATTTTTAATAATAGATTCTGTTGCAAGTAAAGCGACAATTAAATGAAAATCATCAAAATGATGACATTTGGGAATATTTTTTTCGGTGTAGCGTTTTCACGTAAAACGGTGAAACTGACATGTACATACACGTATGAGACGTTTCCCACACTAGCTGCGCTGGAACGATTAGTTATTATTACGTCAATTTTGCCAGAGGCGTTGCAATTCATTTTTTTCCCTGCGGGTAAGCTGTTCAAGCAATTACTAGCGATAAGGCTTGTTTGTCGTAAGAAACGACTAAAATCCAATAGTTCCCGCAACATCCGGGTGTTTATACCGGAAACAACCCGTGTTGCTATACGTTCAAGGACTGTCACTCCCGCAACTTTACCCAAAAACTACTTTAGGGAATAATTAGTTTATTATAAATAAAGTTGTAGTTCGCGATCTTTTTATCGGTATTCTTTGTATGTTCGTTTAACTTTTATTATTCTTTGTATGTACTATTAAGCTGCTTCTGTTTATTTATTTCTTTTCACGTTGGCATTATTTATGTATTTACTATATTCATGCATACATATGTATGTACATATTAGATGTATATAATTATTTTGAAATCTTTTTTGACCAACAACTTTCTCTTTTTAACCCGTCTGTGTCATTAGTTCATCAATCAAAGGAATGGGTCATTCAGGCAACAACAACAGCGTTAACTGTGATGTCCATTATCTACGTTTGTTTAATATTCTTTTTTTTTAACTTTTTTTAAATTTTTTTTTTAAATTTTCTTTTACCTTTTTTATTTTCGATTCCTCAATGTAGATAATTTTTCATGACTTGAAAGGTTTGCTTATTGTACAATATAGGTAGGTATGTATATACATATATAATGCATATGACCGTAGATATGAAGCATCTATGCATCTTTCGATTGATTTTATGTCAAATATTTGAAGATTTTTTTTTGTTTTTGTTTTCTGTTTTTTTTTTTAATAAAGTTAAACAAAATTCCTAACTTTTAAGGCAGGGTGTACTTATACATATATACATACATATATACGTCTATCATTTGTAAATCCTGAATTTTTTTATCAAGTATTATTTTATTTTATTTTTTTTTTTTCATTTAGTGCACTCTGTATTTCCCCATATCGAAATTGCAGTTAGCGCATTTTTTTCGATCAGCTACATGGGGTACAGCTAATGTCAAATTCGCATAACTGTCAACTTGCAAGCCTGTTAACTTTCAATGTGACCTAATTTTTGCACCAACATTTGGTGTGAATACTAAGCGTATTCTTCGTATATCGACTTAAATGCGCGCCAACACAAATTCATAATCTGTGTAGACGTGCCATCAGTACGTCAGCAGCGAATTTACTATTTTTCCTGTTTATACAATATTCTATGTTTAATCGCTTAAAACATTTAACAGTTAGTGGTAATAATTTTTAAATTAAAAAAAAGAAGAAAAATAAAAGATTTCTACTTCTATGCAGACACTCACTGACCTGCCGTGGCACTAAGTGACTGTGACGCGTTGCTGGCGTTGTTGCAAGTGAGTGTCAGGCGAATTTGCTGCATCAGCATCATTAAATATTTTTTTTATTTTACCGTTCCCATACTTGTTTTGTAATGCATACATATGTATATTTATATCCATATTCTATGTGAAGGCTTTGCCGTAAGCTAAAGTACAAGAGATACTGGGTAGGCATTTTCTTTAGTGTTGTTCGGAGCATGTTCGTTGTTCAGTCTAACTACTAACAACCTAGCAACCAGTGAATATATCTATATTCAAACCTAACCATGGATTGTATAGCGCATACATACAATGTATGTATGTATTTATAGTTATCCACCCAAGGCAGTCAGCCTGCTCATCCATTTGCTGCAACTACATTGGACGCCTAAAGCTTGAGCACACTGCCCCTCACCTCTGATATTAACGTTGTCTGTAGTCCTCTTAATATTTCTGTACTATTGACGCTTCTAAAGCGGATGATGAGTATGAAGATGATAAAGAATGTTGCTGGTTTTAGTGGCCAGACTGTGAGACAGACAGACAGACATTACAACACAGCACCGGACGATAAACGGCTTGTCTAAGGAAACGTCGATTGAGTCTGCTTGTATTTACATGCCTTCATAAATACACGTATAAGGCTAATACTCATTACACATTACCATCATTTTCATTATGATCATCATCGTCACGTTTTTTTTTCTTTTTGTTATTATTAAGCATTATCACTGCATTCTATAGCTTTGAAGTGACTTTTCTTGTATTCTTTTTTTCAAGTGTCGAAGTAACAGTCGGCTTTCTGCATTTTTTATACCCTACTTGAGAATTCTTTTCTATTTTTTATGCAAAAATACAAAAATTTTACAAAATAATTTGCGTTTAACTGATTAAAATTAAATAATTTTTTCACTTTAACAATATTTTCATATATTTTTTGAAGGTTTTTTGTTTTTTTTTTTTTAATTATGTTGCGCTTGCGTATGTGGCATATAATTGTTAACACAGTTTTTGTTTATGTTTTTGTTTTTTCTTTGCCTTCAACGAGTTTGAAAAATCATTTGTTGTTGCTGTGTGATATTGCAGCAAACGACTTCCTTCTAGCGCTTGTTAGACACGTATTTTAACCCTACCTTGATAGACTTGTATATGTACATACATACATACATACGTTTGTACGTATGTCTATATATGTGTATGTGTATACGGATGTGCACATTTATTAAACTTTACTGCATCGCGAGTGGGCAAGTGATGTTGCTGAGCCCCTGAAATGTTGCTGCCAGCCGTGCTTGTTGTAGGATTAATAACTTTGCTTCACCTCATTTACGATTTAAGCAGTTTTTTATTTTGCTTGACATTTACTCTGGTAATTGCAGGTTTGGTTATGTTTTTATTTTATTTTAATGCGTTTTTTTTTTGCTCGGCACAACCACTCATTTAAATTCGCTGCAGGAAATTTGTTCTTGAAGACTTCGCTGTGGTAGCTTAGGTTGTTTGTATTTTTTTTTAAATTTAAATTAAAATTTTTTTTATATTTATATTGTTTATATTTTATTGTTATTTTTACTTTTATTTTTTATATATTTTTGTTTTTTTATTTTTTATATATATATTTTTTTTTTTTATTTATTTATATTTTACTTTTTTATCATTTTGTTTTATTAATTTTTTATTATTTTAAATTTATTTTATTTATTTTTTATTTTTTTAAATTTATTTTATTTATTTTTAAGTTTTTAAAATTTATTTAATTGTACTATTTTCTTTTAATTTCGTATCCTTAATACTTTTATTTGTTTTCAGTCTTACCACGTTGCTGCTCTGTTACTTTTGTCAGATTTCCGGTATTTGAATCCTAAAGAATTTTTTCGTGTTACCTGCAAATGGAGAGAGTTTAAATTGAACATATTTTTCAGTTGAGAAATTGTGTATTAGTCTGTAAGAATTTGTATATTTGTAGAAAATATAAATAAAATAATAAAAAAAATTCCGGTATGAAGTTTATAATTTTAATTTTAATTTTTCGGCTCATTTTACGGGTTTTTCATTTACGGTCGTATTTTTCTATACCCAATTCCTCAGTACAATTGCTGCTTGATCACTTCCAGCTTCATTTCCCTTAGCAGGGTTTCATTTCCGGTTTTCGGCAAATCACTTCCGGTTTTGTTTCCGTTTTTGAGAAGGCCATTTCCGGTAACGGTTACTCATTTCCAGTTTTATTTCCGTTTTAGGGATCCATTTCCGGTAGGATACTTCCGGTTTGGTTTTATTTTTTGGGTTAAGCATTTTCGGTTCCCTTTGATCCTTAATTTCCGGGCTCGCTTCGTATTTCCGTTTCCGATTTTATTTACGATTTGGGATAGATCACTTCCGGTTTTGTTTCCTTTTTGAGAGACCAATTTCCGGTTTGCTTTTAGGTGATCCTTTTCCGGTTTCCAATAGATCATTTTCGGTTTGAATAATCATTTCCGGTATGTCAGGCTCAGGTACCCTTTTCAGGTTTCCGATAGGTTTTGATATCCATTTCCGCTTCTGGTCAGGTATCCTTTTTCGGTATATCGGGCTCAGGTATCCTTTTCCGGGACATAACCGCCGATACTTTTTCCATTTGTATTTTCACTTTTCGGTACTTTTTTTTCTGTAACGTATAACATTTTCATTACGATCCTAGCTCCCACCATTTCCGATTTCCTGTTTCCTGTTTTCCATATCCTGTTTTCTTGATTAGTTTAGTTGTCATCATTACCGTTTTTTTAACTTTGACCCCCACTTCCTGTTTCCGGTGTAGGATTTCCGGTTTATTGTTTTAAATGTCCTTTTCCGGCACCCTTTTGCTTTTGGTCTCTCTTTTCTTTTTACTTTTCCGATTCCTTTTTTCGGTTTTTGCTTTCAGACAATCTTAAAATTTTCGATTTCCTGTTTTTAATTTTCAAGATCCTGATTCCTTGTTCGCGTATATGTACTGTTTCTGGTATACCACTTCCGACTCCTATTTCCTGTTTCCTGTTTTGCTTTTCCGCTTTCGGATACTCTTAAAATTTTCTTGTTAAAATTTATAAGATCCTGGTTTATTTTCCGCTTATATTTCCTGTGTCCGGTATACCACTTCCGCTTTCTATTTCCTGTTTCCGGTTTTGCATTTCCGCTCTCAGATATACTTACAATTTTGTTTTTCCAGTCTCTGTTTCGGGTATTGTGTTTCTTTTCCGGGTATTTTTCTTCTCTTCCGATATTCCTTTCTCTCCCGGTATTTCTTCCTCATTCGGTATTAGGTATCTTGTTATATCAAATTTTCACCCTCTGTATGTTTGTGCTTCCATTGTTTTTTTTTTTTTTACTAGGCACTATTTTGGTACTATTCCCTGTGCTCGGTTTACGGGTGTCAATGTCTGAATTCTATTTTATTCTCACTGTTTTCTCAAACTTTTCTTTTCACGTCGTCGTGGTTTTATTTCCTGTTATCGCTGCTGTGCTGTGGAGTACTCGGAAGTTAAAAAAAATTAAGTAGTAATCCTTGCAGCTGCTATGGCGCTGTAAACTGCCACTAGTTATTCTATAGCACTTTATATCGAAATACCAATTAAGAAAATATATAATAATGGAATTTGTTTCTTTATTTTGGCACATACCTATACGTGTACGTAAAAAGTTCAAGTATTTTTCGGAATTTAAATCATTTACAAATACGTGCTCGTACTTTTTTATCTCGACTTTATCAGTCAAAGCGCTGCGCTGTGTTACGATAACCTCCACTGTCATGCAATTTATCGATAAATATTTGCACGCCAAAGTCCCAACGATTTTTTTTTCCAGAGATTGGTTCGCCGGTCGCTTTATCTGAAGATTTTGCGTGATTATTTTATTAACTCAACTCCAAAAGAATTTCTGCTGATGTTTATAATTATTAACTTCATACATACACACATAAATACATGCATACATATTAATGCAGACACTTTCTAATAATAAATTACTTTAATTTAAAACAATACTTTCCGTCACTTACAAAATGAAAACATATAATTTATGCAAATTCATGTCGATTCACACACCTTTGTTTATTACAACATAAGATTAACATACAGAGTGAAATAAATACATACGTACATATGTACATGTATAACAGACATTTGTGCCAACGTGCATGCATATTAAGTCGAGCTCTTCTTGCAGCATAAAAAAAAAATAGAAGTGGTGAGCAGCGCATAAAATTACTTTTGTTCAGTTGTGGTTACCTACATACATACATACGTGTATGTATGTATACATATGTGTATAAAGACGTATTTATGTACTTACGTATGTTTGCATAGACAAATTGTTGACGTCTTTTACTATAACTACAACTACTATAAATACAGTTGATTTTTATGTAATCGACATTTCCATTTTAATACAAAAAGTAGACAACAAAAAACAACAACAGCAACAATAAGACCAACAATGCAAGAAGACAAGTCATAGATAAAGAAAAAAGATGTTAATAGGCTGTTTGGCTAGCGAAATAATGAAAGAGAAACGTATTAAAAATATATATGTATGTATATGAGGCAAAGAAAATGAAATCATCCACGATATTTATTGCTTGTACATACACACATACATAAAAGCAATAATGCTAATATGATGTAGATATGTATGTATTGAGGCTATAATTTCCTTAATCGTTTTTTGTTTTCATTTCATGCCACATTACATACATATACATATGTATATTTATTGCATTTAGTCTCATTGTGGTGCGAATCAGACGAAGTTGCATGATTTAACGTTAATGCAACAATTGGTTATATGCATACATACAAACATAATGTTCGCAGATACAAATAAATACATAATGGATAGACGTTTTGCCACAGAGTTGTGTATGAATGGGCTGTGGCTCGACTCTAATACATACATATTTACATTCATACATATGTATATACATATATGTATATATAATAAATGTAAATATATTTATGAAATAATGCTGGCGCTATAGTAATTTTGTTGCGTTTGTTTTGGCCCCGCTGCTTGCTGCATATTACTTTTTTTGTTTTTTTTTTTTGTTTTTTTTTTTAGTTTTTTTTTTAGTTTTAATTTTTGTTTCACATTGTATTAGCGTGTTTATACTATTAAAATCAAATTCATAATCATTTTTTTTTTTGTTTTTTTCTTCTACAATTTCCTATATTTAATGATGCAGTTTGCGTGGCTCGGCAAGGCGTTAAACGTCTGGGCAGATACTAAATGTGATTTTGTTCGAAATTATGCGCAAAGAAATTATTTGATTAATTGTTTGGAAATTTTTGCTGACACACATAGATACATACATTTGTATGTATATTTCGAAATTAATATATTGAGCGTAACATGAGAAAAAGAATTTAAAAAAATTAATGAAAAGGAAAAACATATACCTATACAGTTGTGAGCATTGAAATAGTAGTACCTATTTGCAAAAGGAGTTTTGCATTATATTTTGTATCCTTTATTGTATTACCGTCGATTATTCCTAAAGTTATATTATTTGAAGTGTAACGACCCTGTTATGTTCGACTTTCAACTGTCAAACACTTGCCGTTATTTTTTATTGCGAGTACAATACAAAACGTAAGTTTCAGGATATTTTATTTGTTATTCAATGAAAAAAAAAATTAAAAATATGAGTGTGTATCTTTTAGTGGCCCGCGGGAAGCACTCTAGTGAAGAAAAACGAGAATGGATCTGGTCTCTAATATACACAGGGAAGACCTACAAGGAAAAACTTGTCGGGTGTTCAGTCACAATGATACGTAATGTTATTACTTACTTACAAAAGAAGAAAGAAGGGGTGCAAGACGGACTCTTTCAGAGAGTTTTGAACGAAAAGTGGTACAATGTCAGCTGTGGAGATTAGGAATGAATTGAACCTGCCCTGCGGTGTTTGTACAGTAAGAAGACTTCTGTGTAAACATAAGTTAAATGCCCGCAGTCCTCGAAAAGTACCGCTTTAAAAAAAAAAACATGTAACACGACGTCTTAAATATGTCAAAGAACACCTTAATTGGCCGATTGAGAAATGGCGCAAAATTTTGTGGACCGACGAGTCAAATATAGTTCTATATGGTGGTAAAAGATCCCGTCAGTATGTAAGACGCCCACATAATACTGAGTACGAACCCAGATTCATGACAAAAACATTGAAACACATGGTCATGGATTGGCCAGCTCAAACCCCTGAAAAATCCTTCATTGTTCCTTTTAAAAGTTTTTTTTTTTTTTTTATTACGTTGCTACTATTTTACTGATCGCTACAATTTTCCCCATATAAATAAATCTATGTAAATAAACATATCGTCCATATATGTAAATCAAAATATTTTATATATATATATATTTTTTATTTTTGTTAATAAATATAGCTTGGAAAATATGCTCCACTTTTGCATTTCAATAGATGTTAAAATTGTTTGGAATTTTGCATAAATCGAAGATATCTAAATTTCTAGTACCCACTACTATTTCACTGCTCGCAGCTGTACATACATACATACATATATTTTGAAGCGAAAACAAATTATATTCTACTTCTTTATTGGCGTGGACGCGGCTTCACTTTTGTTCGCTGTTTGGCGACAAGTAAAACAAAGTCCCTCTCCACCTGATCTTTCCAACGGAGTGGAGGTCTTCGTCTTCCTCGGCTTCCACCGATGGGTACTCCATTGAAAACTTTCAACGCTGGAATATTCTTATCTATCCGGGCCATGTGACCTAGCCAGTGTAGTCGTTGTCTCTTGATTCGCTGAACTAAGTCAATATCGCTTTATAACTCGTACAGCTTATCGTATATTGATATTTCCTCTTGCCCTCGTTAACAACCACTTGCTTATCCCCGTTTGAAAAAGGTAGAACTGACGGCGCGTGGTTCTGTCAATAACATCGGCGTATGCCAGTAGCTCTACACTCTTATGGATCTTATCTATTCAGCTCTGCAGCTAGTATTAATTATTCGAGTAATAAATTAAAGAGGTCACGCGATGAAGAGTTATGTTCTGGGAAACCTCGCTTGGTATCGAACGGCTCGGAGATGTTCTTTCCGATCCTAACAGAGGTTTTTAGTGTTGCTTAACCTCGCTTTACACAGGCGTATATGTTTGGTTGTGGATATCTGGTCAATTATAGATTTGTCACGCCTGAAACCACAATGATGTGGTTCAATTAGTTCGTTGACGGAGAGCTTTGATTTTTCACTCAGCACACTCGATAAGACCTTACATGTGATATTAAGGAGGCTTATCCCACTATAATAGGTGTAGATTGTGCGGTTGCCCTATTTGTGAATTGGGCAGAGCACATCTAGGAGGCAATCTTCAGGTATGCTTCGATCCGACGCTTTGTCAATTGTTTTCCGCTGTGCTTGAATATCCGGATAATGGTACGTCTATATCATCGTATTCAATTGGAATTCGTAATCCCCATTTCTCAGTGCTTCCGCCTTCACTGAAATTTATCAGGCTGAAGCAGTCTTGCCCCCATTAACTCAGTTTGATGGTCTGGACATCGATTACCAGATCATGTCTTACATGAGTATGCTCCGCTTGTGAAAACTTCTGTAAGACGCTGCATTTTCTCATAGAATATTTGAGCATTATCTCTGTCGGCCAGCTTTTCAAGCCCTACGTACTCAGGCATTTGGGCTGATGCGCCCTACATAGACTCTTTGGTCATTTGTAATGCCACATTGAGGTTCGTTTTACTGCGATACGACAGTAGTCGTATTTCTGACATGAAAATCGAAGCTCTTCAAAAAAAAAAACCATCAGCCGATCGGAGTCAGCTTAATATAAACTTTAGGTCCCTCCATTTGTTGGGAAAACATCAAAACGCATACTACAAACTGGAGGAGGAGATCAGCCGAAAATCGCTTCAATGGTTACAAAGCGCCAGTAATATATGTACCCTCTGTTGTAAGTTAGGAAGAGTAAGAACTCGACTCCATTGGAAAGATCAAGGGAAGAATAACCTGGCTTCACTTCGTATCTCCTTTTTAGCGCCGAATGGCTAAAGGAAAAATGACTGGTGGGCTATTTTTGATTCGGCTATAATCGCGTAAGCGTTTTAATGTGCCATTTCCCGCAACTTACTACGTCACTAATATCAAAATTCTCTTTTAAAAAGTTTATTTAGAAAAGAAACTAGTAATAATTTGGGTTCATTCGTTCAGAGAGTATTTATATACTACATTTTGTGGGCGAGTACTATTGTGAATACAAGACGCCTGTTTGTTCGCTTTCTCTTTATTGTTACTGCCGGTTAGGGGGTGGCTAGCAAACAGCAAAGCATTAAATACAGCTAAAAAGATGATGTCATACATACATTGTAAATATATATATAGTATGCATATGTATGTGTGTAAATACATACATACAAATCCACACACATTAATGTATTTATGCACAATGCACTGCCTCGAGTGAATTTGAAAACCAAATATTTACTGCTTAGAAACATATAAATTTTCTATATTTATTATATTTTTTTCTTGTTTAGATTTTAACCGACTTTTGCCGGCCGTTTGTTTTTCGTTTTTTTTTTATTGTGATTTCACTTATGTATTTATGTGTATGTGTATTTTAATTTTGCACATCTGGGCGAGCTCAGTTTACTTGAACAATAATCACATTGCAAAATATTTACAAATTAATTTACATAAATAGATATGTATGTATGTATATATCTGGGAATTATTTCCATTTACTTAATATTTTTATTTATTTTTTTAATTTTTTCTTGCAATTTCTTTGGGTGTGTTCACTCATTTCAATTATCAATTTGTTGATATTTATTAATTTCCTCTTTAATTTCCTTTTCATTGCGTTTTCTACTTGTGCATTTAATTGACTTCTCTAATGTTGTAGAGGAAATAGAACGAACTCGTCCGTCTTACGCTCTGCTTACTCGTCGCTTCATTCTTGTTTACTTAACGTATAAAGTGTTAATTTGAATATAATGAGGACATAATAGATGGATGGTTCCTTCCCGCCTGCCTATGCACTGTACATATGTTTGTATGTGTGTATGTACATATATGCGCTATGGCTTGTTCATGGAAACTTAGACTATTAAACTGAAGTTTTTTGCAAACTATTTTTTTTCACTTCCTTTAGATTATACTCCAATAGCCGAGTGGTTAGCATTGCCTATTGCCATTCTGAAGGCCTAGGTTCTAGTCCTGGTTCGATCAACATCCAAAAATAAAATAATTTTTTCCAATTGCGGTCGCCGCAAATGTAGATTACTTGAGATTAAAGGGGCCTGTGATCAGGGACTCACGTGAGAGACAGTGTGTTTCGTTGGGTCATCTTCTGTAGAGATCACCGATAGTACAGCACAATTTTGGAATTTAGTGTAAGCGAGCCCAGTACAGCGAAAAGCAGGTATTAATGGGGCGGTGTTATTAACTCGCCTATAATCGTGTATGGGGTATCTATGCTAGTAGAGAAGCAAAAAGTCCAGTGTTTTGTATTGCTGACTAACTGTCGGTGAAAATTAATATATCTTTCTTCCTAAAGCTGGTTTCGAGTTACTTTTTTATCGCCATAATAGCATATATTACTGCCTGAAATACACTACAATAGTCAGATGGGCTGGAAGAGAGTTTCAAAAGAGGGTTCCTTAAGAAAACATCTCCGCCGACTTTCCCCTCAAGCTTTGATCCATATTTCCGGGCTACCAACCGGAGTATGGTAATTATCCTTCCATTCTTCACTGCTGAGAACTCGTCTTCTGAAGGAATTTTTTTTAGCTGCGCTTGGTCTTATTACTAATATGAAGACTCATCGACAAATCCTGACGTTGAGAACATCATATTTTGTCTATTGCTTTTTTGCATGTGAAGAGCGCAGTAACAGCCATCACATATCTTTGAATTATGTTATCTTTCTAGTTTAGTTTCTTGTTTAAGACGACTGCTAGAAATTTGCCCTTCGGCCCCATCTTAAGTTGCCTTTATATGCATAAACTTTTGCGTTGAAGGCGAGCTTATTGTGAGGTTCCAGAGTAATAGGGAGCGAAGTCCGTCCCGTGCAGTGCCTTTAGTTACATATCTATATGCTTGATATCCGTCCAGGTACGCAGTTATAAAACCCTGCTTATCAGAAATTGATTGATAAAATCCACTATTGAAGTATCGACAGCTCAGCTCAATAATATAGCTATAACTACACTTGGTACACAGTCTATATGCAGCCAGAGGTTTTTGGTTGATCGGTTTTTTTCAATTCTACATTTTATTGCAAAATTGCAAAGCAAACAAATTAATATATGTATCTTAGAAATGCATATATCAATTATTATGTTTACTTTCCTTTTTTGTTAAACTACTATTTTTTTATTTTTATTTTTTTTGTTTGCCCACTTTTTATTATTTTTCGTCGTTTAAGACATGACGCAAGCTAGCCGGTCATTATTAATTTTCATAATTGCTTTATTTAATGATTTAATTGCATAGGTTTTAGACGGTGGCGTAGAAAAAGACACGTAAAAATTAAGAAATCACAGTTAGTGGTGTTCACTTTTTAAGCGCTCGACGGAAATTGTTGAAAATGAAAGTTTTTTCTTACCATTATGAGTGCTGTGAGGTTTGCTCAAGAATGGCTATTAATGATTGCTTTATTCTTTTATTGGTAGCGTATCGAAAAATCGATGCAAACATTTACACATTGCTACATTTATTTTATATTTATATTTTATAAACAGTTTTTTAATGTTATTGAATTGTAAATGTGCCAAAATAAGACGTAACTTCCCCAAACAAAGTTCAGCAGTTGATGTCAATGTTTATCGATAACCGATATTTTGTCTAACTGTCAAACCGAATTTGCTTTATATTATATTTTAACCCTAATTTCTTATGTTTTTCTCATTGCAGATATTAAATTGTCGGACGTTGTTATTGAAGAAAATATATACAAAACAAAAATACAAACATACATAAATAGTATTAACATAATACTATTATACGCATATGCATAATAATTAATAGGTGAGCTAATATTTAGATTTTTGATTTATTTGTTGAGCAATTTTTCTCTGCAAATATTTGCCATTCCAATACAAAATTATGTAGGTATGTGTACACGTACATCAAATGTCAGAATAGCGTTGATGGTTTTGTGGCATACATGTATACGTACTACATGTGTATGTATGTATGTATATGCATTTATTTGGCTAAATTTGTAGTTCCGTTTGACGCTGTGCATTTCACAAAGTTCTTCCGCCCATTAAGAATTGTACACAAACATATTCTCATAAGTACATACATAAACACATATATAAATTGACATGAGCCACGAGCGCGAGTATGTAAGGTTATGTAGCTAAATTGTTTGTTGCATGAGCGCGCTGCTACATTACAAACGAGCGCATACGATTTAAATATACATAAATATATCTGTATGCGCGTAGTTATGTACGTAAAACCACTTTCCGGTCACTTAAACTTAATTGTCTCTGAAAAAGTGCTGCTGAAGGTCTTGAGACTCGTCAAGTAATAGAGAATGTTTTTTTTTTCTTATTTAATGTTTGCTGAGCTGCTCGAGCCACACCCGCCGCTGCCAACGGCACAGCGTCGTTTGCTGCTTATGCTTATTGGAATTATTAAAGTCAAAGCACTCGACAAACATTTCAATAAAACAGCTGATTTGTCTACGAGTCAAGACAATTTTTATTTACTCGCTGAATGATTTTTTATTCGCTGCTTTAATTTTTCATTCTTTAATTTTTCATGTTGGTTTTTATTTTATTTTCGCAGCACAAGCTATTTATAAGTAAAGTTAAAGTTAATCTATGAAATAATTATCAGAATGTTTGCAATTATTAAAATATATACATATAGCGCTGTTGTTTATTTTCATATTACTACAGTTTCTAGGCAATTATTTTAATGAGATTAACTGGTTAAATTGTTTGCTTATAATTTCATGAAATTTCGGTAGGAGCGTTGTGTACTCGTAATTTGAAAGTCTTTAACGTTTACTTTATAATCAAGTTGGCCGAAACAGATTTCTTTATAGAATGAGGAAAATTGTAGAGAATTCAAATTTTATGTTTAATAAGCGTGTAAAATGAAAGTGCAATGTACATACATACGTTAATATCGGCATTATGAAGTGCGTAAATGTTGCTAAAATTACATAAAATAAATTTATTGTTGTTGTTTACTTTTGCGCCATTTTTGGCATTTTATTAACGTCATATTAAACGCTCTTTTCGGCAGATAATCACTTCAGCGGTTATAAAGTGCCAATTATATGTATGTATGTACATAAATACATATATAAACGTGCTGAAATATTACAAGTAAAACTTTTTCTCGCTTTATAAACAGCAGCAAGTACTGGAAAATTTTTTTAATTAAAATAACTTTCATGTGCAAAAAACTTTTTTAATTTTTTATGTACTTTTACCGCGCTTCATTTTGACTAAAGTTTCAAAAATAATTTTTTGCTACTTACGTACGAGTAAGAAGAAGTCACGGTCAGCAAAACAAAAGCAAATGATGAAAAAAATGTTTATAAAAATAATTAAAATATATATGCGTACAAAGACGCGTATAGTTTACATACAAACAAATGCCTGAAATAAAAAAACAACAACAATAAATTATTATATATACATGTATGTACAATAAAATAAAAACAAAAAAAAAGATTACCACCTCGCCTCGCCACTGCCTCAGCTAACGTCCACATAAACACAACGAACGCACGCACCACAAAGTGGGAGCAATCGCGCGCAAGTTTGGGAAAAAGTTCATTTACCTTCGTCACACTTGAAAATTTTCAACATTGGCACACCGGCAACTCCAACGCTTCAACGCTGTGTGGAGTGTGCTTACTTTAGGAGTTTTGAAGTATTTTTCGGTGGCCAACTATTTGTAGCGTACATACATATATTTGTATGTATTTTTACACATATTTGTTTTCGGGAGCTTTTACCCCAGAGAAATGAAATGTTGAACATGTTTGAATGAAGTTGTAGTGATGTTTGTGGGTGTACAGACATTCAAAAAAAAAAAAAAGAAAGAAAAAACGAAATTAAATGAAAAAATATAATAAATGTGTAGTGATTTTGGTTTTTTGAAAGTAATGCTCGGCTGCGCTATAAACTACTTAGGTTTGTGCTTTAAAATAGAATACGCTGCCAAGCTAGATGGACGGAACTTCGGGTATTAGTCATTGGCTTACGTAGAAATCTTCAAATTTATTATATGGTGATTTTACCACCATATAGAGAGATTAGTTGATTTAAATTTACGAAAAAATAAAAATGCATAAATTTGGTTCCTAAAATATATAAATTTTATATGTCAGCCAATTCAATGCCACAACCATTAAAAGTATCAGTTGCATTTTTCTTAATTAAATTTGAAATTGTGTCTACGTTATGGCGTTTGCAAATATTTTGAGGTTTCGGTCGACGAAAGTCAACAAGAGCAAAGTATCATGGCCAAATCGTTTAGAAAAAAAATGTGTATAAAGTAGATATGTATGTATATCAGCATAACCTTTATGAAAATGTAAGGTATCAGCATACACGCATGGAAATATGATATCACTTGTGTACAGTGTAATTATACATATATGTAAATATTCATATGTACATACATACTCGCACATATGTGTGTAGCGAGTGACCAAGTAGCATATTGCCGCAGTATAAATAAATATGGCATGACATTATGAATTTAATTTCAAGTTAGTAGTTCATACAAAACATGTTTTTCTTTGGCGACATTTTTTTTTATAATTTGTGTGTTTGTCATAAGAGCTTGTGCACGAAATTATGTACCTATGTACATAGCAAGAACTTGAATAAAATGAATGAATGAATGTTAGGGTCGTTAGAGCTTAATTTAATTAGATTGATGATGATGAAAGTGATGACCACATTCCACGACTCGTCTGGTTTTGTGGCAGATCAGACGTAAGGAGGAGGAGGAGGAGAAGGCGTTGGAGGCATTGTGATTGGAAACATTGTGATTGAAACATTTAAACCGACCAGGCGAGAAGACAGTTTGAATTTATTACTTTTAGAATAAAAATTTTAAACTTTCTTTGCTTTCCTTTCGAGCGAAGCAACTGAAGTAATTTAATTAAGAAAATAGCGATCAACGAAATGAAGTGTAATAAAATAGCAAATCAAAAAGACTAAATCGAGTATTATTGCCAATGTGAGGAGCTGCGTTTAAATAAAATATTTAATTGGTAATTGCTCTAAAATTATAGAAAGTTTTTTTGTATTAAAAAATAAATAAAATAAAAATTTTACTTTTATTTGCTTATATATAAATTTTTTTTTATATCTTTATATGCCTACATATGTATGTATTATCTCACATTTTCATCAGATAAAATTCGAAATTAATTTGTTTAACAATTAAAATTAAAAAACTAAATCCTAAAAAAAGTCGCCGTGAATAACAAGTGCTCAACTAAGACTAATTTGCATTCAACAGCATTTTCTATTATGCTTAACTTCCTATACGTTGTATAATAAATAGTAAATATTTGACTTTTGATGTTTTTATGTGTACAAGTGGTTTTTAACTAATAGACATGACATCATTACATATTACAGACACGTCATTGTTGTTTTTTGTGTAAATTGTATGGTCAACAAACAAATTTTAACAATGGGTGGGTAAGCATACATACATACATGTATGTATTTACTAATAGTAGAAATTTTTTTTTAGCATAACTGAAAAATTTATAATAATAGAAAACGGTTAAATCAAAAGCAAAAGAAAATAAATAAAGAATTGACCTCAAAAAAATTATTTGAAAAAAACACGAAAATATTCGAATTAAAAAAATTAAAAGTAAATTAAACAAATTACAAATTAACAAAAAAAAAATAATAAAAAATAGATAAAACATATAAAAATTAATTTGAAAAAGTATATGAAAAATAAAAATGTCTAAATAATAAAAAAAATAAGAAAACTGAAAAGAAGAAATTAGAAAATTGTAAATATAAGAAAAAAATAAACAAAAAGTTAAATAACCAAAAAGGAACAATAAAAAATTAAAATAAATAAATAAATTAGAAAAGGAAGATAAAGAAGTAAAAAATATACTATTTACTAGTAACTAATTTTAAAATATGTAAAAGAGATAAATAAAATAACATTATTAAAAAAAAACAAAAAAATTTAAAATTATTAAAAATTTGAAAATATTAAAATTATTCAAAATTAAAAAATACTTTAAAAATTATGAAATATATTAAAAAACTAGAAAACAAATTAAAGCTTATTTAAAACTTTAAATAATATAACAAAATAATATAATAAATAAGATTTGGTAAAAATAGAATAAATGTGAAAAAATAAAAAAAAAAATTAAAGTAAAAAAAAATAAATATAAAAGTAAAAAAAAAATAAATATAAAAGTTAATAAATGATACGAAAGTAAAAAAATAATTATAAAAGTTAATAAATAAATACGAAAGTAAAAAATAATTACAAAAATAAATAAATAAATACAAAATTAAAAAAAAAAATAAAAATAAAAGCAAAAGAAAAATATATATATAAGTATTAAAATAAATATAAAAGTAAAAAAATATAAACAAAAATTCAAAAGCTATAAATTTTAATTATTTTTAACTTTTTTCCTTTTCAGAAATTAGTTCATTTTACTTTTTAATTTATAAGGGGGCAAAACTTAATTACAAATAAAAAATTTTATTACATAAAGTTATGGATACCTAAAAATTTAATTACATATGCGAGTATTTTTTTGTTTTTTCTATTATTCATTATTATTTTATTTTTAGTTTTTTATTTTTGTTTCTTTTATTATTTTGTATCTTTATTTTTTTACTTTTATTTTTAGTTTTTACTTTTATTTTGATTTTAGTTTTTTACTTTTTACTTTTACTTTTATTTTGATTTTAACATTTTACTTTAATATAAATTTTTAATTTTACTTTCATTTTAATTTTTATTTTTTATTTTCAGGTTAAAAATAATTAAAAGTTAGAACTTTTGAAATTGTGTTCGTTTTGTTCATTAGAAATACAAATATTGAAGAAGCGAATTATAAATATAACAAGCAATAATTAATTATACATGTTTTCATAATGTCCAAATATTCACTAAAAATAAAATTATTTCTCCTATGTGTTGGCAGTCTTTTCTGCCGTTTTACATCCTTTCTATTCAGCCGCCTACTGATAAAAATTGTATTTTTCAAATATTACTTTGTGTGGCCTATTTGTCTGCAGACGCCCTAAAAAAAAAAGACGGCATTGATCTCGCGCTCTCAGTCAGTTTTTCGTTCATTTGCACGTATGGTATTATTTTACTTTTCATTTAATTTTGCATTACGCTCTTTTCGTTGGTTTTTAATTTAATTTTGCATTACGCTCTTTTCGTTGGTGTTTTATTTTATTTTTAATTTAATTTTTGCATTGCGCTCTTTTCGTTGTTTTTTTTTTATTTATTTCACTCTCCGAACACTGTCTGCCAATTCAGTTTTTGTTGTTGTATGTTCAAAGTGTCGACATTTAAGTTGCTAATTTGCGTTTGCTCCACTAAAAACGTGATTTTTTTCGGTTGTATTTTATATCTATGAGATTTGTATGTACATGTTTTTGTTCTCATTTGTATCTATTTTTCAAACCACATTGGCGGCTACACCATTTACTAGTCGTCAAATGTTTTTTTTACCGCATTTTTTTCTCATTTTCGCCATTCATTGAATTACTCAATGCCGGCATTATTTATTTAATAAAATATAAAATGTACTTATGTATGTCTGCATTGTGCTATGTATTTCTGTGAATTTGTTATTTTCTCTATTATATTATTCATACACTTAATTCTCTCTCTTTTGTATTTTTGTTATTTATAGTATTCTTTTGTATTTATTTTTTCTTATATTTATTTATTTTTTTTTGTATTTATTTATTTTTTTATATTTAGTTATTTTTTTATATTTATTTTAATATTAATTAATTAAATTTAATTTTAATTTTTTTTTTTAATTGTACTATTTTTATTTCATTTTAGGTTTTTTTAATTTAATTTTTTTGTATGATATTTATTGTAAGTGAAATTTTTTTTTAATTTTGTTGATGTAGATTTTCACAATATAAGAGGAAGTATAATCACATGTTTACCTTGTTTCTTTTGTTACCTCTTCTATGATACCTTTACATTGTTTATTTCTTTTATTTTTTTGTATTAATGTACATTTATTTAAATTGAAAGAAAAAAAGCAACAAAAATATTAATTTGGGAGTGGCCGCTTGATTAGCAACTTTTTCCTTCTCTCTACACATTGATTCGCTTTTCATTTGTTACCCTCCGTTTCTATATTAAATTTTCTCTCATTTTATTATATTATATTATTATTTCCATTTCAATTTTTGCTTCTCCGTTCGTGTGTTCGCAAATTTTTTGCATTTTGGGGCAAATAATCTCACAACAAACTAAAAGACCTCGTGCGAGTTTGCTGTTTCGCCGCTTTTTGCGCTCGTCCATCCCAAATTTGACTAATCATTCAGTTGATTAGTTTTTATTCGTCGAGTGTGGCGGCGAGTACTGTTTGATTGAGGGTCACTCGTACAAAGAAATAAAATCAAACTATTTTTCTACAAACATGTACAATAAAAATGCTTGCTTGTTTATAGATTTTAACAAATTAGAATTCTTTTCGATATTTCATCAGTCTCTAAAAAAAATTGTATCGATTTTTTTTTTACCGATTTGTTCACTCCAAGCAAATGCTTTATATTTGATCAAACGAACAGCGCAGTGCTGCCACATAGAAATGTAATTTCGTTACTTTTTCACAAAGAATGTAAAAACGAAAATGAAAAATGTATAATTTGAAGTACACTTTGGTATGTTTTATGCTGAATACAAAACTCCATTCAGCAAAATAATAATTTCTCGTACTTCTTATTACAAGCGCACTACGGGGACTGCCTATCGCCTGGTCTGCGGGCAAGACCAATGAAAAGTATAATATGAATTTTTAAAGTGCAATTGATGGCATTAATATACTTTAGAATGCGCATAGCAGTTGAATGATGATGACACAAAGCACCAACAAACGGACGGTATTATAATAACAACAAAAAAACTGCATGAATGTTGTAGCTCTCAAGTGCATATTGCCTGTCTGCCTATCCGTCAGCAAATCCATTGAGCCCATCCATCCAACCAACCAACCAACCAACCAACCGAACATTCAACCAGCCATCCATCATGTAAACGCCAACCGGCACGCGCTATACTCATATACATATGTACATACATAGCATTTTAAGTTCCCATTCCTCACACTCACACTCGTAGGGAAGTAACTCTTGTGTATGGATGGTACTTTGCTTTTTCGCTTTTCATTTTGCAAATTCAGTTATTTTACAAAAAGTGTCTTTACTTACGTTTCCCAGTCACGTAATCATATGGACATATTTATAATAAAAAATATGCCAAAGCATGCCATAAATGCAAAAAAGAAGGCAAATAAAGGTGGCAATAAAATGTATAAAGAAAATATTGTGCAATAGAATAAATAAAAATTATGAAAAATTAAAAAAAAATTGGTGAAAATGGAAATGAAATTTGTGTCAAAAGAAAAGAGTTATAAAACATAAAATAAATTCGTTAGGTGCGAACTCCTTTTTGGCGGCCAAAAAATTTATAAGCTGACCAAAAATGTGAATTATTGTATTTTGTTGTGAAAGTAAAAGTAAATATTTTAACATTTAAATTTCACAACCCTGATGTCCATAATATGTGATTTCAGCTCAAAAATGTTCAACGATTTTAGATTAAGTTAAACCGAAATATCTTTAAAAATAACGAATTTTTCATAATTTTACTGCTGTGAAATGTTGAAATGAAAAGTTTTTTCACGTTTTCATTATAATTTTGAAACGAGCTAAGTGACAAAATGGAACAACAATTTTTTTCCCCGGGTCCACTAGGAGCCACAAAACATCGGAAAAATAGATAAATTGTGAAAGGAAGGGGCCCCGCAAGTGAGGAAAGTTGTTGATTACCGGTCTGAGACCAAGTATCCTCTGAGTAGCTAATAAACATCCTTTAGAGGCAAGCTAAAGTGAGAAAACGAACTCCCGTGGTTGTAAGTAGGACTCCCCATTTGATTCACTGCAAACGTGTTAAGTATCACTGTCTGGACTGTCCAGTTTCCTCATTGGGAAGTTGCCGCTGCCAAACTGGTTGATATTCTCGTATGACTAAAGACTGACATCGAAATATAGTTCAGCGGTCTAATAAAGAAGCTCAAATTTGTTGTAGTATTTGTAGAAGGAGAGAGACTCGTCACCGAATCCTAGCATTCATTCCGCTGACATCACCGCCACGGGCAAGAACAGAACAAGGTGGTTTTGAATGAAAAAAACTACAACAGGCATATAAAGGATCTGTCTCCCACGCCGAGTTCTATCATTCAGTCCGTTGGATTAACGTTTAGCCGAGCGGCACACCCACAAGTCGGTGTTAGTTTGTTCGGTTGTTGTTGTTGTTGTTGTTGTTGTTGTTGCTGTTGTTGTTGTAGCGGATTGTTATTTGCTGGGATGTCAACACAGGGATCTTCCTTGTAGATACCTACTACCAGTTGAATCACCTACTACCAGTGAAATCCAGGAAGGATGTACTTCACTTTACGGACTTTATTCAGCATTAGAACTCAGAACCACCGGACACAACGAGATACCTACCGACAGTTCCTAAACGCATTTCACATAATCTGCCTGTCCAACACCTTCATTAACTCGTTTACCATGAATATAATCCAACCACAACCCTTAGAGTACGAAGAGCTCGAGCTCGCCTTGGGGGACCAGAGTAATACTGACAGTCAAGGTTTGAGTACCGTATTATATTCAACTCCTTGTTCAGGCTCGACCCCGATATACCCAACGTACTGTTTTCTGGTTTCAAGTCCTTGCTTGTGCTTGGCTCTTTTGCATTTGGGTGGTGGTGGTGGTGGTGGTTGTTGCGCCATTAAGTTGATTGCTTAGCAACATGGCAACCCATAACCGAGAACCAACAAAACTTAACAAATTATGTTAATAAAATATTCAGCATAAAGTGCAGGAGCGCTAAGAGAAGGAGGCCGTGTATGCCCGGTGGGTTTGTACAGCAAGGTGCGCTAAGGAAGTGCGGATATGGTAACGCCCCTGTGCTTCTCGGTGGCGTCACTTTATGTCTTGTCTTTATTTACCTAAATAAAATTGTTTACAAATTAATGAAATTTAAGAAATGTCTATTTGCGTAAAGTCTCAATATGATGAACACGGTGCATGAGGTGGAGCGGAAAAATCACAATAAACGGTAATTGTGTTGAGTTTCGAACATACCAAGCATCTAACTTATATCAGAAGACTCGAGCTCTCACCACAGCATTGTGGGCTTCTTTTTAGGAGTTCCGAAAGGCCAACCATTAAGCAGTTTCGAAAGATCTGAAAGCTAAAATGAGTTTCAAGTCTGGGCAACTCTACTAAAAATAATCAATCTCCCAGATATTTATATCCTTGGTCCTATGGAGATACCCGAAATGTGAACTAAGACTTTGAAAACTCGTCAAGAAAGTGGGAGTACTCGAATTTCCTGAACTCTCTACCAGTAAATGGGGTTCCCGGAGCCAAGCCACCACACGTTACAGACGTAGAGCTCAAGCTGGTTCAAGAGTCCCGCCTAATATTGTGGTCGACTAAACTCTTATCTATCTAGACTTAACCCGTACATACCCCACGTATGTTCTGCATGCAAAGATTCAGTCAACACTTTCCTCAATTCGTTGCCGACGATTGTCGTCATCCGAGTCCGACCACCATCTATAGCAGGCAACAAGCTCGTGCTATTACGTAGACCCCGAATAATTCTGGTGCTACTAAGGTCTGAATACTGTAGTGGACTTAACTTCTACCTATTCTTACGCGACCCCAACGTACACTGTGAATGCAATGAGTTCTACAAGTCTAAAACTATGTTACCTTCGATCCGAGCAGGTCGAAACAACTCGTTTTTTGGGTCTCTTGGTATGTGACCTTGGTGACATCGACTAGCTTTCCTATTCTTAAGCGGGGTTACCAAAAACCGTTACAACTACAATAATAATAATCGAACTCATGGTACCCAGCTTTTCACCAAACTCGTTCTCTGTATGTTACCAAAATCTGTTTAATGCTGCCATTGTGTGCCGACACGCTTTCTTTTGTAGAGGTTGCTGGTTGTTGGTTATCGGTTTCCACAAACCCCCTTAACACGCGTCATTTAGGCGACGTGGTTGGGCGCCTGGGGGTGGTGTAAACACGTGGTGCATTTGCATCTACATGGTACGCACGTAGATAAGCCTGGTTGTAGACAACGAAATGTCGTTGAACTTTGCTGCGTGCTTTGATAGCGCCGAAGGGTGGTGAGCTTCACAATACTGCCCACACCCTACCGCGCTTAATTACATACATATGTATTAGGGAAACGTCTCTTGGAAGATAGAAAAAACACCCTCTAGCCAACGGCGGCGCGTAAGTTTGCGTGTGCGACAGGAGGACGCCACCATTTGGCGTGTTATTATGTCATAACGGTATATGTATGTATGGTAGCTTTGTTTTATGCCTACTACGAATATGTTCAAAACACAATGAGCGCCTTTCCGGTTTTACTGGCATTTTCTTTGCAATTTTCGCTTTTTTTTCCTATGTGTTATTTGTTGTATTTTCTTTGCCGTTATTCTATTTACGACCTTTTCGGCGCCTTTTCTTTACAATGTTGTTAATATTTTTTTTTCCTTTTTCTCTTTCTCATTTTACATTTGTTTGCTCTGTGCTTTAGGCCAACTTCGGCGTTTGGTTACCGCACGAAGCTTTGTGGCGTATCCTTGCTGCGGCGTGGGCAACCTGTCGTGCAATTATTTCTACTACTGTTTTAAGTTTTGTTTGTTTGTTGGTTTGTTTAAGCTTGTTGAAGCGTGTAATAAAAAAAGTCAATAAAAAAATAGTTTTTTTTTGTGGCATTTGGTTGGTTCTTGAGTTGCTTTGGTCATTGCCACTATGCTCTTTACCGTTAATATGCTTTTGTTAAGTATTTACATATATGTATATACTTTTCATTCGTCATTTCCGGTATCTCTTGCGTGACAAATGTCCGTTCTCTAGTTCATTTCCTTGTTGTTGCCAAGCGTTAGCCGCGCCCCATAATTATTATAATTATCCTTGTTTATTTTTTATAAATATTTACGAACTGTTTATTGCTTAGTTTTATTGGTCCGTGGTTGCTGCTATCTCTCTGATAGTTTCCGTCCTTTACGGGTGTTTTTTTTTAGAAATGTGTTCTTAAAGAAAAAATAAAATGTATGTAATTTAATATTAAGGCCACGAATTTAGCTTTATCATAAAGACAAGGGGTTTCCATTATGTTTTGAAAATGATTTCGGGCAAGTGACCACCGCGGTTAGCTCGAGTGAATTCCAGCCGTGACGCTGAGGCCTTATGTCAGTAATAACGTGCCGAATATTCTCTTTCAAGGCGTCAATCGTTTTGGGTTTAGCTGCGTAGACAAGCGACATGAGATAATGCGCTCACCAGAAGTTTTCTTCAATAAACTGATTGTTCCGTTGGCTACTGCTCTTGTCCACATCAGAATCCTACAATTCGGGCACGAAAAAGTTATTAATTATGCCTTTTTGGCGTTCCCCATTGACTGCAACAATGTGGTTGACTTCATTTTTGAAGAAATATGGATACCCTCTGTCCATAGAGCACACCAATTCTTGTACGACTTAGATTTTGTATGCTCGCAAATCAAGTTCCTTCCACAAAATCTTCCATAAAATGGATGAACACAGCTGCAATTGTTGCGCGTAATGGCGGATGTACTCATTCGGGTCTTCTGCGATACTCTGTTTCTTCCACAATATCCACTAGAGTGAACGTGATGCGAAACCGAAGCATCGTTGCTTGAATGTACCGACTTTGCTGGGCTAAAATGTCGAGCGAATATTGAACGTATTGAGTGAGTTGAAAACACATGTCCAAAAAACACTTTTTACAACGCTTAATTGTAAAACTGCTTTAGGCGTAAAAAGAAAAAGAAAACGCACTACAATTTCAAAAACGAACAAAAAATTCGAAAATCAAAAGAAAAAATTTTTAACATTTAAAAAAAAATTTTAATACTTGTACAAAAAAATTTATAGAACAAAGAAAAAAATCCAACACTTAAAAAAAAATCCATTATTTAAAAAAAAAAATATTTCTAAAATTAAAGAAAAAGATTTCCAGCATTTAAAAAAAAATATTGCAACATTTAAAAAAATGTCCAATATTTAAAAATAAAATGTCTGAAATTAAAAAAAACCAACATTTAAAAAAAGTTCCAAAACTGAAGAAAAATACTTCCAATATTAAAATAATTCCAAGATTTAAAAAAAATTCCAACTTTAAAAAAATTGAAAATATAAACAAAAAGTTTCCAATATTTAAACAAAAAGTTCAAAAGTTTTTATTTCAAAATTTCTAAAATTTGGAAAAAAGTCCAAAAACCTCTAACATTTAAAAAATAATTTCCAAAATTCAAAAAATAATTTCCAAAATTCAAAAAACAATTTCCAAAATTTAGAAAATATTTTCCAAAATTTAGAAAATAGTTTCCAAAATTAAAAAAAAAATGTTAGCAAGCTCATACAAGACTTGATCATTTAAAAAAAAAATTGGGTATTTTGAATCGTTAATACTCGCTGAATTGCGACTATTTAAAAAAAATTCTGTTCATAGTTTATCTTTTTCATCCATAACGCTGCGTCTTATTTTAATTTTTTTCTCTTTGTTTTTTTTTTTAAATACCAATATAAGTGCCATAATAGTCACATTAAGCAACCATATCACGAAAATAACGAATTCTCTTCTTCTTCGAAATACAAACAGTTGTTTGTTCTGTTTTGAAATGAGACATCTTCACTGCAATTACTCACCCCTCACTTATTGTTTCACTCATTGCCTGTTGTCTGTTGTCATTTTCAGTTTTTGCTTCTTCTTATTCTCACTTTTGTCTCAATATGTATTTATATACCTTATATGCCTTCATTATTCGCGTAATTTATGACTTTTGCATCGAAATGTGAGCGCTCGTTGCCCTCGTCATCAGAGTTTCTGTTTCTCTTTCTGGTTATGTAATCTACGCTTCTGTTAGTTGCACTTGTTGTCGTCGCCTCAAACGAGTTCAATCGTCGCCGGCAATGGCGTTGACGTCGTCTACCCGCTCGCTGCATTTTGAGTGTGAGAATAAATAATTGCATACTTGAATAATTTAATTAACATAATTTCGTAAGCTAGAATTTTAATTTGTTTTCTTTATTTCATACTTTTTTCAAATGTGTTTTTTATGACATTTTTTCTTTGCTCTACTTTTATGGCTATGAGTGTAATGAGTGATATGAAATAAGTTCTATTGATGATGCCCATATGAGTTGATAAATAAGAATTTCCATTGGCTGCAAATTTTTTATCTTACGATAGAATTTTGTAGATTTTTCTGTTCTGAAAAATTAACTGTTGTTATGTAAGAATACCTTATCTTTGATTTTAATATTTTTTTAAATTAAAATTTTTTTTTAAGTTTTATTTGTATGTATTATATATATTAAATATTTGTCTTTATTTGTTGTCATTTTTGATTTTTTGTTAATCATACAATAATTTTATTACTAGTTTTTTAGTCACACAATATTTTATTTATTTAAGTTTTTGTCATTATTTCATTTTCTAATATTTTCGATTATTTTTTTTGAAGTGGACAAGTTTTTGTTTGTTTTTTAAATTCCAAAATTTTATTAATTTTATAAGCATATACGTACATATGTACATTTATTATTATTTATTTACACATTCATTTATTTGTATTTATTTTTCTTGTAGTTTTTGATATTTTTTATTATAACTTTTACTAAATATAAAATTTTTATTTTAAACAATATCAAATTTATCTTTTTTTTAAGTTTTTTTACTATTAGTTTACTTTTTTTATTTTCTTTAATTTTTTTTACTTTCTTCATTTTTATTTTATTAAATTTTATTTTATTTATTTTTAATTATATCAGTATGTATTTGCTTTTGTTTAATTTGTTTTTTTTTTAATTTTTTTTTTTTGGATTCACAAAATTTCCGTTTTGTTTATCGTGCAACCAAAAATAATAATTTTTTATATATTTATCTTAATTCTTTTTTTTAATTATTATTTTATAACTTTTTTAATTTTCTATTATTTTTTATTATTTTCTAAAATTTTTTATTTTATGCGTATTGGTTTTTATTGAATTAATTTTTAATATTTTTTCTGCCACAAATTTTTGTTGCTATTATTTTTTTTCATATCTACTAACCCACTTGCATTTCTTTGAACCTTCATTGTTTACTCTCTTGACTTTTTTCTTTAGTTTGCTTGCCTTTGTTTTGACGCCAATTTGTCTGGTATAATAACATAACAAACATACATACATATGTATGTTTGTGTGCATATAAAAAGATCTTGACCGTGTTTGGAATTGAAATTTCTGTACCATGTAGCCCTAAAAAAAGGCATTTTACCTGCATATATACCTATGTTGGCCATTTCCATCTTTCCCTGTTACATATAATTACTACATATGTATGTACATAAGTTTTGCGGCTCAGCATTGCCGCTTTATCTTCGTGCTGTGCATACGAAAGTATTTTGCAAAGAATTCTTAAGTTAAAAAAAAAAACACAAAAATAAATGTATGTATGTATGTGCATATTGGCAAGTATGTAAGTGGGCCACATAAAATTCGTGGAAATATGCAAATATCGAATTTAAAGTGGAAGGGAATGTTGGCATAAATTAGCATGATGGTCATCCATACATAGTACAGTTACCGTTAATCATTATGAATAACGGAAAGCTACACGGTTAATTATTATGTAGGTTATTATAGGATTTTAATAAAAATAAATAAATTTAATAATAAAACTAAAAGAAAAATAAAAATAAAAGATAAATATATAAGTAAATAAAAAATAAAAATAAAAGATAAATATAAAAGTAAATAAAAATAAAAATTAAAGATAAATATTAAAAAAATAAATTAAAGGATAAAAATAAAAACATGAATTAAAAGATAACAATAAAAAATAAATAAAAAGTAAAAATAAACAATAAAAATATCAAATAAATCATAAAAGCAAAAAATAAAAATAATATATTTTTGTCATATTTTACACTTATTAAATTTTATTCATATATCTATTATTCTTCGTTTTATAGGTATAATATAATTTTATTTTATCTTATTTTATTATGCTATGTTTTATTATAAATTTATTTTATATTATTTAATTTTTTCACTTCATTTTCAATATAATTTAAATTTACCCAATTTTTTAATTTATTTTATTTTTCTTTTTACTTTATATTATATTTTATCTTACTTGATTTTATTACATTATTAGTAAATAAATAAAATTAAATATAAATTATTAATAAACTTAATCTTATTTTTCTTCACTTTACTTACTTTATTCGACTTGATTAAATAAAATTTTACCTTATTTTATTAAATATAAATATCGTTTTACTTATTTTATTTTACTTCATAGACCAATTATCTTCATTCATTGTATATTATTTTAATTTAATTAAATTTTGTTTTAATTCATTAGATTTATTTTAATTTATTTTGCTTAAACTTATTTCATTTTATTTATTTTATTAATTTTTATTTTAATTTTCATTTACTTTTTATTTAGTTTATGGTGTTTTATTTTATTTTACTTTGTTTTATTTTACTTAATTTTTTTATTTAACTTAATTTTATTCTTTATATAATTTTATATCTTATTTATATAATTTTTTATATTATATAATTGTATTATTTATTTAATATAAATTTATTTTCAATTTAATTTTTTGTATAATTTAATTTTTTATTGAATTGAATTCTTTATTTTATTTTATTTCATATTTAATTTAATTTTTTGTTTAAATGAATTCTTTATTTTATTTTATTTTATTTTAATTTTAATTTAACTTTTTATTTAATTTAGTTTTTTATATAAATCATTTTATTTTATTAAATTTTTAATTTTATTTCCATCTATATAGCTTTATTTTTTATTTCATTAAATTTTTTAAAATAATTTTATTTTTTATTAATTTTATTTATTATTGAATTGCACGTTTTCATGCAAATTCCGTTTGTTTCTGCAACTGTCCATTAGCTGTCATCGGTAAGATATTCTGCCCATCAAAAAGTAAAATAAAATCAAAATTTATATACATACATGCTTATGTATATGTACATATATTTTTGTTTTTGTTTTTGTACTGCAAACTTGACTCACTTGGCCGCAATTCAAAGCCAATAACCATGCTAACCAACAACGACGCACATACAAATGCGTACATACATAGGTATATGTACCATATATACAGACGTACATACATATGTTTGTATCTATATTCGAAAGTCGAAAGGCACATAATTTACATTATTTTTTGGCATATCCCATATAGTCATAGTCTGCGTCATTTCAATAAAATATATACACATGCATGCACACATATGCATGTAAATTCTTATAGTCGATTTTATTCACAGTCGTGCGTTGGAAACAGCGAGTACATATGGATGTACATACAATTATCGTTATTGAACACTCTTTGGCCTAAACTAACGAGCAGACGCAAATTTTGCTACTTTTACTTTTAATTAACTTTAATAAACTGTTTTAGATATATATTTTTAATTTTATTCTTCACTATTTTTAAGTTTTTGCTCTGCTTATGTTTCCTTTTTATGGATTTTTGCGTTGGTTTCTGCGATTTCTCTACAAAATTTGGTTGCAAACTCGTACATACGTTTAATTATGGTTAAACCACATGTGGCTAAATTTAAAAGTGTGTGTGTGACTCAATGCAACTCTGCATTATCAATTCGCAGACCGGTTTGTATTTTAAATTGTAGTTTTTTTTTTTTTTGCTTCCTAAACAACCCTTCCCACTCAGAAAATTTCTTTCATTCATACATTCCACATTTTTTAATATCTTTTTATTCATGCTTATGCGTGTGTACATATGTATGTATGTATGTCTACGTATAGCATATTTATTTCAATCACATCCATCACAATTGTACCATAACGACGAACGAGGAGGTCAAATCAATTAATTACGGTATAGTGTGAAATGAGCGGCACCAAGTGAAATGGGATCGCTTATTATTTTTACAATACAGTATGCCCTGGGTAAAAGTAATCGATAATTTATCGAATGGCAAAAAGTTGGCGTTTTGAATGAGAAGTTAAGCAGAGTAATATTGCTCACGGTTAGTGAAAACAAAATGTTTATATGATTTATTTAGTTAAATAATTCAAAAATACGAAGTACAGTTTATTTAACTGGGTTAATTTTTTTTATAATTTATTTTTAAAATTTTGTGTATTATTTATTTAATTTTTATTTCTTATTTTTTATGATTTTTTATTTCTTATAATGATTTTTTACTTCTTATGATTTCTTATTTTTTTATTGGCAATATTTTTATTTTTATTTAATTTAATGTGTTTTCTATTTCTTATTTTTTATTTCTTTTCATTTTTATTTTTTTTTTTGAAGATTATTTTTGTATTTCTTTATTTCAATTTTAAATTTTAATTTTTTTTATTTAGTTTTTTTTTAATATTTTGTAATTTTTATTTAATAACTGATATTTTGTTTTAATAATTTACAATTATTTAATTAGCTGTACTTTTTTTAATTTATTTAATGATTTGTATTTTATTTATTAATTTATATTTTTTTTTATTTTTTAATAGTTTTTATTTTTTAATTTTTCTTTCTTTAATATTGTTTTTTAATATTTTGTTTTAAATATTTTTTGTTTTAAATAGTTTCTGTTAAATATTTTCTGTTAAACATTTTCTTTTAAATTTTTTTTTAATGTTTTTCTATTTTAAAAATTTTGCTTCAACTACCGAAATGAAAATTTAGCCAATTATCTATAGATTTTGTCGATCATCGAGAGTTTACTGTATCGTGGAAAAGTAAGAAGAAAGAAAATATGGAAAATGTGTACAAAAGGAAGCATAAAAATTAAAAAAAAATTATGTGTGTGCATCAGTACCCTTTTTCATAGATTTATGAATTGTTTTTCTTATGTATGTGGCAATTATGTATAGAATGAATGGAACGCTTTTCATGTGAATTTGTGAAAGAAGCCGAACAATGCTCTTGGATACACTGAAGCATCCTTACAATTATTTAGATGCTTAAAGAAATTACCTATTTTATTCCATTTTTCCTGCACTTTACTTCGAGAGTTCTTTTTCTCTGCTGGAACTATCAAATTCGATACTTGGGGATGATAAATCAGCGAATTTAGAATCAAAGAAGAGTCAACCGTCACGAAAACGAATCGAGTAATACTAGTTTTTCGAATCGTTTGACAATTTGAAATTTTTTTTTTATTATTTTCAAATCGTTAGATGCATTCGTTGTATTTTGTTCATCCAAGTGTAACGATTAATATCACCAATTTTTCATTCACATCTTCTCATCATCACTATCCGTCAGAGATTTTAATTCTATTTAATTAACAATAACTCATGCTTACATTACATATGTCAGGGTGTATACTACATACAAACGTAAGTACACATGCAATAAAAAAATGTTTTTTTTGGGTGTTTGTCGGTGGCGCTTTTTCAATCTCTTTATATGTTAACATGTAGTATACGCAAATGTTTAAATGACAGCGTATTGTTAAATTACATACATATATACTCGTATATATATATCTATACATAATGTGTTGTTCTGCTTTAATGGAGGCGTCACTTCTCGATTGACGTGATAATGCATGGAAGTGTTTTTTTTTTATTAACACATTAAATGCAGCGTAAATTATGACACTTATTTATGGATTGTTGTAGCCATTTTTCGCTTGAATAAGTTCTATTAATAATTTGTTAAACATATTTACATAAACACATGTACTCCGTACATGCTTCTACATACTTTTCCGTTAATTGTGTGCTGATATTTGAAAGAAAAAAATCTTAAAAAAAAAAATAATAAAATTTGGACATTCATTTTATTTAGCAACATTTACGAAATTTTCGATATCATTTTTGAATGTTTTGAAAACATTTACGAAATTATACCTACTTTTGAATTTTTCTATAACATTTATGAAGTTTTTTGATAGTACACATGGTTATTTTGATAACATTCATCATAGTATTTATGCATTTATTGGTCATTTATTATCGATTACATTTGTTTATTATGGGTAACATTTATTTATTATTGTAAACTTTTATCTATTATCGATAAATTATATTTATTGTCGATAATTTATATGTACTTATTGGTAATTTATATTTCTTATCGATAAATTTTATATAGGTATTATCGGTAACTTTAATTATTGTCTCATTTATTATCGTTACCTCTTATATATTATCGATAACTATTATTTATTATCGATATAGAGCACTATATAATAATAAGAACAAAATTTTGTATGTACTTTTTTTTAACAAAATTTATTACCATTTGAAAAGTTTCAAAATCAAAATTATAATAACTCAAAAATGAAAAAATATTTAAAGTATGAAAATAATGTAACCAATACCAAAGGTATTTATAAATATTTACAAATTTCCAATAATGTACAAAATTTTCGACAATATTTATAAATTTTTTCATTATTTTGTATATCCCTATCTTGTAAAATATTTTACGGTTCAAATCTATTTAATGTATTACTTATGAAATTAATACTAAATTCGATGTTTTTTTTTAATACTTGCATAAAAAAAAAATTAGTTAATAATGAATAGTGACCTCAAATGGCTCATAGACAAATAATACATGTACATATGTATGGTATATCTAAAATTTCGTATATATGTACATATGTACATGTTTGACTTGGTTGTGTTCGGCTCAGTCACAGATTGGATTACATTTACTGCATTAAACGCCGAAGGTCAGTGAACGTTAATTTATTTTATTTAAATTTTTCTTTTTCTTTGCATTTATTTATTTATTTTTTTTAAATTTATAGCTTAGTGTTAGATCTATTAATTATTTTTTTTTAATATTTTTTTATTTATTTTTTTTTTTTTATATTTTTATTATATTATATTTTTATTATAATTTATTTTTTGTTAAATTTTATTTAATTTTTATTTTATCTTATTTTTATTTTTTTTTGTTTTTTTTTTTAGAGTTTGTATTATATTTACTATCGTTTTTCATGGTTCGCTTGTGTTCATAAATATGTACATAAATTCATCCCCATACAAATTCATTAGTCATCTTTTCGCTGTCAACTCATTCGTCGTTTCTATTTGAAGGGGTTAAATTGGCGAGCAACATATGGTGAATAAACAAATTTTTCTCGCACTCAAATTTAAACCGGTGGTCAAATGTGCCTTAACCGCCGTTGCACGACCTCAATTGCATATTTTCTGCATGCTCTTTGCTTTGTCCAAACAGTAGCGCACATTTTCAGCGTCACTACAACAACTACCGCAAGTAAAAAAAAACATTTCCCGTTGCACATAATATTACTCAATTACTAAGGTACACCTGTATTATGTACATACCTATGTATGTACGAGCATGTATGTATGTACTTAACGAGTTTCTGTTTGGTTAATACTTCTATTCACTACTTGCCTGTGTGATTTTTTATTTAATTTTATTTTATTGGTTACTCTCAACAACCCTTGTACTTTGGAACATTCGTCAAAGTAATCGCCAGCAGCAGCGGCAGCTTTGGCTTGTTCTTGAATTGGTTTTGTGCGGTTGGACCTTACAGCAACGGATACGAGTCTGGCTGAATGCTGGTTTGTGGTTTCAGCGAGTAATGCATAGTCGCTCATACATGCATATACGTGTATACATATGTATGAATTATATAGCTGCAATTGTGGAATGGTGTTTAAAAATATATCTTTAATTATTTTTAAACAAAATTACTCATACGTACCGCCTAATTACATACTTATGGACCTGATCAAATCAAATATGATACTAACGAGTTCGATGTTTCGATAACATGGAATAGAAATATTCCGATGATGTTCTCGATAACTTTAATGGAAATCTCGATAAACAATTATAAACCGTTCGATAACAATTATGAAATTTACGATAACATTTAATAAAACTTTCAATAACATTTATAAAATAGCCGATACAGTTTATAGAAAGCTCGAAAACATTTGCAAATTAGCGACATTTATGAAATTTTCATATGTATCTAACTTTATACCTTAATGAAACGATCAATGAAAATTATGAAATTATCGATGATGTCTAAAAATTATCGATACTCTTTTTATAATTATCGACGACATTGTAAAAGTATCGATAATATTTATAAAATTTTCGATGACATAAAAATTCCGATAACATTTATAAAATTTTCGTTGACATTTATAAAAATTCCGATAACATTTATAAAACTTTCGGTGGCATTTATAAAGTTTTCGATAACATAAATAAAATGATCGGCGGCATATATAAAATTATCGATACTAATTATATAATTATCGATGGCATTTATAAATTTTTCGATAACATTTATTAAATTATCGATTATATTTATAAAGTTGTCTGCATTTATGATTTGCTGATAACATTTATAAATTGTCGTTAACGTTTATAAAATAAACGATGGAATTTAAGATATTTTAAATATTTATGAATTACCAATAAGGAATAATGAACTATCGATGGCATAAATGAACTGTTGACTGTTTTAACTATCGATAACATTTGTAACCTGCGATATCTTTAATAACTTTTTGATAATATTTTAGAATATTTATGAAATTTCCCATATCATTATGAAATTTCCAAAATCATGAAATTTCGCATAACATTTATGAAATTTTCGACAACATTAATGAAATTCGTGACAACATTTTTGATTTATATATATTTTTTGATGGCATTTACTAAGTCGATAACATTTAATATAAAATCCAAGAACAATAACAAATCTACTTCACATTACTAATTATTTACCTATAAAATGTAGTGTCATCTAAAACTCTTTATCAAGTTCAGACATAATCAAGCATAAATGCATAATGGCACTGCAAATCAGACATAAAAGTAAATACCGATAGCGATGCCGCCATATCGATCACAATTGTCGGTGCAAGATCAGTCAACAGCCTACATAAATAAACAGTTATACCATCGAATATTGAAGGAAGAACAAATGAGACGCGAATAATGCTGTTTGAAATCGATATTATACAAATGAAGCACAAAAAATACCAGAAATTAACGGTGGCCTCAAAAGTTTATTTACGCTGAGCGATTAAGAGTGGCGATTCTTTTCTTATTTTTTGCCTATGATAATCGATTACATAAAAAACGCTGAGCAAGCAGTTGAAAAGCCAGAACGGTTCTTCGCGACTAACTAGCCAACGAAGGAAATCTAGCGAGTAAATAAAAGTAAAAATTTGCAAAACGGCATTTGCTACTCACATTACAAAAAAAAAAAAGAAAAACCAATAAAAACAAAAACAAAAAGTTTAAACAATATGACCATAACAAAAGTAACCAATTAGCTCAGTGTAATTTGGAAAAAGCTTAAACGATTTTAACGATCTCAACATGGAATGAGGTGAGAAAAATTCGAGTTTTTCTTCGGAGGCCATGCTGCTAATGTATTGTAGTAAACACTTGTTTGCAACTAACTAATCGGCAAAATGAGGCAAACTCGACTTAAGTTTGGAGTTAATATTGTTTTATTTTTTTTTTTTTTCAATAAAAACCAAAGACCAGCACATACATAAAGTTTCATTTTTATTTATTTTTTTTTTGTTTCGTCGCTTAGGCAATTAGTCACGTCTTGTTTACTTAGAATTGCTATTTTATACAAAAAAAATCAGGTTTTAGCGTGAATACAGAGTGAGAATTTAATTATTTTTTTAGGACGAACAAAAATTTCTTTCGGTATCATTATGATTATTTCTTTTCAATAACATTTATATACTTTTCGATGATATTGTGAACTTTTCAATAATATTTAAAAATTTTTCCATACATTTTATGATTACTTCGATAATTCATTTATGAATTTTTTTAATGAGATTTATAAAGTTTTCGATTATATTATGAGCTTTTAGATAACATTTATGAATTTTCCTATAACATTATGGCTTTTACGATATAGTCTGAACTTTTCGATTACATTTATGGATTTTTCGATACATTTTATGATTTTTCCGATAACAAAGTATAATATATGAGCTTTCCCAGAACACTTGTTAACTTTTCGATATTATTTGTGAAGTTTTCAATGACATTACAAATTTTTTATGTATTCGGTATCATTATACATTTCGATAAAATTGTTAAACTTTCCGATAGCATTTATGATTTTTTCAATAACATTTATGATCTTTTCGATAGCTTTTATGAAGTTTTTGATAAAATTGCTGAAAATTTCGTAAATTAAAATTAGTTTATTTAATTTTATATTTCTAGTTTTTTGTGTTACTTTTAATTTAAATTGTTTTTATTTTTTTATTTTATTTATTGTGCAGCAACAATCAAAGCATGCAGCTTCAATCAAAGTTCATTTCAACTTCTACTTCGATTTTGTGTAGCCGGTTTGTGAGAATATCGTGAAACAATCAAGCGTGTCCCACCTCCCACCAATCTAGCAAATCAAGTACCGTTATTACCCTAGTGCCTACCGCATTAACATGTTCTTCAGCGCTTAGCATTAATTGTTTTACTACTCTTTTGTACACTCTCCTACAAAGTCTCAATCTTTGATTGCTGACTGACGCTGGTTCCAGCGCCGATACTGCAAAGGCTGGTTGGATCATCGTACCGTCAAATCGTTTGGAAAACGTTGTGCATTTCAATGTTGAATTTTGAACGGTCGATTAGGCAAATGACTTACTCATTTTTTTGCGTATAAACTTTACGTATGTATGTGTGTGTACTGAATGCTGAAGCAAACAAGAGTTGGACGCCCACTTCGGGCATAAACTACTAGTTGTTTTTTGGGTATGCCGCGAGTTAAATTAAATAAGAATAATAAAAACTAATCCAAAATTAAACAAAAGATCGTTAAAAATAATAAATTAAAAAAAATGTATTTTTGGGTTAAGCAGACAAATTTTTCTTTTGTCTAATTTTTTTTTTAATTTTTATTTATTTTTTTTTTGCTTATTATAGCATTGTTTATTTTAATAAATGTCTTTTTCCTCTTCTTCATAGTTGGCGTAGGCACCGTTTATGTGATTATAGATAGCTCGACGGTGGTTTCTTCTATTTACAGATCCATGCGATTATATGTTAAATATTACAATGAAAGCTTTTGTAAATGCATCCCTGCAAGTTTACATAACTTTCCCTCTGGATTATTTCTTTTTGTACACGTTTTATATTGTTAGTGAAGCCGCTCTATTAAAATGCTTTCAAATACTTTTTACCACTCTGCGAATATTATTTACACTTTTATATGTGTATACTTGTACATACATGCATGTATATTTCAAAATTTCCACCACCCTACTTGCGCGCACAGTACCACCAGCGTCGTCACCCTTTTTTCCTGTCATTTGAATTATTTCGCACATCGTTGGTCAGCCATTATGTGCCCACATAATTTTATGCACATACATAGTATGTCTAAATGTAAATGGAAGCATTCAGCAACACACACATTCGTCTGAGTGCCAATGGTGGTAAGTTCCGTGACGCCATAGGCAACGCCGCTTTTTGCATATACTCTCGCGTACATATGTATATATGTATATACATAAATATTTCCTGCTGAACAATATAAATGTCATTATGTACTCTTTTGTATGTATGTAAGTATGTTGTAGAAAGCATTAAAAAGCATGCATAAAATTTTGTTGCACAATAATTCATAGACAACAAAATAGCGCGCGCAACATTAACATGAATAGAGGCGAAAAACTATGCATAATTAACATTCGTAACTGCACTTTTGCACTTCGTAAAAAAAAAGAATTGCATATTGCAAGTGAAGTTCACTTTTCTTTTGCGCCAACCGACCGATTGACCGACCGTCCACCCGCCCTCCCTCGTTCCACAACAAAAAATACATAATTAGCATTGAATTACGAATCGCACAGCGAATGAGCGAGCTCTGCATGCAACAGCGAGTGCACTATGTGCTGCTGCTGTAATCGAGTTTTATGTGTAACGTATTGTTGAAACGAGTGACCGATTAGGAAAATCGTTGAATGAGGCTTGAAAAAGTGCTGAAAAAAAGTAAATATAAAAGTAAAAAAATAAAAAAAATTAAATAAAAAAGTAAAAAAATAAAAAAAGTAAAAAAATAAAAAAAGTAAAAAAATAAAAAAAGTAAAAAAATAAAAAAAGTAAAAAAGTAAAAAAAGTAAAAAAGTAAAAAAATAAAAAAAGTAAAAAAATAAAAAAAGTAAAAAAATAAAAAAAGTAAAAAAAAAGTAAAGAAATAAAAAAAGTAAAAAAATAAATAAAAATAAAAAAATAAATAAAAATAAAAAAAAAAAAATTAAAAAAATAAAAAAGTAAATAAAAAAGTAAAAAAATAAAAAAGTAAATAAAAAAGTAAATAAAAAATTAAATAAAAAAGTAAAAAAATAAAAAAATTAAATAAAAAAGTAAAGAAATAAAAAAATTAAATAAAAAAGTAAAGAAATAAAAAAATAAAATAAAAAAGTAAAAAAATAAAAAAATAAAATAAAAAAGTAAAAAAATAAAAAAATAAAATAAAAAAGTAAAAAAATAAAAAAATAAAATAAAAAAGTAAAAAAATAAAAAAATAAAATAAAAAAGTAAAAAAATAAAATAAAAAAAATAAAATAAAAAAAAAACTAAATAAAAAAAAAATTTAAATAATAAAAAAAAATTAAATATAAAAAAAAAAAATTAAATAAAAAAAATTAAATAAAAAATAAAAAAATAAAATCAAAAAAAAAATAAAAAAACAAAATAAAAAACAAAATAAAAAACAAAATAAAAAACAAAATAAAAAAAAAATAACACAAAAATAAAACAAAAATAAAACAAAAATAATAAAAAAATAATAAAAAAATAATAAAAAAATAATAAAAAATAATAAAAAAATAATAAAAAAATAATAAAAAAATAATAAAAAAATAATAAAAAAAATAAAACAAAAATAAAAAAAATAAAAAATAAAATAAAAAAATTAAAAAATAAAATAAAAGAAATAATAAAATAAAAGAAATAATAAAAAAAAAATAAATTTAAAAAAAATATTAAAATAAAAAATAATAATAAAATAAAAAAAAATAATAATAAAATAAAAAAAAATAATAATAAAATAAAAAAAATAATAATAAAATAAAAAAAAAATAATAAAATAAAAAAAATAAAAAAATAATAAAATAAATAAAAATAAAAATAATAAAATAAATAAAAATAATAAAATAAAAAAAATAATAAAATAAAAAAATGAATAAAAATAATAAAATAAATAAAAATCATAAAATAAAAAAAATAATAAAATAAATAAAAATAATAAAATAAATAAAAATAATAAAATAAATAAAAATAATAAAATAAATAAAAATAATAAAATAAGTAAAAATAATAAAATGAATAAAAATAATAAAATTAATAAAAATAATAAAATAAAAAAAATAAAAAAAAAAAATAAAAAAATAATAAAATAAAAAATAAAATAAGAAAAATAATAAAATAAATAAAAATAAAAAAATAATAAAATAAATGAAAATAATAAAATGAATAAAAATAAATAAAAATAATAAAATAAATAGAAATAAGAAAGTAAAAAAATAAATAAAAATAATAAAAATAAAAAAATAAAAACAAAAATAAAAAATAAATAAAATAAAAAATATATAAATAATAATAATGAATAACTAACATAATAAAATAAATTAATGTTAAATATAAATTAATTAAAACGTAAAATAAATATAAAATATAAAAAAAAAGAAAAATTAAAATAATAAACAGAAGTCTGAAAAAAATAAAAAAAAAATAAAATAAATATTGAAAACAAAAAAATTAAATTAAAACTAAGTTATTACTATTATTCCTTTTAGCTAAAAATATATATATTTTTTCTCTGTATTATATGCATATTTTATATGCATATTTAAAAAAAAAAATAGTGACCTGCCGGATCTAATAACGCGTTATAGCGCAAAAAACGCGAAAAAACTTTGCCGACCAAGTGTTATTGAGTGTCGTCAGTTTTGACAAGCGAGTGGGGCAGTAAAGATACTTTAATGAACTCAAACGTGAAGTGGGCTTTATTTCTCTGTTTTAATTTTTTGTTGCCTCCTTTTTTTGTATTTTATTTTATTTTTATTTTTTTTGTAATTTATTTGATTTTTTTTTTTTGTAATTTATTTCATTTTTATTAGATTTTTTTATTTTATGTAATTTATTTAATTTTTTGTACGTTTTTTATTTTACTTCCTTTTTGTTGTGTATTTGATTTCATTTTTTCTGTCTTTGTTGTGCTGGTGCATAATTGTCAAAGTTAATGACTGCAGCGAATCGTTGCGATTGTGACAACTCACGTGTAAAGAATAGCGGTAATAAAAATAAAAGCGGCAAGCAATACATCATCATCTAGGTATAAAATTAAAATAGAAAAGCTATCTTTATTGTAAGCTATTTTCTGCGAAGTAAAAATAAAAAAATAAAAATTATGTGAAAATGCCGGCAATAAATCATAAAATGAACCACCGCTTCCTCGTTAGAATGGCAACTGTTTAGTTTACCTATTTTTGATATTGTGAATTGCTAGTTGTTTCTTTAGTAGTGTAGTACGTATTTATTCTCTGCATTTTTTAAACTTGCTATGTGTTTGTTTTAATAAGTACTGCTGCACTCTTTCTTGTACATTTTTTATTTTATTATTTTTTAATTTTCTTTATGTTTATTTATCTATGATTTATTTTTTTATTTAATTCAATTTATTTTTTATTTAATTTTTTGTTTTAGTTTTTTATTTTTTTTTTATTTAATTTAATTTTTTTTTAATCTAATTTTTTTTTTTATTTTTTTTATTTACATATTTGTCTTTTATTTAATTTTTTTCCTCTCCTTTGTTATTATTATTTTTTTTTATTAAATTAAATAAATCTTTATAATTATGTGTCTAAAAGTAGTAAAATAACACACAAAATTGTTGTTTAAAATTAAAAATTAGTTCACGCTTACAAATAACGTCAAAATTGACTAAATGCCAACGCAAAACTGCCAAAAAAAAAATCATTTCCGCTAAGCTATACGGAGCCTTACGACGACTATAAATATATCGATAAAAGTTGTGACATCTTCGATAATTAGCAGTGAACTTTCATATTTGATTATAGTATTTTAGAATTTTCGTAATCCAATTAGATTGCCTGCAAGTCAAGTATTCCCCTGATAGGAATCGTGAAAATTCTGCCATAAATAGTAACTAGTTGTCATTTTTCATTAATAAATAAATTTAAGCAGCGAGTAGCGGAGCTTGCACCAACGCCGCCGCCGCCCTAGTCAAGTCAACATCTGTCATTTATAATTTTTCAACAAATCTAAAATAAAATGTGTAGCAGGAATAAAAATATCTTCTGATATCTACTGCATTACGTAGATGAAAAAAAAACCAACAACAAAAAGTTGAAATCAAATCGAAAACAAGGAAAAATTGAAAAAGTCAAAAATAAACCAAGGAGAAAGTGAATTTTAGCGGCCACCAAAAATGAAGCGGAGAAAAAGCAAATTTAAGCAAGAGGGCCGAAAGAACAAGCACGCACACACACACACACAATGCACATAAGAGCCTAAATACACGGAGGAGCTGGCTATTGCTTTTATTTTTATTTGTATAAATGTGCACTGTTCGTTTCAAGAAAAGTTCGCCGGCCGCAAGACGAATGACGTGTGACGCGCGTGTGTTTTCTATACTGTGGAATGTTTACGTTTAGTCAAAGCAAAAAAGAAAATATAAATTTAAACTAAATAAACATAGAAAAATATCACTTCTGACTGACCGACCGACCGATCGACCGCACGTTCGCCGCTCTTGTGGTACACACGTTCTAATAGTTTTACAAATAAAAAAATATTCTATTTTTATGCAGTTATTTTCCAAATAGGAATTTTGAAGTACAATAAGCTTGTGCATGCAGTAGTAAAGATTTAAATGAAAAGTGGAATCAAAAATCTAAAAACATTATACACAGTAAAAAAATGTACTTCTAGTTTTTATGAGAAAAAGGTGCGGTGCGGTGTGTTGTGTGTTGTGAGTAAGTGCATACGGCAGACGAAACAACAGCTGCTTCTTGGTTGCCAGGCAAGTTGGGGAGGGAGGCACTGAGGTAGCGCTGAAATTTGGAAAATAAAAACTTAGATTTGTGTATGCGTTTTTGGATTTTTATTGCCAACAGCGCCACGTCATGTGCACAATTTTAAAGCACATAAATTAATGAAAATATGGAAAATTACAAAAAAAGAAAAATTAAGTGCATATTGAGAGAGAAAAATAACATTTTATTACACATAGTCGAAGTTGGTGTTTTTGCAACAGTGTACGTGTATATGTGTGGGTGCCAGAAGCGTTGAAGTGTGGAAAAGGTGGAAGAAAAGTTTAGCAGTTGAAAGTATGGAAGCACTTTTCACGTTTTAATATGTTTACTAAATAATTTTGTTTTCGGTTTTATTTTCAAATTGTAGGCAAGTTTAGCCTTGAGTTCTATTTATTTATTTTTTACTATTTTTTTATGTCTAAGTGTGTGCATTAAATTTTTTAGCATTCGTTTAGAAGCTGTTCTAGTAATAAAAAATCTTAAAAAAGTACGTTATTTTTGGCAATTCAAGTTAGTTTCTTTTTAAGGCATTAGGAGGTAGTCAGTGGCTTTTCATATGAATATGCCCACTGCACAATGGAAAGGATCCTGCGTTAAGAGAACGCAAGGCGAATATTAAAAGAGAGCAAAGAGAGAAAGAGAGGGAGGGAGTAATTTCGTATAATAGACTACCGAAAATGTATTGCTCTAAGAAGAAGTCTATTGACAACACTTTAGTAAGAGACAGTATCTCCCGTGATTGATACTTTTAGCTTCACACAAATTGCAACCCTCCTGAAAAAGGTATTATCATATATTAACATGGTGGTTAGTTGGCTAAAATAGACTGGCACTGCTTCAAATGAAACCCCTCAAGCGCGGGATAAAAATTTAGGAGATATACTATATATGTATATATGGAAAAAATTGATCACAAAAAATAGCCGACTACTTGACATTTGACCAGAGAGTAGCTTTAGGGTTAACGAAAGCTTATGGTTAACGAAATCTTTAGGGCTAACCAATGTGACTATTTTTTTCCATGATATATTGTTTTCTCCAGTTTGCTTCGCTCAAGTACACACAAGTTTGAAAGGAGGAGAAAGTTCGTGCTGGGAAAATCAATTTGGAACATGAAACGGCTTTCTGCTGGAAACGAAAGTGGTGACGATAATGAGAAATTGCCATGGCGGAGAGCTATGATCAACACAAACGGCGAAAAATATAGTTTGACTTGCCTAGAGTCGACTATAATCAAAACTTGGATGTGTTCGATTTGTTCGATCAATTGTCCCAACTATACGATAACAATAGGAACTTCATAACTTCTATAAAACTCTTACAGTTTACCTGCGTCAACGCCTGGATCGTTTATTAAAGTAACACTTGCAAATCATCTACATATATGGGTATATTGGTTTTATGTTATAGTATTGGCGGAGGATATGATAAAGTTTGGACGGGAGAAGTTCAATAGAGATATCAATTAATAATTGGCCATCATATCGAAGGCAAAACGCGACTCTGATGTCTGATAAGAAAGGTGGAAAGAATGACAAACTCATTTTCTTGTTTTTCAACATATTATATTTAAAATCCTTAACTAAATAAAGAAAAATTAAAATTCTTGAGACGATATATCTCAAATTTTAATTTAGTTTAAATTTTACTCCATTCGGGGCCAAAATTGAAATTCTGGCTCGATTTGAGGTCAACCTAATGCCAATAGCATTTTTTCGGTTCAAAAAGATTTATCACTATTTATTTCATTTTTTGAGTTTTTTGCATTTTATGTAAGACTCACTTATTTTAATTAAATTTTCAAAATTTTTATATTAATATTAACATTTTTAAAGTTTTGAAAATTTTATTCAATTATTTTTACGCGCTTTTATTGATTTTTTTTTTCATATTTGCGCTCCGTACTGATTTCCAACAAACATTTTGCTCGCCTGCATTTGCTTACGCTATAATTATGCTCTCCACATTGCAACCTCATAATCCTTCGTACTTTGAACTAGCAAAAAGATGCTCAAGTATTGGTTTTCTTGCTAGATAATTAAAAAGTAAACAATTCAAATCATCTGCTACCTTTTTGCATGGCATTATATTCTTTGAGCGAACAACAACAATTGCAAACAGTTTGTGTCAGCTTTTAATTGGGGTCAACTTGAGCAATTGTAGCCTTTAACATGCATATTTGCTGCTCCTAACTCAGCTATAGCCCCCACAAATATACTCATTATCCTTCCACTTTACACTCTTCGTGTGCCTATGCATGCAATTTAAGAGAGTGCAAGCAGTTAAGAGAGAAGATAAATTTTCCTTGCTACACAAAACTATTTTCCGCACTACAAAAAGCTTACATACGACATTCACGTGCTCGTGCTCTACACAGCTGTGCCGCTTTTGGCCTTTACAGCGCAACACTCGGCATCGTGTGTTTGCGTCGTGCTTTTGTACGCTTTTTAAGGTCACTGTCGACAGGGTGCGATGAGGGGAAGTATAATGTATTTTTTCAGTTTAAGACTCATCTCTAGCGCTCGTTTCCTTTTTTTTTCGTTTTGTCCTGCATCCTTTAGTTTTTGATATACTACATTTTTCGATCTTCTATACAGACATTTAGTCTCCCACTGAATACTTAGGTGGCAGGTGGTCGGTTGGTCGGTCGTCTGTCTAACAGTCGGTTGATTAGGTGTTTGGAGGTTGGTTGTTAGGTGCTTATTTTCTGCTTGAATGTTTATTCGTGTGTCCTTTATTGACTCGGCTGCATCCTGCTGCATCCTGCTGCATTTGCGGCGTATATATGTATATGTATTTATGTTTTTACGCTTAAATTATTTTTATTTAAAGTTTTTAAATATTTTCTAATCCTTTTTCTCTCTCTCTTTTTCACCTCTACAGCATTTTCTCACCACAACTTCAAGGAAATAAGAAATTTTGCAGAAGCTTCAGAGCAACAGTCTAAATTTTTGTGAAGCAGAAAGACGAAACGTTGAAAACTATACATATAAACCGACAACAGACAACAAATATAAATATAACGATATATAGCAGCCATAAATAAGCGTAAAACAAGCAACAAAAATGACTGAAGTTGAACAACAGCCACCGCCACAGAATGGCATAGACCTTTCCGCCGCCGAGGAGGATGATAGCAGTAAAGCGCGACCAGCAGATATTGAGCAGGTATGAACATATGTACATATATATGTATGTGTGAAGAGATATTCTTCATCTCTCACTGCCCTTCTTCACTGTGTATTGGATGAGTAATCAGTGCAAATTGCAATGCAGTCTGTTGCATTTGCTTTCTATTGCATCGATTTTTCACGCTGCGTAGTCAATAACAAGAAAAAAAAACTTTTTGCTCCACCACTAATAGCCTAATAGCTCTCCACACACACCTAATTACCGTTAATTATTTTATTTTTAATAATTTCCTTCTTTTCTTGCTTGTCTACACAGGATATGCGTGAAATGGAGCGTCGCAAGCGCGTTGAAGCCATTATGGGTTCGAAACTCTTTCGTGAAGAATTGGAACGCATTGTGGACTCGGCACGTGATGGTGGCGGTATATTGCAACAATTGTCGGACATAATGGGCGTACCCACATCGACACGTGTGGGTAATGTCTTTAAGGCGACCAATTGTATGTTACCAATTAATGATATACGTGGCGTGGAATCCATGGGCTATGCTAAGGGTGAAAAGATTTTACGTTGTAAATTGGCTGCCACATTCCGTTTGTTGGATTTGTATGGTTGGACGCAGGGTTTGGGTGCACAAATCACTGCACGTCTTAAGGTCGATCAGGAGAATTTCCTGGTAAATCCATATGGCATGATGTATCATGAGATTACGGCGTCGTCGTTGAATAAGGTCGATATGCAGGGTCAGGTTGTGGAGCAGGGCACCACCAATTTCGGTGTGAATAAGAATCGTAAGTGTTTTTGGGTTAGAAATTATTTATTGTATTTCTGAATAATTATACTATAAATTCAGGTTATGTATTGTAGTATTTTTTTGAAAAAAAAAATCTTTAACAAAAATTGTTTTAAATTGATAAATTTGATTGCGGTGAAACATGATACTAAAACAATAATCAAAATCATCTTGCGCTTGACCTAAATTGTTTGAAAAAATCTAAAATCACTTTTTTTTTATGAAAGTTATATAAAACTAATAAGTAGATGGACATAAATACTTTAACAGATTAATCCTTTAGTAAAATGTTTTGAATAATAATAATTTCTGCAACATTGTTATCCTATAATTTCAGAGATTTTTTAAAATTAGGTAGAAAACTGGCTTTAAATGTGCTACGAAACCTTTTCTCGAATCATTTTATTATAAATCGCGTTTTTCATTCGCTTAAATATGTATTTAACTATTTTTTTAATCTCTTTTTTTTTTAAACAAATTACGTCAGGTTGGAAAAACTCAAAAAAAATAGGAATAATTCTTGAAAATTGACTTAGGAAGTAACAAAACCTTCAGTTTAATTTAAATTATTATTTTCTAATTCTTAATATTTTCGTTTTAATTTTAATTGAAAAAAAAAAAAACTATTTGCTCTCGCTATAAATATTTTAATATTTTAAAATTATTTATTTTAAATTAAATTCAATTTATTTATAATAAATGAATAAATGAATGAATTCCAAAATTTCTTTACCCACCAGATTTTGCCTTGCATTCGGTGGTGCATGCCGCACGTCCCGATATACGTTGCGCCATTTACATTGGCTGCACACCCGTCGTTGCCGTCTCCTCGCTGAAGGTCGGTCTACTGCCATTGACACGTGACGCCTGCGTTTTGGGCGAAGTGACCACACACTCATATACGGGCACACATATGGATGCCGATGAACGTGATCGTTTGGTGCGCGCACTTGGTCCCAACTCGAAGGTGTTGATACTCAGTAATTATGGTGCATTGTGTTGTGGTGAAACCATTGAGGAGGCATTCTTTGCTGCCAGCCATATTGTGAAGGCATGTGAAACACAATTACAGCTACTGCCAGTCGGTGTGGATAATTTGGTATTGATACCGGAGGAGTCGCGTAAAGCGATTTATGTAGAAGCACGCCGCCCACCAGAAGATTTGGAGAAGAAATTCGCTGCCGCTGTCGCAACAGTTGAGGCAAATGCTGCAGAAGCAGCTGCCGCCGCCGCCGTCACCACTGAGGGTGGTGCTGTTGCTACAAAGAGCACTACTCAAGCACCCAAGTGGCGCGTTGGTGGCGCTGAATTTGAGGCACTTATGCGCATGCTCGACAATGCCGGCTATCGCACCGGTTACATTTATCGCCATCCGTTGATCAAAACGGATCCGCCAAAACCGAAGAATGATGTGGAACTGCCACCAGCGGTTAGTTCGCTGGGTTATCTACTCGAAGAAGAGGAACTACTCAAGCAGGGGTGAGTGTGTGTGTGGTGTTTTAAGTTTGTATGATGTTGTAATATAATGTAATTTTTTTAATCTTTGCAGCATCTGGAAGAAGGGTGATTTGCGTAAGGGCGGTGATCGCAGCCGATGGCTTAATTCACCAAATGTCTATCAGAAGGTTGAAGTACTGGAAACTGGCACACCCGATCCCAAGAAGATTACAAAGGTAGAGATTATTACTTTTGAAGATAAATCTGAAGCAAGTCAGCACTAAAATCGTAAAAGAAATATACAAAATGTTATGAAAAAACCTACAAAAAACTTTAACGTGAAATCAAAAAGCACCCCACTAATCAACCAACCGTACCAACCAGTCAAATACAACAAAAAAAAAAAAATAATAATAATAATGAATAATGCTAACTAATTAAAATTAATACGAATTGTAGTTGAAATATTTTTGGGGTTCTCAAAAGTTGGCTAACCAAGCAATTAACAATATTTAATAACAACATTTATAAATGTAGCTTTTATAGAAACAAAAAAAAAACAAATACTGCTAATACTTTGCTGCCACCGCTCAATTTATTTAATTTTTTTCTTTTCATTAATGTGATAATATGAATATTACATTAAATGTTATTAAATATCTGCATACACAGAGGTGTGCTATAACAAATTTATTGGTTAGTTTTTAAAATTATATGTAACCGGTTTTAGGTTATGTCAAGTTGAGCTTTTCAAATACTAATTTTTTGACGCTCAAAGATCAACGCCTTATGTTTCTTATTACTAAATGTTTCAGAAATTGCACATTCCATGCAGTTCACACTGCTTTTAGCTGCCATTAAATGTTTTAAATTTCAATTAGTTAGTCAAATAAGGACTTTTGGAATAAAACTTTACCAAAAATATTAAGAGACTGGCATTAAACATTTTTTTTCTTAAGAAGACATCACGGGAATTTTAGTTGAAGGGATTTCATTTAATTTTACTTGCGCTATAAAGCAATTAGTTAGCTTATTGTGGTTATTTTTTTTAATTTGTTTTAAAAATGCTATGTTATTTTTGGGATTTTTAAATTTTTGGTTTATTTTTCTTGTGTTGCTAATTATGAATATTAATATATAGCGTTTTTTAGTTTCTTTTTACTATTTGCTGGTTTGTGTTTTATTATTTGTGTTTTCTTTGATATTTTGAATATTGTTTCTAATTTCTTAATCGGTTTTATATTCATTTTAAATTGTTTTTATTCTTTCTTTTGAAATGAAAACATTCCATATTTTGCTTGGCTGCCAAAAATAATCAATATTTCTCTTTTAAAGCAACTAAATTAGCTTAGTTTAGTAAGAGAAGACATTTAAACTATTAAAAAATACACATAAAATTTAAAGGTATCAATAGAAAATGAAAAATACAGCACAACTTACATAAGAGTCGAAAAATGTGTGCGAACATTTAGACATTAGTATCAAATTTCGTAACTAATAAATTAATAAATTTGCTTAAAATACTATATTTTTTTATAAATAAATACTATATATACAAAATATCGGCAATCAAAAGACATTTAGAAATTATGTAGGTCTCTGAAAATATTCATATATTTAATTAATATATTTATTTAATTAAACACCACATTTTTCGACTCTACACCTATTGTTCTACTCCACCTATCTAACTACATATATATAATCAGTTATCGCAGTTTACAAGATAACCAATCATATATTAGTAACAATAAAAATATTTCTTGATTTTATCGTAATTCAATAAAAATTAATTAATGCAATAAAATATTTAAAAAAAATCATATATTAGATATTTATTAGCTAAGTAAAAATGCTTTCTTGTGTATGTGTGAAAAGGTAATAAAGCAAAGCAAGTGAAATATACATAATAATATATATTGAAAAAAAAACTACAAAAAAATCGCTGTTTGGTTATTATACTTACAAAACACGCTCAGCTCTAACCCTAACTGAAAGAATTTCTTGAATAAATCTCACTTACTCGTTTGCTAAATATTCTGCATTTCAACTAATGTTGCTTTACACGCTACAACGCGTAAATTCGATTTATTCGCGACTTCTATCGGGCAGCGCAATGTAGTTTTTAGTTGTAAATTAAATATTTTTTTATAGCCTATTTATGGTAGAAAATATATGCTAACGACAAAAGTGTGAAATTTTTAATGCAAATAAGAATTTTATGTCCGAAAAAAGTTTTAGAAAGAGAAAGAAAATGTTAATTCATTAGCAAATTAAATATTTTAATTGTAGGTTTAATGTTAACAACAACAAAAAATATGTTTTAACTTACTTGCATACATATATTTTTTAAGGATACTTATTCTTTTTCTTATAAATATTGCTGTTTTGTAAACTAACACTAAAAATGTCCATGTAATTGTAAATATTCATAATAAAAATAACAGTATGCATGGAAATTCGTACATAACATATTGATTTTGTACTTTGAATTGTGCTTTTAACTTATTTTCGACACTCGAAATTTCATTTATATGTTTTGTTGCATGTTTAATTTTTTTGGCACAAAAGTATTGACTTAATAAAACATTAAACATTTTGTTTGCACATTACATTTTTGGAAATATCACACAAATTATTGATAATATTAAAATTTGGCAAACTTTGATTGCCAAAAGTCTATCAATTTTATTAAATTATTAATATTATTAAAATTTGCTAAAATTTAATAACTAAAAATTATAAGTTGATTGTTCATTCTTTAAAATATCACACAAATTATTAATATCAAATTTGGCAAATTTTTGTTATTAATAAATGTAAAATTCATTGTTCATTCTTTGAAACGTCATATAAATCGAAAACTATCTATCTATAACTTTTTTATGACCAAAGTTATACATAAAAAATATTTATTCGTAGAGTTTTCACCAAACTTGTAACTTCTTAAAGGTTCTGTTGCCAATATTGATGATGAAAAAACAGTTTTTTTTGTTTTTTCTTAAATCAAGGAATTCCAAAACACTAAAATTACAGATGTCTTGCGTTTTTAAGTTTCTTACATTTAGAGGCTTATACATATATTGTTTTATTTTTTTTTTTATAATAAATTCACCGTTTTAAATATTATTAAAATTAGGCAAACTTTGATTATTAATATTATTAAAATTTGCTAAAATTTAATCACTGAAAAATTATACATTTTTTTTTTAAATAAATTTATCGTTTTTCATTCAAACACTTATATTATTTTGTAAATATTGACTCTGTGCTTTGCTTTATTAATTAAATAGAAAAGTTGTAGTGAAAAGATTATACAAATTGAAAAGAAAAGTTGTTAAATTTAAGGGAAATGCAACATTTTAAATTTTCAAATGTAAATAAGTTAACCTATGTACATACATATACTTACATATATATTTTTTATATCATATTTTTTTTTTATAAAATATTTATAACTTCATGTTTACTTTTTTATTATTATTTTTAATATTTTTTTCGTATTTTTGGGAATTATGTTTTTTTTAGTTTGTGTATAAAACATTTTTATTTATGTAAAATATTTTTTTTTTTATTTTTTTTTATATGTTTTTTTTTACGAAAACAACTATAAATTTTTTTTTAATAAAATATAACTTTTTTTTTGAATATAAACGAAAATTTTATGGCAATTTGTATTTGTTCTTCCTTTCTAATTTCTATTATTTGTAAATTTTAAATTCCTAAATATTCGTAGATTTTATTATATTTATTTCTTCTTAACTGATTACTGATTGAAATGTATGCAACTAACTGATACTAATGTTAAGGCCAAGTTTTCTAATAATACTAAATTTACCAAATATTTGCTCTGTGTTAAAATTTATATACATATAACATTTAGTGCAAAAACATGAAAAAATTAAGTTGGTTAATAAATATATGTATGTTAAAATTAGTTAAAAAATTGTAACAAACGTTTAACAAATTTTTCTTTCTCTTTCTATTTTCTTTGCATATCCCTTTTGTAACTACGAAACAACGCGACATTGCGCTGCCTACCCAAAATACCCAAATCCGTATAAAACCAAATAAAAATAATAATAATTCGCATTTAATTGCCCAATTGTCATAACCATTATTAACTATAATGGTGGCTTTCAACGGCTTCTTGCATATGTCAAAAAAAAAAAAAATACTACCTTCGTCCCACTCCATGTCCGTTCCACTCTGCTTTCTATGCTCTCACATTGTTGGCATCATTTAGTGGGTCGCTGAAGGTTCACCAACACATTCGACACCAGTACGCATCGAAGATCCTTTGCAATTTGTACCAGCGGGCACAAATCCAAAAGAGTTCAGGCGCTTGCAACAACAAGTAAGTTGGTGAAATTACATATTAGGTGATCGTAGAGTAAAAATTTAAAAATACGTTTTTATTATCTATTTTTTGTTTTTATTTCTTTACTTAGATCAAAGACAATCGTCGCGCTGATAAAATATCCGCCGGCCCACAATCACACATTTTGGAGGGTGTTACATGGGACGAGGCTAATCGCATTAAGGATGCTACCGTTTCATCGGCTGGAGATCATGTTGTGCTAATGGGTGCCGCTTCTAAGGGTATTATACAACGTGGCTATCAACATAATGCGGCTGTTTATAAGGCGCCATATGCTAAAAATCCATTCGATAATGTTACCGATGATGAATTGAATGAATATAAACGTACGGTGGAGCGTAAGAAGAAGAGTATTCATGGCGAATGTAAGTTTATTTATTATTATTTTTTTTTTGGAATTAAATATGTATGTACATATAAATATTTTTGAAGGTATTTATTAATTATTTCTTTAACATTTTTTTTTTTTAGATACCGATACCGATTTCTCCGAATCAGAGCCACTGAGTTCGATGCCAATATCGGCACCACAACAGACGAAACAAATAACAATCGCAACTGCCGCAGTTAGTCAATCAGAACCAGAAGATGTTTCAGGTAAAGTAGCACAATTGTTTAAAGAAAGAAAAAAACGTAGAAAGTTGGGAAATGTTGTGCAGAATATGAGAAAAGATTATAATTCAAATAAAATTGTAGAAGAATATTATAGAAAACTGAAAAATATGATTTATAATGAAAATATAAAAAATAATAACAGCTTAAAAAATAAACACACAAAAAATTAAAAACAAAAAAATAAAACCACAAAAAAAATAAAGATATAAAAAAATAATATAAAAACCATTAAAAAAAAATAACAACTAAAAATAAAGTAATTAAACCAAAAACTAAAAAAATAAAATTAAACTAGAACAAAAAAATATATAACCAAACTAAAAATGAATATAAAACATATATAAAATAAATATAAAAACTATAAAAAATATTAATAAATAAAAAATTAGAAAAATGATAAAACTAAAAAATAAAACAATAAAGAGTAAAATGAAATAATAAAAAGTAAAATAAAATAATAAAAAGTACAATAAAAAATAAGATAGCATAAAATAAAAAATATAAAATTAAAAAATATAAGGAATAAAAAACTTAATAAAAAAATTGAAATAATGAAAAATAAAAACAAAACTAATATTTAAAAATAAAGCAGAAAAATAAAAAACATAAAATATATAAATAGCTAAAAACATAAATAAATAAAATAAGTAAAAAATATGTATAAAAAGAAATAATAAATATGTACAAATAGAAGAAATAAAATAATAAATAAATAGAAAGAAATAAAAAAATAAATAAATAGAAAGAAATAAAAAAATAAATAAATAGAAAGAAATAAAAAAATATTAATATGGTAAATGAAAAGAAATAAAAAATATGAATGAATAAAAGGAAATAAGTAATATATATAAATCAAAAGAAATAAAAAATATTAATAAATAAAAAGAAATAAGAAATATAAATAAATAAACAGAAATAAGAAATATTACTAAATAAAAAGAAATAAAAAATATTAATAAATAAAAAATATTAATAAATAAAAAGAAATAAAAAATATTAATAAATAAAAAATATTAATAAATAAAAAGAAATAAAAAATATTAATAAATAAGAAATATAAATAAATAAGAAATATAAATAAATAAGAAATATAAATAAATAAGAAATATAAATAAATAAAAGAAAAATAAAAATAATAAAAAAAAAATAAAAAAAAAATAAAAAAAAAATAAAAAAAATAAAAAAAATAAAAAAAAAAATAAAAAAAAAAATAAAAAAAAAAATAAAAAAAAAAATAAAAAAATAAAAAAAAATAAAAAAAAAAACAAAATAAAAAAAAAATAAAAAAAAATAAAAAAAAATAAAAAAAAAATAAAAAAAAAATAAAAAAAAAATAAAAAAAAAAAATAAAAAATAAAAAAAAAAATAAAAAAAAAAATTAAAAAATAAAAAAAATAAAAATAAAAATAAAAAAGAAGAAATAAAAAAAATTAATAAATAAACTGAATAAAAATAAATAAAAATATTAATAAATAAAAAGAAATAAAAGTATATAATTAATTTAAGGGCAATTAAAAAATAGAAATATAAAAAAATAAATATATAAAATAAAAATAAATATATAAAATAAAAATAAATATTAATTTACTTTTTATTATTATTTTTTTTATTTCTATGTTATTTTTTTTATATATTTTTTTACTCAAATCTTAGTCCAAATACTTATCTAGATATTTATTTATATATTTATGTATATCATTTGTTCAATTTAACTAAACGTAAAAATAATTAATAGATATACCGCATAATATATAAGATATTTTGAAAGTTTTTTATTTCTAACTATTTTTCTCTTTTTTTAGAACACCAAGTGATGAGAATAGAAACCCAACAAGCGCCAGTTCCAAGCCAACCCGAAGTAGTATTGAGCGATGGTAAGTCCAACAAGAAAAGCAATAATTTCACTTTTATTTACAAACTTGCATAAGTTTCGCTCTTGAACACACAAAAAATATACCACATATTTATTTTTCGACATTAAAATATGCTGTGTGTGTGAAGCAATTTCATTACGTCTTCGTTGAATATTTTTAAAAGTGTTTCGTTAATGTTTGAAATTATGCTTTTATATTACATACCTACATATATTAAATATTCTATGCAAAATATTCTTGTATGTTTTTTTATATTTCTTTTTTCTTGTCTATAAACTTATTTTGTTTTGTTTGAATATTTTAGTAGTTATATACTGATATCCATTTATATATTGCTTATGATTATTAATTGTTTCGTTTCTTTTTCGTAGTTAATAATTGCATTTTTCTGTTTGTTTCTTTTATGCGGAGTAAAAATATATATAATAAATAATTTTGAAATATTATTTTATACATTATATTTTTAACGCATAGAAAGAAGTTTGTGCCAATTACTATTTATTTAAATAATTAACGTAAAATATATTCAATTATATTTTTTTTAATTATGTATTTAAAAATAATACGCGCTTCATATGGAAGGTAGTCAGTCGAAAGCATACGCTTTGAAGTATTGAAATATGCAAGCTATTTTTTTTTTTACAAAATTGACTACATTTCAACACTATTAAAATTATATGCGAGAACCTATTTTTTATATATTCTTATTATTTATTTTATTTTCTATATTTTCTACTATTAGCGAACTTTTGTGTTAAACTAGCATAATTTTAACTATTATTTTTCTATTATTTATTATTTTAACTTATTTTTTTTTTTTATACTTTTTGTTTCTCTTTCCCTACCTCTCACACCGCTACCACGAAATATGTATTTTCTTGAACACTTTGTGCTACAAATATTAAATGTATTTTAATTTCCACACTTTCTTAGTTGTTAGAAAGAAAATATTACCCGTACTCGATAGTGTATCTATTACATTTCTGTAGTGTAAAGTACAAAAAAAAAAAAAAAAATTAAAAAATCTTATTTTAGTATTTTTTTAACTTAAAAAACCTGACATTTTGATCTACATAACAATCTATATTCTAACGCGCTAATAACTTAACTTTCTTACACTAATATACATATATATTTCTTAATTTTATATTTACACTTAAATTCTGATTTGTTTGCAAACAGGCCCAACATGTTGTACGGCGTGTATTAAGTGATTTATTATTTACTACTACTGCTACTACTACCACTTCTACTACTACTTCTACTATCTCTACTACCACTCCTACTACTATTTCTACTACTACTACTTCTACTTCTGCTGCTACTGTTTGTATACCAGGCAACTATACACAATTGGTACTACAGTCAAAGCGATACTCTATTTACTTTTAAATACCCAAATGAAACGTATTGATTTCTACTTTTCCAAATTTCTTTTCAACCTTTCATTTTCTATTGGCACAAAGATTTGTTTTTGTTAGTTTGAGTTGTGTGTGCAGCTGCAGATTTTTTTTTACCAAACTTCAATCGTGGTTTTGTTTTACAAAATTTTTGGTTATTTTTTAAACGCAAAGTGGTGTTAAATTTTAATTCGAAAAAATATGTTTCCCACAAAAAAAAAATCAAAAAATTCGATTTTTAATTATTGAAATTTAGCTTTTATCTAAGGATTAGAGTTAATTTTTTTCTATTTTTTTTTTTTAAATAAATTATTGTTTCAAAAATTCGTTTTTTCAAATAACTATTTTTTCAAATTATTATTTTTTAATTATTATTTTTTTATCAAAATTAATTTTGTTTCAAAACCCTTTATTTTTCAAAATTAATTTCTTTTTTCAAAATGTTTTTTTTTTATAAATATCTAAAAAAAAATTTGATATTTTCTGTTTTCCAACAAGCATTAAATTTAAAGCCTTTTCTATTTTATTAATCAGATTTTTTCTACAAACTTGATTTCTTTTGTTATATTTTATACTTCAAAATAATTTTGTTTTGTCAAAATTTATTATTAAATTCTTTTTTAATTTTTTAAGTTAATTTTTTTTTTGTAAACTAGTTTTTCCTAATTTATATTTTTTTTTTCAAAAATATTTTAAAATTTCGTTCTTTAAATTATCTAAAAAAAAACTAAATTTGATTTACTTATTTTCCAATAAACATTAAATTTACAGCTTTTTCAAAATTTTTTCTTCTAAATTACAATTTTTTGTACCAAATTATTTGAAAAATGTGTTATACGAATTTAATTAGAATTTTTGAAAATTCGTTGTGACTATAAAAATCAAAATTTTTCTTCTCACCTCTTCTATTCCCTTTTATATTTATTATATTGTGTAGCCAGCTCAAAACATAAGTGAATTGGTAAACAAATGCAATGAAAATCTACAGAAATATAAAAAAAAATCATTAATTTTTATTTGTACAAAAATTAATTACATAAATAAATGTTATAAATTGGAATTTTAGTAATTTTAAGCATTAAAACGCCGAAAATATTTGCAATTTAAAACAAAACCATATATTTTTTCATTTTTTTTTAACCGAATTCCACAAACAACAACAAAAAAAATAAAAATAAAAATAACAAAAGCTGCCCCCACTCACTATGTGTGTGTGTAAAGTATGAGCAATAGTCAGTCAGTCAGTCGAGTGAAAACAGTCCATTTTTAGTCTAGTCGAAAATTAATTAAATAGCTAGTCAATTAGTCCTTAATTCATAAATCAATTTGTAGGTAGTTAGTCACACAGTCAGGCGACGGTTATTGTGTTTTGAGGTAGTTTTGTTAGTGAGTCAGTGAAGCGGTTGTTCAGTTATTTGTCAGTTTAGAGTCAGTCAATTCAATCGCCGGTTCAATCAATCATCCCGTTTGGCGTTCCTCCATCGGCGGTAAAAATTCCTGCGTTCTGCTACTACTACTACTACTACTACTACTATGTATTTTGCGTACATGTGCGTGTGTGTGTGTATGGCACCGCTACCTACATTTTGTTGTATCGCTAGAATTATACATTGTATGTGCCACTCATCATCAACAACAGCAACAACAACACCAACATCAGTACTCCAACGCCTTTGCGTAGTATCACAAACAGTATGGCTACTACTTTTACTACTACTACTACTACCACTACCACTACTAAGGCAGTGTTTTGTATTAGTTTTTCTACTACTAAATAAATATTGTTACAATAATTATACTACTATTTGCCGGCACAACGTATGAAAAAAAAACCTAAAACCAAAATAAAACTATCACAACTTACATACACAAAACAGCTCTACAACAGTTATTTGTTTGAACTGTTTAACTGACCAAAAAACAAAGCAATAAAGTAACCACTGTGCAGGCCAACACCCAACTGAGGTGAGTTGCAACTCGAAAGTGTAATTGAAAATTAAAAGAAAAAAATCATAAAGTTTACCTTTTTCCTCCACACACATTCGCTTAGTGAGAGTTACTTAGGCGTTTTTAGTTTTCATCCATCACTCATAATGCGTGTAAACACCATTTTTAGTTTGAAACTTTTTAAAATTTCCTGCTAACATTTCAAATCTGAAAATGGTGTCCATACATCTTCATCATCTGCCGCAACTAGTGTCATTTATAAACATACATATATGCCATACCAATCCAAACTCTCGTTTTTCGTTGGTTTTTTCTTCTTATTTTGTACACATACACATTATTCGTTTTGCTTTCATAAGTTTTATACAACTGAAAATTTTCACAAACACACAAATTAAAATTGGTCGAGTTTTTTTTTTTCCTTTTTTGCCAGTCACGCGCATATCCATTCCTCAACTCCACTGGACATTTTTCTTTAAAATCTAACTTTATTGCATTTTTTGGCCATGCATATTTAAAGAAAGAATGTTGGAAAACTAAACAATAAATTTTTAAAAAATATATTTTTTTTCATACAAACTTCACTTCATCACACACAGGCTCTTTCGTACTAATACAATATTTTTTTTTTTAGTTTTTTTATAACGGTTAGCGTTTAGTGTTTTGTTATTTGTCCCTTTTTCTTCTAGTTGTTTTTGTATAGACTTTTTTTTTATAGAAATGCTTGTTAGTTTTATGATAATTTTTTTTATATTTTTTTTATTTTTATGTGGTGTAAGTGCCATAGTGACTTTTATGTTTAATAAAAATTTTCCACCAATTTTTTGACTGACTTGTTGTGTGTGCGCTAATTATTTGTGCTTTCAAATTTGCATTCAATTTATTTTTTTTATATTTTTTATTACTAAATGCGTATACATACATATGTATGCTGTGGACCTAAACAATATTAGTTTTTCTCTCTTCTATGGTTAATCCTATTTTTTTCGGTTTTATAATTGTTTACAGTTTGTTTATTTTTTGGAATTGAATTTAGTTTATTTTTTATTTAATAATTTTTTTATTTTACATATTTTAACTATTTTTGAATTATTATAATTTATGTTTTTTAGTTTCTAATTTTATTGAAGTGTTTATATATTTTTTTCTTTAATATTTAATTTTTTATTTTTCATATCTTTTTAATTTAACTTATATATTTTTTTTTCATATTTTTTAGTTTTTAATATTTTTTTATATTCATGTTTTAATTTAATTTTTTTCTTTAATTTTTATATTTATATTTTTTATTTTAATGTTATTAGTTTTAATATATCTTTTTAATTTAACTTTTAAACTTGTTATATTTTTTTTAATTTTTTATATATTTTTTTGTTTTTCATATTGTTTAATATTTAATATTTTTCAATTTTCATGTTTTAATTTAATTTTTTTTTTTAATTTTTATATTTTTTATTTTTTTTTTCGTTTATTTATTAATTTTTTCCATTTTTTCCTTAATTTTAGATTTTTCTTTAAATAAGTTAGTTTTTTTACTCTTTCACATTATTTCATATTTTTTTTTTTAATTTAAATTTTTTTATTTCTTTTTTTTTTTTAATTATTCATAAATTTATTTACCTTATATTTTTTTCTTTAATTTAAATTTTTATCGTTTTTTTTAAGTTTGAAAATATTAATTAATTTTTTATATTTTTGTAATTCATATCAGAAATTGTTTATATATTAACAACTTCAATACATGTTTTCAATTTTTTATGCGCCTTCTCCAACCAAACCAAAAGTTTTTTGTTTGTTCCTTTAACTTTACGCAGTTTCAGGTAGTTTTTTAGCCCATTTTCGTTTGAAGTTCCTAAGATTTTTCTTTCTTTTGTCTAGTGCGCGCTGCAGCTATTAGTTTCCTTAGGTGCACATGAACCACTTTTCCAAAACCTTTTCTACAATTCTATTTTAAAACTGTTTGCACATTTTAATAATAATGAAATATTTACATGTATATGTAGAAAATAAATTAAATCGACTTGAGCATATGAAACAGCATGTTGAAAAAGTTCTTCTAAGCTATGAAAATACACCGATTAAACAAATTTAAATTATTCCATTTTTTTATTACACGTGAATTATTAAAAAAAAAAAACACTTCAAATGCATTAAAAACAATAAAATTGATTTTTAAATAATTTTATGATATAAAATAATAAGCACATGCATACATATTTCTATTTATTTATATGCAATATTTTATTTTATTTCCATTTTTATTTTCTAAAAATTAATGCTTTAAACAGCACAAAATTGATTTGCATCTGTATGTATATGTATGATATTCTTTTAGCAACTCTTAGTTTCATAAATGGCGAACGTTCTCATACGGCTGTGAATCGCAAACCGCCCACGGGCCGAGGTAAATAAAATTTTTGAGCGAAAAAGACTTCAAAAAAATATGCTAATTCCTACTTTTTGTTGTGAAGCGACCTCTAACCCCACCAATGAATTGAAATTGTATATACTCATAATTGTAATTATACCAAAACGCCAAGTCATCATCAGTTTGCACCTCAAAAATACTTTAATTAATAACTACGTTTGTAAATACAATTCACCTGTCTGATAAACGCGCCACATATTTCTTCGAAACAAAATTATAATAATAATGCATATAATGGTGGTGTTGTTAATAACTTTTCATCCAATTAGAGAATAATGAGAATACTTCGTTTGCATATGTATATACATACATATAGGTATTTTAACAACATAATGAGTTTGTGGTGTGTCAGCATTCCAATTCACTTTTGTATAAAATATCGGGAAACAAATTTATATCTATTCTCTCTCTCTCTTCCTCTCCATACTATTAATCCTTACTATAAACTCTTTTCACAATGTAATAAAAAGTATACTTCCATTCTAAACTTGCATATGAATTTATGTACTAATTAACTAACTGTCTTGAATAACAAATATATATATATATATGTATACCTAAATACATTTACTAGTATATCCATATATCTACATTATATCCTGGTATACGAGTACCTTGTTACTTTGAGTAGTTAAGAGTAATTTTCGTTTTTTTTTTAAGTTAGTTTGTGCATTATACTGTATTTAAAAATTTCTTCTAATCTGATAAAATAGTAATTTCCGTTCTGTTTCTTCAAGAATTCGATTGTAGTGAGAGTCATGGTAATTCCCAATTTATGTAGACATACACAGAAACTTCAACGAAAAATTTTTGAATACACGTATTTAATAGATATTAAAATTAAAAAAAAAAATTAATTAAAAATAATTAATTAGTTAATTTAATTTAGTTGAAGATAATTAAACGATAAAATTAATAAAAATAAAGTAAAAGAAAAGTATAATTTATTTAAACAATATAAAGTAGTTAAATAAAAGTTTGTTAACATAAACAAAACTAATAAATATAAATTATTAAATGATATAAAAAACTAAAATTAAAATATTTAAATTATAAAAATAAAATAAAATTAAATAAACATTCGAAAATAACTAAAATTTAAAAGCTACTAAATAAAACTTAAAAATAAATGAAATATAATACAAAGATATTAACAAGTTTATTATAAAATGCAAAAATTAATAAAAATAAATAAATAAGATGCAAAAAAAATTGTAGTAGCTCAATTATTAAATAAAAATAATTAAAATAAATGTTAAACTAATGAAAAAAATAAAAAAAATAGTTAAAATTATGATAAAAACTAAAGCAAAATAAGCTGAAAAAGTCTAAAAAATGAATTTAAGAGGGATTTTTTTTAAATGCATTTTATTTAGTTTATTTTCGAAACCGCAAAATTAATAGCCCTTAGTAGAAAAAAACAAAAATAAATATAAAAAAAATTTATAAAAAGAAATAATTATAAAAAGAAATAATTATAAAAAAAAAATAATTATAAAAAAATAGTTATTAAACAAAATAATTATTAAAAAAAATAATTATAAAAATAAATAAGTATAAAAATAAATAATTATAAAAATAAATAATTATAAAAAAATAATTATAAAAAAATAATTATAAAAAAAATAATTATAAAAAAAAATAATTATAAAAAAAATAATTATAAAAAAAAAATAATTATAAATTTCTTTCTACAAGACGGCACTACATGGCCCACAAGCAACGAAACCATCGTTCTTTTAAGGGAAAAGTTTGTTCTAATATCGAAACATCACCTCTTATGAGAAAATCCGCTAGTTTCGATTGCAGTTATACGTATTAAATTAAAGAAAAATTAAATTTGTTAATGGGAAATAAATAAAATTAATTAAAATTAAATTAAATTAATGAAAAATAAATTAAGTGAATGCAAAACAAATTAATAAAAAATACATTAAATTAATCAAAAGTAAATTAATTAAAAATAAACTAAATTAGTAAAAAATAAATTAAATTAGTTACAAATGAACTAAAAAAATTTTAACTTAATTAAATTAAATTAATGAATAAAAATTAAATTAACTTAATGAAAGATAAATTGAATTAATGAAAAATATATATTAAATTAATTAAAAACAAATTAAAGAAAAATAAAAATAATTTAAAAAAATTCAAAATTAATTTTAAAAAATAAAATTATTGAATAATTAATTTAATTAATGACAAAAAAAAAGTAAAAAAATTATCTTAAAAAAAATCTAAAATACTTTTTTTTAGAAATATATATAAAAAAATTGAAAAATTTTAAGATGTACTAAAAATAATGTAAGAAAGAAATTTAAATTAAATTAATGAAAAATAAATTAGAGAATGCAAAATAAATTAAATTAATAAAAAATAAATTAAATTAACAAAAAATAAAAAATAATTTAATTAATGAAAAGTAAATTAGTTAAAAATAAACTAAATTAATAAAAAAAGCATTTAAATTAGTTACAAGTAAACTAATTAAAAACAAATTAAATTAATTAAAAATAAATTAAATTAACTAAAAACAAATTAAAATAATTAAAAACAAATTAAATTAATTAAAAATAAATTAAATTAATTAAAAATAAAAATTTAAAAAAGTAATAATTAAGAATTATTAATTATATATGTATACGAAATTTAAAAGTTTTAAGATAGACTAAAAATAAAGTAAGAAAATCAAAACTAGTCTATTGCGGCATTGCCATGGCTCAAGCTTTATCGCATCGAATCTGTAGTATAGTACTCTGTAGCCCTGTTTTTTTTATGAAGAATACACTTCCAATTTATTTTCGAAATTCAGTTAAACTTTTAACAATCCTAACCTTCCTAGACATAGAAAATCCCAATAGAAGTTTCGAAAGTGAAGACGAAGAAGAAGAAGAATACACAAATATAGCCAATAATGAAAAGACCGACGAATGTAAAAATTTTAAAGCCAACAACAATAATAGTCTAAACAGCAATTTAAATAACAACAACAATCCATTTCGTATGCATGAAAATAACGGTATAAATTTAAGCAATAATATGAGTTTAGGCAACGCTGCAATAACGCCAGAAAGCAACTATCAGTCGAATAAAGAGAATATCTTTTGCGGCGATTCAAACATCAAACGCAATCCAGCGCTGATAGCAGAACTCAAGAGAGATCAGTTGTTTCAGCGTCAGAAATACAAATTACAACAAAAAACTTATGATTTTTTAGAGTGCACAAATAGGCAGGGTAATAGCAACGGTAGAAGGCCGAGTAGTGGTGAGGGTGAAAAGTTTACAGGTCGCGTTGGAGACAGTTGCGGTGAGTACGGCGGTTCTACGCACCAGCGTTTCGCTGAAGACTCGGTAGGTTTTCGTCCCATACAACCAGTAGAGCCACATGTGAATGCGAACCCCGCAATTGCACCACAACAACCACAGTTTATTTACGCTGATCCCAATAATAACAGCATACCCGCAGGCGTTGGCGTTGTTGGCTGTGCCGCAACTGCTGCTGGTGGTTGCGGTGCGCATGCGCAACACCTTCACTGCCCACGCAATCATCAACGTCAGCAGCCGCTGCCGAAAGTCACTTTACCGGGTTTCGAACAGACTTTCGGTCACTTGTTTGGTCGCCCCGCCAACGAGATGTGTACCGCCTATTATTATGATAACTATGCTGCGCCTTATTATGAGCCAGTCTACGATAAGACCTTTTATCAAGCAGACGCTGCTAATCGCGCTCCATCTGTGGTGACCACTAACACCGACACTGATGAAGCCGAAAATCCGTATAAGAAATCGATCGCCTGCTGCACGCCTGCTGTGTGTGACAGCATCTTTGAGTCGTTGCGACGACCGTCCTCATCAAATGATAATAATCTCATCTTCAATATACCATTCACGACTGAAACGCCCGACACGACAAACACATCGGTGAGCACTCCACGCAAAACACGCTATGACTTGCCGCAGAAAGCCGGCAAAAATACGCAGAGCCCTAACATCAATACCAGTCCCTATCGTACACTCTCGCATTTCGGTTTCAATTCCCCGCAACGCGATCCACAGCCCGACCACAAGCATATACCACCGTCGACCGAGCAAAAGAAGTATGTGCCTTTGCGTAAGTCAATTTCCTACGAAGAGATCTTCTCATCACCGCGTTATGTGGACCTCTGTGAGTACTGTTTTGAGAAGATTGTGCGGTTGAAACCGGAAATTGCACAACAAACCCAGATGCGTCTGCGCAATTTGTACGATTGTAATGCATCGGGTGGCGTCGCAACAGCACGCGTGCACGGCGGCACCTGCCCGGGTATTATGTATACACAAAGCACAGACGGTTTGGCATATGACTATGTTGAGTATGCGAGCTCTGATACTACAGAGGAGACTCTGCCACCGTTCTCATCACAACTCGAGCCAGTATTGGAGGTTGTCGAGGAAGTCGAGCCGGATAGCAATGAAGATGCGCGCAATGCGTTGAAGTCCTTACCGGCAATATCCACGCAAACACAATTGCATCGCACCTCCTCGAATTCTAGTTTCATTGAAAAGATTATGCGTCTGAACTATTCGGAAGAATCGTTGAATTGGAACTATGCGCATGTACCACACAAAGTTTCAAGCAGCACCAATCTCACTTTGGAACTGGAACGTGCTATGACAGAGAAGAGCCAAAATCAACAAGAAACCGGTAGTAAGGTCTGCGAACCGAGCACGGAGACCAAAAACTATAATACCGAGCGTGAGTCTGAGTTGGAGTGTGCAAATATGGAAAATGCTATGACAAGATACGTTAATGTTGAGGAGCCAACGACATCAGCAACATCATCAGATGAGGTACAGTCTCAACGACGTGTATCCGTCACGGAGATTTGGGAATTTATGCAGTGGCCCGAGGAGTATACCGACGGGAAGGTACAAGGGGAAAACTCCAAAGACAAACAATACGCCGCAACTGTTGCCGACCAAAGTACTGAATTCGGTGCCATTTGTTTACACTATGAAAATACGCCCGAAAGCATGTCCACGAAAAGTGCCAGTCCACGAGAGAACAATACACCACAACGTATAGATAACGCAAACCCACAACGTAGCACAACCAACACGACGGCTTCTGAAGATTCGGCAAAGGAAGAGCGCCGTCGTTCTTTGATGACGCGCGAAGAACGAAGTCGTCGCAAGCTCGTCTTTCAGGAACTTTGGGAAGATCATATTTTCTTTATGGATGGCAAAGAGTTTACTGCATTGAGTGATACCGAATCTGCGATTGATGGACAGCAAGAACAAGTTGTCGTTAGTGTAAGGTCCAGGCAGGACGACGAGCACACGGCTGATGGCGTTGACGGAGTGCAAGAAAACAATGAGTTATTGGTAGAGCAGACGGAAAAACTTAACTCAGCGAAATCACCGACTTTGCTTGTAGATGCTGAGGTCTTCAATAGCCGCAGTGTTATTTTGAAGAATGGTATGCAACATATGTGCAACGAATATGAGGATTTGGATAAGATCACAAAGTCGGAGACCCTTATGAAACTACAGAAAACGGAAGTGAGACGTTTCTCAGTTCATGACTTGGCGTACGCACGCAGTCAGTATGAGACATCAATAACTCAAACGGGTTTGGAAGCTCAAGAAAGTGTAGAGAGCGAAACGTCAGACAACGAGCTCGATTCGTTGCCCACGCAGTCAAGGTTGGCGACTAAAAACACTTCGATAGCTCAAGCAAATCTCACAAGCACCCCGTTCGAGCACGTTAAGCCTAATATCGAGAAGACACTGACGGTTAAGACAACAGTGCATTCAAACAGTCAGTACTCTCTAGCAGAAACCGAGAGTACAACGCCGCAGCAGTCACGTCCACAAACTGGATCAGTAGAAAATACTCGTATAACACAAACTAGAAGGATCTCGCCTAATAAGTCCGCATTTCTCAAACAAAAAACACCGACCCAACTATCTGAGTTCTCCGCGCCCCAACCACAAAGTACAATTTTCGGAAGTGAACTCAAGTTAACAAAGGATTTCACATCTTTAAACGACCTAAACACATCCGGCAGTGACGACGATCAATCCGCACGCACATATAATCTCAACGCTTCAAGAGAGGCGTTGTTTTTTCGTGAAGATAAGTTGGCTAAAACTGCTTCTCACGCTACTGGTGGTGGAATGTATAGCGAAGCTGGTGAAATTGATCACGCGAAATTTGGAGAAGATCTAAAGAGGGACAAGAAGAAAGTTGCAAGTACATGCAAGGAAAGTTTTAGTTCAGAAGACGTGTTAGAGCATAATCCCGAACTTATATATGCCACTTCAAAACCGGCACCAACGGGTATAGAGCGTGCCAAAGCTGGTATGGCGCTACCCGCAGATGAGCCCAAAAACAAAACCGTGGATAATACGAGTAGCGACGTTGGTAACTTACCAAATGTGAGACGCGTCGCACAGCTAACCGCTGAAGCGCTCAATGAGCCCTCGAGTGAAGTGCATACCACGCCGAGAACCACCAAACGTACACGCCGTAAGGTTTTTAATATACTCGGCAAATCACCTAGCTCCGATGCCTCCACATCGCTGCAAGCTGCACAACGTACAGCGGAGGAGGCGGTGACCTTAATGTACGCGCCCAAATACGAAGAACTCTGTAAAGGCAATACATCGTCGCCTATTTCTCCCACACCACTTGCTGTCGCGCAGGAAACAGAGAGTGAAGATAACGATGACATGGCGTTCGCTGAGTTATTGGAGTCCGACGAGCAGGAGGACCTAACCAAATTGAGCGAAGAATTCGAAGAGTTGCTCTTGAATGTAGAAAATTTGCAATCGCACGTACAGAGGCGACAATGCGGCGGCGCTGTTGAAGATAATATTGAAATTGAAGAGGCAGAGGAGGCGGAGCTCGTAGGCGCAGCAGACGGCCACTTCAATGCAATGGAACGCAAGATATTGCGAAAAATCAGAGAGAACCAGCTGCAAGGTAGTGAGGAGATCTTCGATAAAATTGAAATGACGATACGCAATAAGATGACGCCCGCACAGCTCGAACAGCTGGTTAAAGAACAGTCGCTAAACATGACCAACGACCTAACGGCGGATGAGTCTAAAAGTTCACACAGCACATTCACAGCATCTACAAGCGGTTCGAGGTTTTTATCCGCGCAAACCACATTGGGCGAGTCGGGTGGTGATAGTATCGTGTGCGAGCGCAGAACAAACGACATAACCGACCCTGATGCAGCAGTACCTCAGAGTAGTTGCAACATTGAAGAAGCTGTTGGAGGGAGCACACGCATATATCACCGCCGAAGTGTCGATACGAAATCCACAGGTGAGAAGACCACCGAGTGTGCCAACCGCGTACTAAATTTGCGACGTTCGCGTTCATTAACACCGTTCACGGACAATTGTGAGCTCTATTCACCACCAGCCAAACTAAATAGAACCACAACACCCCCGCGAGACGAACAGCCCTCCACATCGTGGAGCGCACGGCTTTCAAAAAGTGGCGACGACGATACTTCTGCTAGCTGTAAGCAGCAAAAGATAGGTGGCGCGCGTACGTCGACTAGATGGCCACACGTCAGCAGCTCTACGCCTGAAATTAAGCCAACTAAACGTAATTTCATTTTGGAAAATATACGTAATGCCTCCATGCCGAGACGCACACCCACGAGTGCAGGAAGTAGCGGCGGTAGTGGTGGCTGCAGCCTCAAACGTTTACAGGGCAATGCGCAGGCCATATTCTGTAAGAATCCCTTTGGACCACGCAATTCAGCAAGCAATTGCAGTAAAATGCTCTTCACTAGCATGTCCAATAGCAGTTTGACCAGCTCCACTGCGTCCTCTAGTCGTACGGTCGTCAATAGTAGCAGTCGTCAGTTGAATAAACAAATAAGTCCACGGAATTCCTCAACGGGTGTTTATACCTTTCAATCGAAACTCGTACGCGGTTCGCCACGCTTTTGGGTGAGTCTTACGCAACCACCGAGTAAAAAATTACCAACGCAAAAGCGACGCAGACGCTCTCACCATCGTACGTTGTATGTAGAGTCAAACGACTCCACCGGCAGTTTTTGCGTACAAAGTGAGATGAGAGATAAGGAGGACGATGTGGAGGATGCGGAGGAGGGGGAGCAGGATACGCAGGAGGACACTGTGGCATCGGAGTGTGGTGGTGAGTTAGAAGAGGAGGCTTATGCAGAGGGAGATGAAGATAGTTGCAACGACGATGATGATGCTCCTGGTACCGCTAGCAATGGTGTACAACATGAGCTTGACAGGTTGGATGAAAAAATACAACAAATTCATCCGCGTCTCGATAATTACAAACGTAAAATGCGCGATTTCGGTGAACATGTTGCCAAGTGCACGCGGCAGATGGACGAATGTATTGCTGTGCAGGGCGAAATTGCCGAGGAGCGGCGTCAATTACGCGAACAGATGATTTTGCAGCAATATGCGGAAAGTGTTATGTGTCAAGTGCATACATATTCCATCTCAGAGACGGAGGATTAATTAGTACGACGTTGATGGGCTGGGCTGTAATGGGCGCGCGGTGTTGGCGGTTGGCTGGAGGTGGTTGTATAGCATGGGCTGCGTTGGTGAATCTGCGAGAAGAATAGCAGCTCGGATGTCCGGTTTTTCTTATTTTTATGAGGGTTTGCCTTTTTATCTAATATGAATTGATTGTTATTTTGGGACTAGAATTTTTTCCAATATTTTTTCAATTTTTTTTTTTAATATTTTTTTTTTTAATATTTTTTTTTTTTTTTTAATATTTTTAATACAATTTTAATTATTTTATTTCTAATTTTTTAATACAATTTTAATTTTGATTTTTAATTTTTTATTATTTATTATTTTTTAGTGTAGAAATTTGAGAATTCAAATAAAACGTGTTTTATAATGTAGGTTTATTTAAATTTTCAAATTTTTTCCGATTAATTAATAATTAATAAATACATTTTTTTTTTGGAAATTCGAAAAATTAAATTCTACTTGAAAATTTTAAAAATTAATTTTACTCCCATTTTTACCTAATTTATTAAAACGAAAGAAATAATGAAAATTAAAATTAAATTTTTTAACGTAAAAATTAAAAAAAAAATTATTTTTGACCTTTCGAACTGAAAACAATTCTAGTCATAAACTAATATTAAAAAATTATTTATTAAATTAAAAAAAAGAAAAAAAATAAGCTATAATTGAAAATCACAATATTTCACACAACCGGAATGAATTTTATTTACAATTTTTTTTTTATTTTTTAATAAATTTCAAAATAATTAAAAAAAAATTTTTTTTTAAATGAATTTTGGAATAATAATAGTTTTTATGTATTTTTGTACTATGTTCAATTACAAATTACTAAATTTTATTATTCTGTATTCGAAAATATCAAATTGTTTACTGTAAATTTACCAAATCGTGGAATAGAAACACGTTTCACTTTTTCCTGCAAGAATTGAGCCACCGATTTGTACATTACTACCTACATAAGCACTATTATTATTACCCAAACGCCGACCGCCGTGCCCAAGCAAAAACTGTGTCACCAACGCTGCTGCCCTTTCTGTTGTTCTCTTTGTGCACTCTTTTCCCTAGGTTTACAGCAATTTTTTCTTTTACTTTAACCAACTACATACATGCAAACGCTTTAAAAAATCAAACTGTACTTTCTTTCTGTGTATTTTTGTATTATTAAATTATTTTCTTATGCCATCAAACCCCACTGGATTGTTAAAAGAAATTAATAATTTACTGTTTTGTTTTGTGCGCCAAAAACGTCAAATGATTTGAAATCGAACATATTTTAGTTTTTTATTGTATGAAAAAAAAAAATATTGAAATTTTATTAATAGATTTGTGCTGTAATTGCATAAAAAAGCACCATATTTATTTTTCTTTTCACATAAAAAAAAATTATAATAATGCACAATAGTATATAACTGTAATTGACTGCGAATTTCTATAGAAAAAAACTATTATTTATAAAATTGAATTATTTAAACTTATCATTTTTTTGTTTACCTATATACAGTATGTTTATAAATATTACACAAGCATTTATAAAATGGTTTTTGGTTTATATGCAATAAATTTAATGGAAATAAATTATAAATAAAATAATCGTAATTCTAACAAAAAGAAAGTAAATATGTTTAGACTAAATGATAATTTGTTTGGTTTTCGTCTGTTTCATGTATTGGAAAATTATTCACATTTCTTTCATTATGGTCTGCATTCGGTGTATTTTATGTGTGTTTGTAAATATATTTTTGTCTGTTTGTTCAACACTTTATAATTTTTGCTTTGCATTTGCGCACTAAAAATATTTCATTAATTGTTTTTATTAAAATTGGTGAATTTTGCTAGTAATTAATAAACTTTTTGTTTCAGTCAAAATATTGTTATATGAAAAAATTATATGTTTATTTTTTTGCTTTTATTTTTATTTAAAAAAATTGTTTATGCCATTTTAAGCGTATAAAATGAAGTTAAACTATTTTTTTATATGCTTTGACATGCATATAATATATTGCGAAAATATACATACACGTATATCCATAAATATATAACAAAGATTTTTTTATGGAGATATTACTCTTGGTTATTCAATTCATTTTAGAAATATATTTTTCGGTTTAATTTAAAATAAAATATTAATATTTAAGTACATACCTTCTGCTCAAATATAAACGAGACTGACTCAATAAAACAAAAACGGTTAATTATTCTTCAATATTTATTTTATCCCCTTCAAAATAGTCACCATTAGAGGCGATACACATATGCCACCTTTTTTTCCAATCTTCATAACACTTCTGGTAGGCCGCTTTAGGTATGGCTTTCAGTTCCTTCTTCGAATTCTCTTTTATGACTTCAATCGACTGAAAATGATTTCCACGAAGCGGCAATTTGAGTTTAGGGAAAAGAAATAAGTCACACGGTGCCATGTCGGGTGAATACGGTGCTTGCGGAACAATATTTACGTTGTTTTTGGTCAAATAATCGCGTACAAGACGAGACGTATGAGCAACAATTTTGAAACAAGTAGAGCAGACACACGTCTCATGCCCAAAACATCGTGAATAATGCTATGAGCGGATCCATTTGATATGTGGAGCTCACTAGCTATCTCTCTTTCAGTCACACGGCGATTTTCCAACGCAATTTTCTTTACTTTTTCGACGTTTTCTTCGTTTATTGACGTTGCTGGACGACGATCATGGAGCAAGTTCTCCAGCGATGTACGGCCGTCCTTGAACGACTTATACCAATCAAAAATACGTGCACGTGATAGGCAAGACTCCCCATATGCCTTCTGCAACATTTTCATTGCGTCCGTCGCACTTATTCCATTGGAATAACAAAAATTCAAACAAACATCTTTGCTCAACGTTAATTTCCATAGTAAAATTCGAAAAACACTCGAGGTTGACTTGTTTATAGTACCGTAAAAAAAACTATGTGACAGATCGCGCTCAAATTTGACATGTAAACATATAACAGTCCTGTCAACCTAAGCAAGAAAAAAGTATGGTCATATGTCTTGTCCTTGTCGAGTTATGGATAAAGGCTCTTTTATATTTGAGTAGAAGGTACATTGACCTAAAATTTTATTAATTATTTCAAAGAAATTAAAATTATTATGTAAGTGGTAAGATTGATTAAGATAAAATTAATTAATTAAGATAAGTATAAGAAGAATTCTTCTTACAGTACCAGGCTTTTCAAGAGCCTGGTATAAAAAAAAAATCTTCAAAAAAAATCTGTGCACAAATTGGTTCTCGCTGTTGAATAGTTTTTGGGCAATGAAAGAACGATTTTAATGAAATCAACATATTATAATGTCTGTAATAAATCCGCTCAAAAGCAACTGTCATATAATTAAGAAGTTAGAGATAGTCGTAGCTCTGATCCAGTGGAATGAAAAATTTATAATTTTCCATAATTTTTTTGGTAATATTTTTTCTTATTTTACTAAGAAGACTCAGCCAATACAATACAATGTGGCTTATTTGTAATCTAAAGGGTTTTCCAATAAGAGCTTCCATTTTGAATAACCTGCTATTCCGGTAGATGTCACTTTTGAAGCTGTACATTTTTGACTTTTGACAAGTAAAAACTACGCCAGTGATAAAAATGGAACAATATACGCTTCAAAAACACACTCAAATTATATAAATTTACCATAAAAATTTCGTCGAAAAAACATCTTGACTGTTGAGGCCCATTTCCACCTCAGTAAGCAAAACTTTTGCATTTGTAGCTCAGAAAACCCACGATTTACTGTTGAAAAGCCTCTCCATCCTTAACGTGTAACTGTTGGCTTTTGGTCCTTCGGGGTCATTGGACCTTATTTTTTCGAAAATGAGACTGGAACAACAGTTACGGTGAATGGATTGCGCCAACGAGAGATGATTAATGATTTTTTATGGCCGGTAATTTCAACAAGACGGCGCTAGGTGCCACGTAAGTAACGAAACCAAATATATTTTAAGGAAAAAGTTTCCGGATCGTCACGAAGAAGTGATTTCAATTGGCCCCCCAAGATGTTGTGATTTAACACCTTGGGACTTCTACCTTTGGGGTCATGTGAAAGATTTACAGTAAGGCCCAACAGTCCAATGTCGATTCAAGACCACAAAGATGGAAATCGTGAGACTATTGAGGGCATACAGCAGCCACTTTGTGATGCAAAATATCATAAAATGGATACGGTCCTGTAAACGTAGCTGTGACAACCAATTGGCTGATATTGTTTTCTATTATTAATGGCGTATCTTTCTGTTAACTTTAAAATAACATCCGATCATTTTTCTCATAAAATGCTTTTTCTTTTTTTCTTGAAAATAAAAATAAAACCTCTTATTGGAAAACCCTGTATTTAGCGAAATGCTAATGATTCTGAGAATCCATGCGTTATATGTGTATATATAATTGGCGTTTTATAAACGCTAAAGCCATTGCTCACGCACGATTTATACTTGAATCCAAAATATAACAATTTTTGTCGATCTCTCGGTGATTTCCATTCTGGAAAGAATCCAAAAAAAACTGTCTACGAACTTAATTTCGATCAATTTGAACTTAGACTCTACTGGAAAGCAAAAGAACTTCATTTGTCTATCTAGAGAAGTCCATTAAACAATTAACGAAATCTAAACATAATTTTTTTGATCACTATCTGCAAATTTTTCTGGTTAAAAAGAACCACAAATACATTTTTTTTCATAAATAGTTTGGTCTTTGTTCCCTTTTCCGGAACGCTTTCGTGCTGTAGTGAGCTCTAGGCAATGATAGAGGTAGTGCTCTACCAGTTGCTCTTCAACTATGTTGCTGTAGCTGCGACCGCAGTCGTTAGAGAATTACCCATCTTCCTCCTCCAGCCTCCTATCGCGTGTCCTTATTTGACAGTGAAGTACTTACTGGTAACGACCGATCTTGGCAGATATTTTGCCTATGAAGGCATGCCTACATACGCTGTACACAGTTTTTAACACTGTTAGGACTGTTAGGACTGTTAGGACTAATGGCTTAGGATGGCTGATTGCCCGGTGACCCATACCATGGAAGTTTGGCATACATACACGTATTATCGAGAGTTTGTTTAAGATTTCACCGATGTGATTGCAAAGAGGTTCAATGGCAGCTTGGCTGTCGAAAGTATATTGTGATAGGTTAAGTTAATATTGGAGAGTTGAAAAAAGCTTGTATTATTGCAGTAAGTTCAGCTTGAAAGGCACTGGAGTAAAAAATTTTAGAAATATAGTATGTAGAAAGAGTACAGAGAGCCAAAAAAAGAAGAACTCTGTTCAATAAAAATTAGAAAAAAAATTGATTTTTACGACTCGAGCTCTAAAATTTTTGATTAACTTTGACGTGCGAGCGAGTATTCCAATCTTGTGAACTGTGACGTCCTAGGGTTGGACCACATACGAGTACGCACTCCACCTCTGCACAACGCTCGAGTAATCTATGAAGTACCTTCCTGTAGGTTTGAAACTACTCCACAAAGATATTCCATAGACGTGAACCTACAGTGGGTTGCATTATAGAGGAGTTATATGCGAAGAATTACATTCCAAGATACTTTTTAAGTTTCGAATACAATCCGCTTTGATGAAAGTTATTAAAACATATTAATAGGTCTAGTATGAAGTCATCCATTAATTTTGCAATCACCCGAGATGGCTTTAGAAAGATGATAGTTTGTACTAAAAAAGATAACGAGAGAAGTGTTGATCACTTGACTCAGTAGTGTTTGAGCGGATGTGTCTAAGATTGTTACCAGCAAAGAGAAATTAAGCTATATTTTACAATTTTTCTTCGATAAAGGCGAAAACGCAAGTCAGGCAGTTGAAAATGTGAAAAGCGTTTGTGGCTCTGATACTGTAGTAGTCAATCATGTACAATTTGTCGGTAAAAAAATGGAAATCGTCGAGTCTGACAGTCATGCTAGCAAAGTTTCGTATACCCAAAAGTTAAACATTGCATAGAAAACAGTTTGGAACGACCTGAAAATGCTGGATATACAAAGAAAGAGAGAAACAAACTTCATGGGTCGAATTCCCTTCGGCGAATCGCTGCTGAATCGTAACGAATTCGAGCCATTTCTGAAGCGTATGCTGATTGGCGATGAAACGTGGATCACATACAGCAATGTGTTATGAAAACAGTCGCAGTCGAAGGACAGTGAGATGGCACAAACGGTCTCCCAGCCAACAAAGTTTTGCTGCGTATTTAGTGGTATTGGCAAGTAACCATCCACTATGCGCCGCTTCCTTACTGTCAAACAATTCACTCGGACCTATACTGTCAGTAATTGGATCGTCTGAAGGAAGCAATCGCAAGAAGCGCTCAGCTTCGACCAACGGGGGGAGAATTGTGTTTCATCAGGAAAACGCCAGATCATACAAATCGATAGTGACTCGTCAGAAGCTTCGAGAGCTTGGTTGGGAGGTTCTAATGCATTCACCTTTCACTGTGAATTCACTGTGGTAAATAAAGATTTCAATTTAAGGAAAAAATAATGGATTAATTTTTACTAGACCCAACATATTTATCAGTTAAATTTATAAAAAAAAGAAAAACAGATTTTCAATTTGCACATTTGTTCTTTTTTATATTGGAATATATAACAGTATCAGCCGAGCTCACCAATGAAATGAGACGAAAGTGACGCAATTTCATTTTCATACATTTTCTATATATACGAGTATAAATCTTATTATTTAGTAATTGCGATAGTTAAAACACGAACAATCATCGGCCAACCGATAGCTGGTAGTGAGACGTGAGTTGGTCCAATAGTACACTACTAGAGGAGTACTTATTGGATAACTCTAGTGGACCATGTGGTTCATTAATGTTTGCAGGATTTTTAGCTATCATTACTTCTCTCCAGACTTTCACTGGATTTTATGTTCAAGAAGAAAATGTTTATATTTTTACTCTATGTATATAAAATATATTCAGTTTTCGTGATTTGTCCTGTCTTAAGTGCTGTTTTGTCTCGTGTTCGTCCTCCGTCGTCCATATGTACTGAATTCGTCTTTGTTCGTTTGACTGTGTCCAATGTTTTTACCATTCGTGTAACACATACGAACCCATCTACCGTTTCTCATACCATTACAGCAATATTTCATCCAATACAATGCAATCCATCAGCACTTAGTACATACAGCACAAACATACATAGAAATCATAATCATCAAAGAGTTGGAATATTCTCAGCCAGTGTTGAATTAACAAGGGAATATGAGAATTTTTCGAAAATTGCTGAAAAATATACCTTTTTATACGAGCCGGCAATTGAAAATTGTTTTGAAATGTATAAAAGCCCAACTCTGTTGGTATTCAATGTCTGGATGATACATAAAATTGAAATATTCCCACACTACACTTATCCCCTAACGACGGATAAGTCTAAGCCTGCGGATGACACTCACGAAGTCGTCGGTGCTTGTGCAGTTGAAAATGTGGTTCGAGCTGATGAAGTCGACGCTCAGGCAGTAGATGCTTCGCCAACTAAATACCCAGACATCTCCAGTCATTCACAACCTATACGTCCATCATCCTCGCCACCAGCTAAGAACTCGTACGCGCACTCAACACAACCACCCTATCGCACCTGCTCACATTATGGCTTCAACTATCCGATTACATATCAACCACACATCACCATACATCCAGCACATTTGCTCACGGCCGTACAGTTGCAACGTGAAAAGGTAATCGCTTTCATTAAATCGACTGCATTGAGTTTAAATACTGGTTATTTTCAACAACGCAATGAACCAATAACAATAACAACAACAACAACACAAACACAACTGCAGCCGCGTGCGCCACGTTTGAAGTGCAGTGAGGAGACGCTGGCTGCCGCTAATAATAATGAGCGTGGTAAAGAGAAGACACAGAAACAGCAGCTGACGACAACAACAACAACCACAACAACAGTTGATGATTGCAACAATAACATCGATACGAATGGCTCATATATTTCGGTAAAAGAAATAAAATTGGAGCCCACAAAGCGACGTCAACACAATAGCAAAGCTCAGCCAGAGCGCGTTGGTTGTGAGAGTGTCACAGGCGTAACAGCGCCAGAGCTTTCAGAATATGAGCGTGACACCAACACATATACGTCACAGCTGAACGACACACACCAGCAAGAGCAACAACACCAACTGGACTCACTCTCGGAGCATTTTTCTTCGCTACTCTCCATCGGTGGCACTTCATATCAGCCCGGCTCGCATAGTCATACCGCCGAGTTTGCGCCGGATCACGAAGAAATGGATGAAGAACACGATGCACAAGAGCCTCAGCAACACTATGATGTCGATTCTGGTGATAATTATAGCACCATATTTGCGCCTACCACAGAGCGTGCTTCATATGTTTTGCGCGACTTTTTGCCAGCACATGCGCAAGTGCTGGATGAAATGCCCGAACATAAACCCGAATCGGAGCAGCATGACTCGACGCAGCACACTGAAAACAACAAGTTTGCAACATCAACGCAAGTCAAAGCACGAAAGTTGCGTAGCTGCGCAGGCGTTGACGAGGAGTCGGATGATGCACAAATGTACGCACATCACTCGCACAAGCAAATCAAATTGACTTTGAACTCGCATGCGCATTCAACAGCCGCACGACTCATTGCCCAGGAAGATGCGGCTATAAATGTCGCGCTGCCACATGAACGTTACCGTCAGGTGACCGCTTCGCTATCCGAGGCCGGCTCCTCATCGGCTGCCTCCTCCTTGCGTTCGCTCGAGATACACATCAACATCAATGTGAAGAACTCGGATTGTGCACGTACACTACAAACTCATGAGGCGGAATTCCGCCGCAAGTTGGAGCGCATCGTTAATGAGGAAATCAATTTGATTGCGCAGCAATTGAGCGTCAGCGCACAGAAGCAACAGCAACCGCAACAGCAGCAGCAAGAAGAATATGGCAGCAAACATGTGGGTAATATTAGTGGGTTGCACATGATGGAGTCCACTGAGGGCGGTCTATTGAAAATGGCGCATGCCAGCACGCGTCATTTATTGCATCAAAGCGCACACACCGAAACGCTGAGTGATCTACGTTTGGCCGGCACCCTCGCTGCTGGTCAGCGTGGTAAGAGTCGCGCTAAATCAACGAAGCTGGGTCGTACTGCGTCGGCACAAAAGCATAAAGAGCCAACAGTGTCTAATCCGAGTTGTTGTGCCGGCGTTGATGCGACAAGCAGAGCTGATGATGGCGAGCCTTTGTCGCAACCGCATCGTCGTCTGATCGCCATGCTCGAACAGGAGTTGGAGAGTCTGTTGAATGGCATCATTTGCGCCAATGCTTTGCACAATCATGCCGTTATGTGTGATTGTAAGATGAAGGTGGCGCAGATTTCGGAAGAATTGCGTGCTTCATTGAGTACGCCGAACTGAGGAGCCGGCGAGGGCGCGTAGTTTGTTGCCAGTTTTGTCGTTGATTTTGTAATATTCCACTTTTGAAAAATATTCTTGTTTATTTTGTAACTCAAATGAATTGTTTTCTACCTTTTTGTTAAATATTGTATAGAAAAATATGCAAAGTGCATAACCTTCTAAATGTACAGGTAAATACTATATCTTTATATAGTATATTTCACACACATATGTATATATATTTTGTATTAATTCATGGAATTTCTCACAATTTCCTCATGTTAATTTATTTTCACACTTTTCCTAATAAAGAAAAAAATTGCGTTATTATCGTTATTAAAAAAACTGGGCTGACTAATTTTAACACATAACCTCAATTAAACCTCTGAATAAACCACCCGTAAAATAAAAGACCAGAAAACTATTTACAATGAAAATCTTGTAATGGTGAAAAAATAAATGAGATTTGCTTCCGCAAATCTGGACTTTTTCGAGGAATTTATTTTCAAAAGCAAACTAGAAAAAAAATTAAAACGAAAACAAAATTTTTTTTTTGCGGTTATGTACGTTTGAAAATTCAAATTCGTTTAATTCAGCAATCATGAGAAACAGTTCACAATATTCATATAATGAAAATTCCAAAAACAGTGCTCTACAGGTACGGCTGAAGCTCAATTGAGTTGGAAAAAGTATCTGACAAAAGAACAGACCTAGAGAAGGGTAGTGGTATATACGCGTGGGTTTAAATTTAGACAAGAAAAGGTTGTTGAAATTAATAAGTAAATATTTTAGCCTCGAAAGTAAATCTGCTGTCTTGGCCATAATCGCCTAGCTGTAATTTTTGTATGAAAGTCAATGCAAAAGAAAACACGAAAAACGAACCGACTTGGCTAAATTTAGTTGATGTGACCGGTCAGGGATTTCTTGTAAGGTTAATATGCATAAAAAAGACGATTTTGAGCTTATGTTGTATCAAAAAAAGTAGTTTTTGAGATTAAACCGAGAAATTATTTTTTATAATATTATTGAAATGAAACAAATTTAATTCCACGGTGATAAAAAAGGAAAAACGAACTCAGAAATTTCAAAAAATTAATAAAAAACTATAATTTAGATATACATTTACATATGTACATATATCTAGTTACTTAGAGAGTATAGTGCAAAATACTCCGGTTTTCAGGTTAATTAGGCATCTAGAAAATTACAAAGCTGTGTAAAGAACTTAATAGATATTAATAGAAAAAATTACAAGAAATAACAAAAATAAAACAGAAAATAAATTAAAAAATTTAAATTAAAAAAGAATAAAAAAATGAAAAGCGGAATATAAAAATAAAAAATAGGAGAAAAGATTAAAAAAAAAATCAAAATTAAATTGAATAAAATTAAAATACAGATAACAAAAAAATTAATAAAATAAAGCATAAAAATTAAAATAAGTTAAAAAACTAATTGAATATAAAAATGAGAATAGCAAATCAAAATTAAAATTAATGAAAGACAAAATAAAATGAGATGAAAAAAAATAAAAAATATAATAATTAAACAATAATAAGTAAAATAAAAAATAAGTAAAAAAGATTTAATTATAATAATTAAAGTATAAAAGAAAATAATAAAGCAAAATGAAACTAAATTAAAATAAAAAAAGGAAATTAAAATAAAATTTAATTTAATTAAAATGAAAAGTAAAAAAAAAAATATTCAAATTAAATAAAGAAGTAAAATGAAATAAAAAATAAATTTTTATTAAATAAATGAAAAAAATTATTTAAATTAAATAAAGAAGTAAAATAAAATAAAATTAAAATAAATAAAAATAAAAACGGAAATGAAATACATTTAAAAAAATTATTAATTTAAATTTATATTTATGAAAAATTAAAAACAATTAAACAAAAAAATTAAATTAAGTTTTATTTAACTTATTTAGCAATATAAAGTAGAATAAATCAGATGAAATAAAAATTAAATAAAAATAAAAAATAAACTAAAAAATAAAACAGCAAAGATAAATAATATTTAATAATTTTGTTTAAATAAACCAATATAAAAGCAATAAAAAATAAAATAATGTCGATTTAAATGAAATAGTGAAATTAAAAATAATGTGAAATAAAATAATTAAAAAATAAGTTTCAATTAAATTAAATTAATACAAGAAATTTTAAAAAATATATAAATAAAATAAAATGAAATAAAATAAAATAAAGCGAACAAAGTAAGATAAAGAAAAGCAGTGAATAGTAAAATAAAAAAATGAAATAAATTTAAATAAAGTGAAAATTAAAAAAAAGAAATCAAAAATAAATTAAAAATAGGGTAGTGTATTTGAGCTTTTCGGCCGTTAATTAAAAGTAAAAACCTTTGTTTTCCTTTTTTTCCTCCCACGCAATTTTTAATTAATATAAAACAATAAAACTTAAAAGAAACATAAAATGAAATGAAATGAATTGAAGTAAATGAAATAAAGCATAGAAGAACATAAAATAAAAAAGCAATATAAAGTAAAATAGAACACATTTTGAATTAAAATAAATTTATATAAAAACTAAATAAAATTGAAAAAAAATAAAAAAAAAATAAAATAAATGAAATTATTCAAAATTGCGTTTAATTAAATTAAATTAATGTAAAATAATTTAAAAAGTAAATAAAATAAAGCAATAAAAAATAAGATAAAGAAAAGCAAACAAAAAGTAAAATAATATATTTAAATAAAAAATTTAATTAATAAAAACTAATATTAAATAAGAGAGATATTGATGACTTTAAAATTAAATAGAAATGAAAAATGAAATCAGAAAAACAAAACAAATTTATTATTAAGCAATAGATTAAATTTAAGCTACAATCAACTTAACTTTGTTAATCGGAAAAATTGCAAGAAATCTACAATCAAGTATAAGCGCATAAGAATCCTCAAGATAGACTTAAATAAGCAACTAACAATATATGCCTAATTATACATACATACATACTACTATGTAAGTGATGCAGGCTAACCAAGATGGAGCAGGTAATATTTTTAGTTTTTTATACAATAAGTTAATTTTTATTTAAATTTTATTGAGTTTTAAAACCAAAACAATTAAATTATTATTTTCAGTTTATTTAAGAAAGTAGTGAGTAATTTAGCTTAAAATTGCATGTTTATTTCTCAATAATTATGGTATTTAAGTTTATCAAAGATCGATTGAGAGTTACATGCAAATTATATACATTAAAATTAAACTAAAAAAAAAATGAAAATAAAAATATAAATAAATTTAAAAAATATATAAAGTAATATTACTAATTGTTTGTATTGAAATGCATGCGTAAATTAATGTGTTTTGTAGTTCTATTTGAAAATGGGTAAAATTTATCATAATCTGCACTTAAAAAAAATAATAAATTAAATATTTTTAACTTGCAGTTTATCATACATACAAACATAACTTGCAGAAAAATTATACATTTAATTCATTTATTTTTCATTTCCTAATACATATATACATACATAGTTCTCTCACACATTCCCACCTCTCATCCATCTATCATCATTTGCATTTGCTTACTTTTTTGTTTTTGTAATATAAATAATTATATGGACTAATTATTTGCATAATAGTTGTGTTATTGTTGTTTCATTTGTTGTTCGCCATCAGCAGCTGCCATTTTGCGTAAATCGCTTAGAATTTCATTTAGTTTACAGTTTTTTCTTTTAATTTTCTCTAACATTTACAATGAAATTATTATTTCAGGTGAGAATGTACAAAATGGCGATCACTCCGAGGCTCATTTGAGCACATTTTCACAAAGCAGTAAAGAGGTAAGTGGAGTTTAATTTTATTTTGTTGTTAATTTTGTATGTTAGACTCATTTGTGTGGCTATTAATTGTCTTTATAATATCCTAATCAGTAATAAGGCCTAGTCATTTATTCTGTTCACAAATTGGCGCCAATCGGATATACGAAGTGAAGCCAGTTCCCTTTTTATGTGATATTTCCAATGGACTGATAGTGGTCTTCCTCTTCCTCTGCTGCCACCGCCGTCCGAAATCGTCATGATCCAACCAACGTAATCACTGTCTCTTAATTCGTTGGACTAATCCATTTGATATAACTCGAGCAGCTCAATATTCCAGCACCTGTAGTATTTGCTCATGCAGAAAGAACCTTAGGTCTCCCACAAAACTTTTCCTCTAAAACTTCTGCCTTCAGCGTCTGAGCCTACGCACGTATTGCAGGATGGAATAATTAGCGCCTCGTAGAGTTTGGTTTTGGTTTTAGTTTAGTGAGACAGGACTTTTAAGGTTGATATTGTTCTTGATGATGATGGATTCTTAGCTTCACAAATCGACGAAGAGGTGGAGTGTGTCGATTCTTCTTCCATGGTTTTTTGGCGCGTGTTGAATAGTTGTTCTATGGGCAATCGTATAGGCCTTATAATTATTATTATAATTGGCGCTTGTAACCGCTGAAGCGATTTTCGACCGAGCTCCTCCTCCAATTTGTGGTTTTGCGTCTTGATGTTTTTCCAACAAATGGAGGGACCTACAGTTTATACTAAGCCGCCTCCGAACGGCTGATGGTTTGTTTTATGAGGAGCCTTTATTTCATGTCCGAAATACACTCGGAGGGGTGGACATTCCCTGCCGAGAGGCGACCGCAATTAGAAAATTTTACTTAATTTTTTATTTAAATTAATTTTCCATAACTTTTTTTTTTGGATGTTGGTGGGACCGGGATATGAACCCGAGCCTTCCGAATGGCAGTACGCAATGCTAACCACTCGGCTACCAGGCCTTAACCCATACTAATAAGGTCCGATCAATTCATTGACGGCTTTGACCTCCAAATAATATGGATCTTTCACATAATATACTATATGGGAACTTACATAAGAGAGAAGACCCGTCCCAAGTTTTTTGCCGGAGATTGTGCGAAACGCCATTTATGGATTGAGGATAGCACTTTCAAGTTCCAATTGTCCGGAATATCTACGTCCGATCATATTCTGTACCGATTTCGCCGCCATATTTAAATAGCTCATCCGGTAAGCTATTGATTTCCACTCTATTCGGACTTCATTACAATCGCATGATGGAACTTTTCGATTAGCCTCAACTTATTTGGAGATGGAGGCTGAATTTTCCGACTCTCTGAAGATACATTCTTTGTCCACGTTGCTGTTAAGATCGACAAGCAGCACGATTTGATATCGAAAGAATCTCTTTTTAATATGAATTGTGGGAAGACATAGGGAGATTACCTACCACAAATCGAACACGCCGAAATTGCACTGCTTTATGTGGCCACTGTAGCAAATATATACATAATATATGTATGTCATAAGGTCTTATTCGTTTCCAACCAGCAGAGACGTCAGTCTCTTAATTTTAACAAGAATATCACCCACCAAATCAGTTTCACCTTACCCAATTCAGGAACCGCATAATCCAGGTGCCTGCCCCTAAATCAGAGTCCTTTGAACATTTGCCGCGATCGTGATAGAAATCGGAAGTTCTCATCCCACGTGGCGGCAATAACATTTTAAATCGAGCTTTATTTGCATATATAGCGATCCACTTGCTTCATGACCAGCGCCCGCTCACAGCCTCACTTCTGTAGGATGTAGTAAGACTTCAGTGAAACCTTCACTCGATTTACTTGGTTAACGCATCTCGCATTAAAAATCATATTTCTCAAGAGTTCACATTCAAAAGTTTCATCTACGAATTTCTTCACTAAAAAAAAAAAATAACAATCTATTGTAACATAACCTCACAAATTTTTCATGTTCGTGCTCTTACTATTACTCCTACTAACATAGCAACAAACGATATTCTCATTGCAAATTTCTATTACGGTTCCAGGATGCATCCGCGGATGGTTCGCCCAAGAAAGACAAGAAGAAGAAGAAGGGACTTAGGACACCATCGTTTTTGAAGAAGAAGAAGGAAAAGAAGAAGGCCGAAGCTTAAAGTGAACAACAGCTAAAAGCAGAATAAATCAATAAAAAAAGAGTAAAAGAGGAAGAGAAAGAAGTAAAGAGAGAAGCAAATCAATCTAAAAAAGCAACTAAATTAATGCAGCTACGTGAAAATGAATGAAAATTAATAAAATAAATAAAATAGAATAGCGTTGGGATGTTGGAAGGACGAAACAATGATATATGGTATACACGAGTGTAAACAAACCATTTTACACAGACATGCATACATATATAAAAAATATATATATATATATAAAAGAAATATAAATAAATAAGAATGACAACAGTAAATGCACTAAAAAGAAAATCAATCAAACAAAATTAGCGAAGAAACTTACGAAGAGCGAGAACAAAATGCATTTTTGAAACAAGAAAAGTAAGAAAAACAAATAAAACAACACCAACAAATAAGACGATTAAAACATGCATGCAACAGACGATGCACGAAAAACCAGCGAACATTTAATTTACCGTTAAATAAGTTAAAGAAAAAACTAAAACAAAATACAATTTAAGCGAAAACAACAACGCAGGCAGCAAAATGATGGAAAATAAACAAATAAAAAAAACATTACTTAAAAAATAAAAATAAAATTTTACCAAGCGAGGCAGGACAATGGAGTGCAGCTCTTATATATTATATAAAATTGAAAATAAAAGTATATATAAGATTTAAGTATCACAGTAAAATATAAAAATTAAAAATAAAATAAAAATAAAAATACTTTTCAGCTAAATGGAAACGTTAAATATGACAAACATAATAAATCATATGATAATTATTTTTATTATTGCAAACAAACAAAACAAAAAAAATATTATATGTATGATGCATAGTAAATAAAAATCAATAAGTACACACAAAAAAAAAAATAAATAAAAATAAAACATTTAGAACACACACACAACACACACAATTTTTTATAATAAATAAATATACACGAGAAGAATAAAAAAAATAATTTAGAGATTTCCATTCAAATGCATATGACAGGTAGAGAAAATCTTAAAGCATAAAAAATTTAAAAAATAAAATTAAAATTAATTTAATGTTGATAAACGTATGTATGTATATTTGGTAAACAGTTGACGGCATTTAAACGAAGTGCATTTGATGTGAGAGCGCGCGATGCGCTGCTCAACATTTTTCCATGGTTAGTTAGTTGTGCAGTATAAAATTTGCAATTCTGCTGTGGGCGAAGCAAAAAGTTGAAAGTAGGCTTTTAATAAATTTAAAACATATTAAGCGTAAAAAATATGTAATTCAAGTAAATAGATACTTAAAAAGAAATAAGAAATGAAAGAAATTTAAAAAATATAAAATATACATAAAATAACTAAATTAAAACAATATAAATAAAAAAATAATAAAGTAAATTAAAAAAATAAAAAACTATAACTTAAAAAATAGGAAATAAAATAAATAAAAATAAAATAAATAAATAAAAGTAAAATAAATAAAGATAAAATAAATAAAAATAAAATATACACAAGTAAAATAAATACAAATAAAATAAATAAATAATAAAATAAATAAAACTAAAATAAATAAAAATAAAATAAATAAAAGTAAAATAAATAAAGATAAAATATATACAAGTAAAATAAATACAAACAAAATAAATAAATAATAAAATAAATAAAAATAAAATAAAAATAAAATAAATAAAAATAAAATAAATAAATAATAAAATATAAAATAAAATAAATCAAAAATAAAACTAAAATAAATTAAAAAATTAAAATAAATAAAATAAAAAATAAAATAAAATAAATTAAAAAATAAAATAAATTAAAAATATAACTAAACTAAATAAATAAAATAAAATAAATAAATAAATAAATAAAATAAAATAAATAAAAAATTAAAATAAAATATATAAAAAATTAAAATAAAATATATAAAAAATTAAAATAAAATAAAAAAAATTAATAAAATAAAAAACATTAAAAAATAAAATACCTTAAAGAATAAAAGTAAATTAAGAAAATAAATTTAAAAAGATTAATAAACAAATAAATTGAAAAAAGATAAACAAAATAAATGGAAAAAATAAATTAAGGTAAAAACAAAATATATTTAAAAAATAAAAAAATAACGTTAATTAAAAATATAAAGTAAATTGAAAAAAAAAATTAAAAATCAAAGTTAATCGAAGAAAATAAAATAAATTCAAAGAATAAATTAGACAGAATAAATTTAATTAAAAATAAATTATGAAAAAATAAAAATAAAATAATATCGAAAAATGTATTGATAAAATAAAATAAAGTCAAGGAATAACTTAAAAAATAACTATTAAAAAAATAAATCAAACAAAATAAAATAAATAAAAATATAAATAAAAAAATTAAATAAACTAAAAATAATAAATTAGGAAAAAAATAAATAAATCTAAAAAATATAATAATTTTCAAATAAATAAAGTAAATTTCAAAATGTTATTTATTATATTAAAAAAAAGAAAAAGTAAAAGTAAAAGTAAAACAACAAAATTAAATCGATAAATAAATTAAACAAAACAAAGTAAAATAAAAATGATTAAAAAATTAAATAAATTCAAAAAATTAATTTCTTTAAAATAAAATTCAAAATTTTTCCTTTAAAAACCCTTCTAAATCTCACTTGTACACTCCGATATTAGTAAATAACAAAAATTAAATAAAAATAAAATTATACATTTAGTAGCGCAAAAATTTAACAAAATAACTTCTTTTTTTTGTATGAAAGTGTAGTAGATATTAGACGAGTAGCGTGCAATAACAGCGAAAATTTATATGAAACATATGTATATGTATGTATCTGTGTGCGATATTTTAAAAAAAAAGTAATAACAAAGCTGCGGATATAAATTAAACAAAAAATTAAGTTATATACACTAGTATGCGCTTTCTCATCACAGTTTCACATATAGCCTACTAAATCAAAGAAAAGTCACAACTCAATTAATCTCAATTGTGTGTCAGGAGAGGCAAGAAAACAGCTGACGCTATTCAAATGAGGCGAGTAACTGGAAATCAGGCAGAACTGTACTTTTTCAGTTAAAAAATGCGGTGTTTTAAAATGATTTATAGATAATATATAGATATGTGTTCTTTGAACTCCATTATGAAAAAAGGATTTAGAATAATTTTGAGTTGTGACTGTTTTCGGTTTAATGTGCGATATGTACAGATGTATTTATGCATATTTTCATTGTATTGTAGCAAAGCGTTCGCTGATGAATTCATACATACTCATACAGTGTAACGAAAGCAAATATTATTTACGATTTATATACAATCACTGGGCAAGGGTATTTTGATCGGTTTTGATTAATGCTATATACAATTGGCTTTTTATAACCGCTAAAGCGGTTTTCTTCAACAACCTAAAAATTATATAAAAATATTTTTCAAAAATTTTGGCGTTGCTAATACTTGCGTACGCTTAATAATAATTTATTTTTGTAATTTTCGTTCATTATATTATATGTATATATGTATGTATATGTTGCACACGCCGCAATTTCGCAAAAAACGTATGAACAAATGTAAAAGCCGCATTCATGGCAACAAAAACAATCAGAATTTTTGTTGTTTGATACATTTAGCTACTTTTTACAATTTTTTAGTTGACATTTTAAAACTTTTCAACATAATTGTTTAGTAGTTGGCGGTAGTACATAAATTAGCACACCCAAAAACTGCATATAATGCTATTAACCCAATAACAACAAATATCATTCTGCATGTTGCGCTTCAATGTAAATTTATACAGCGAAAATATTTAAAAAATTGAAATATTAAATCAAATATTTAAATATAAATACTTGCATAATATATACTCTACAATAAAGAAACAAAAAAAAAAAATTATGAAATTTATGTAAACTTAATACAAAAACAAAATCATAAATTTACTACTTTATAAAATGAAAATAAAGAAATCATACTTTACATATACTTACATATATAAAATAAAATAAATTCAGGCAACACACCCACAAGAACAAATCAAATAGTTAAAAACTAGTATATATACATATATATTTAATAAACTGCCATAGCATGTAAAATATATGCAACAAAGTGTAATAGTTAATAATATGAGTACTTTTTTCGCATACAGCCACATTTAAACATAAAATTAATGAAAAATGAAACAAAAAAGCATTAAGAAAATTAAGAAGCGCTAATTAACATATTATAACAACATATAATTTGTGCTTAAATAAACAAAAAAGAAAAAAATAATAACTCACTAACTTTAAACGAAAAAGCAATAATTTTTTTTTTGCTTTCTATGAGCTGCAGTAAGTAAATTTTTCTCAATTTTGCAGTAAGTTGTTTTTGCTACCACAAAAGAAAAATATATATTATATTTAACGCTTTTTTATTAGTGGTATTCAATATGCAGAGCTTTTTCAATCGCACGCAAATATTTTTTGTATTTTTTTTTTTATAAATATATATATTTTTTTAAACTTTGTAATTTCTTTTAAATTTTTTTAATATTTTATATATTTTATTTTATTTTTTTAACTCTTATGACAAAAAGGTTTTAGTTTTGAATTAGCGCTTTTATAATTTTTTGAAACAAGCTTGTGCGCAAAATTTTCAAATCTTCGTTTGATGTTTGTTTACCTTTTAATAACTCTCAAATTCACTTTAATAAAATATTAAATTTGTACAAAAATTATTTTTATGTTTATTTTATGTAAACTATGTATGTATGTATGTATGTAAATGCATTTCTATTGCTTCGTTTGTTTTTTTATGTTTCTGCTGTATGCGTCATTTTGCGCTCTATCATATCCATAAAACCATTTGTCCAAGCGTTTTGCATTACATTTGTACTCACATTAAATGCACATCGTTTTTATCACGCCGTATGTCTTGTTTTTTTTCTTTTTTTGTTTGTTTGCTAATGTGTTTCTCATTTGTTTCGATAAGAAAATTCAAAAGTTGTGTTCTATTTCAAATTGAATGTTAGCTGAAAAAGTATGTTTTATGATAAAAAAAATTGTTAAAATTATTTGAAAAGATTTTAGTTCTCCAAGAAAGCAAATTTTGCAGCTATACAGTTTGTAACAATAAAATTTATTATATAAAAACGTGTAAAAGTAATGAAAATACAATTATTCCGTTGGCAATTTGTATTGTAATATTTTAAAACTTAAGTTTCTATGTTAAATAATTATATATTATATATGAAAATCCACATATACATATTAAAAGATGCAATGTATGCATTTTTTGCGATGCTATTAATAATATTTTTCTTTAAAAAAGGAAAGAAGTGTACTCGTATACGTATTATATTTTTTTATTTTCATTTTTTTTTTTTTTTTGTAATTTTGAGCAGCATAGTTTTAGGAAAAGCGGCGTGTTTGTTAAATATTGATTTTTTTAGTATTTGCAGTTGTGTTATTGTTGACTATTTCTGTAAAAAAAGTTCTTTGGTTTTGCGTTATGCTTGTTAGTGTTTAGAATAATTTTTGTTTACAAGTACGTTGAAAAAACTTGAAAAATGGAAGCTTAGAAAATATATAAACATCACAAACTTTATTGGCAGCTAAATTGGTAAAGTTTTGAACTTTTGCTCAGTTAGAATTTTACACTCTAAGATTTCTCGAAATTATGATTTTTTGTTTTTTCAAAGCAGTTATTACTAATTCACACGCATGATTAATAAGCACTTTAATTACACTCACAGAAGCATATTTCTAACAATTTTTTGCATTATTAGCAAAAAAAAAAAGCTAAAGTTTATTGCTTAGAAATACTGAAAACAACATTCTGTAACATGCTCATTCGAAATTCTTTAAAAAAATACATGTATGCATGTATATACAGCGTAAATTTTAACAAAATGTTTGAAAATAATTTTGTAATTATTTATTTGAAAAAAAAAAAACTGCAATATTTCGTTCGTTATATAAAACATACTACTTTAAATAACTTTAAGCAACTTTTCTTAAATTTCATATTATTTTCGCTAATTATCATTTCATACACAACTGCAAATTATTAATAAAACAAACTGCATAAATTGACATTGAACGTGTGTAATAAATACTTCACTTTAAAAAAAAATAATTTAAGCAAAACGCGTAATCACGTAAAATTCAAATTCAAACGATAATTTTTTAACAAAACCAACACTATTTTCGTCTAATATTTAGTAGCTATTACACAAGTATACATATTATATAATAAATTTATGAAAATAATTATATATGCCTATACAAAAAATTGCATCATATTTAAGAAAAGTAAATAAAAATTTATATAATTGTACAAAAAGTTTACAATTTGAAAATTGTGCTTCATACATTTATTTTGTTATTTTAAATGCACTTGTTTACTTGCACGCCCGGACAGTTTTTTGCGCCCAGAAGCTGCAATGTATGTACATATATGCATACGTATGTACGTGGTTAATTGAGTGAATACTCAAAATTGTTAAAGCATGTGTTTGATATTTCACAAAAAGCACCAATAATATCTTAATCATTATTTGTTTTTAATTAAATGTGTTTCGCACGTTGTTTTCCTCAACATATTCCGTTTGGCAAACCCTTAAACTAAATTGCTACTTTTTATCAGAATCAAAATTAACAAATCGAATGATTATTCGTAATAACATTTATACCTATTTTCTGTAAATACTGTTAAGTTTTAATAACATTGAATAATTTGCTTTACTACAAGCTGCTTAAATAATTTTTTTTCCGTTATTTCTTGAAAGGAAAAGGAAGTTTCTGGTTATCGATGATCGATCTATTAATCGAGCTGTCATATCACAGTAGCTGCAAAACTTTACACTCGAACTCATTTGCTTAGCGCTGCCACTTTGAGAGCCTTGCCATCGTGTTAAATAAATAAGTCCATTTCGTTTGAATGTGAAATTTCGTTCCTATAGGGTGGGCCCTCTTTGGTTTGACTTATTTCAGCTTTGACGTCTGACATGCCAATCCTGATGTGTTAAATAAACAGTAGAAGGTTTGTAGCTTGCGAAAACTTGAATAAACTGAAAAAAAATTGAGAACTCACTTTCAAAATGGTGAGTTTTAAGCCGGTACTACAAGAAAATTGTCAAATTTAAAATTAATGTCAACTGGCCACCCCGCAGTTGCGATTTGACTTTGTTAGACTATTTATTGTGGGAAGCCGTTGAGGTTAAGTGCTATGCCAACCGTCCAAAGACGGCTCGAAATTCGAAATTCGAAAAGTAAATCGCAGCTATAAATTAGATTAGATTTTGTAGAAGAGCTGTACAGTTCTTCGTACGGAGGGTGATACAAGCGTAAATATGTTGAAAAAATGATTGTTCAGACACAATGAAATGAATAAAGTTGTGTTCTATCGTTCACCTTAATGTTGAGTCATTTCAATATAGGCAAAGCTTTTGAAATATATTTGAACTCCCTTTTTTAAGCGATTTTGAAATGCAAATTTTTCATGACCCACCCGTTAAATGTTTTTTAAGAAATACAGCTGGCAGCACAGCGTTTGCTTTGACTTTTATTGATGTCCTTGACTAACAGCTGTTATTGTTTTATTTTCGTCATCTCGTCATTAGTGAAATTGTTTTGTTTTTAACTTTTTCACTTTTTTCTGCCTTTGTTTATCATACAAGCAGAGGTTAAACAAAGAAATACTATATAGAACTGACTGAGTCATTTTTGCATGTATTATCAGTAATCAGAGCTGCATTTATAAAGCTATTTTATTTACATTTAAAAGCAACAAGCAGTAATTAGCGCAGTCGTTTGTCTATAACAGTAAATTTTGCATTAAAAGAAAAAATGTCGCTGGTTTCTGATCAAGAATGGGAGGAGTATAAGGTATACAAAATTCTAAATATTGTTTCAAATATAATTTTAAACCCGCATGCTTTCAGTCAAAGTTTAATAAGGCCTACTCCGACGACGAGGATAAAATGCGTCGTGAACGCTATATAAAATCCAAGCAAATGGTCGAAGAGCACAATAAAAAATATGAAAGTGGTGAGGTTACATGGAAAATGGCTATAAATCATTTATCTGATTTAACGGAAGAGGAGTATGCTATGCGTTGTGGTAAAAAGGTGACGCCACCAACAGCCACCTAAAGTGTTGGTATTAATTGATTGCTTGTATTGTATACGTGTATTTTGCATTTAAACCTTTTTGACTTCGAATATTTGTGGTAAAATGTTTTTTTTATAATATATATGTAAAATGTGCACGAAAGTATAATCTAAACTGACTTTGTTTGATATAAAATAAATTAAAATTTTACACAAATACTTTTCTATAATTCTGATAACGGTACTTAGTTTATAGTTGATAAGATTTTTATATGCATACTTGCGTAAGTATTTTTTTTGGTAAATAAACGCCCATTGCAGCATAAGTTGACAGCATCGATCTACAGATATCAGCCTTGTTTGCTATATGTATACATATGCATGTATTCATACACATATATTTGGAGTTTGTAACCGCTGAAGCGTTTTTCGATCGCTATAGCAGTGTGGTTAGCATTATATATATAATTGCGCTTTGTAACCGCTGAAGCGATTTTTCGGCCGAGCTTCTCCAATTTGATGTTTTTCCAACAATTGGAGGGACCTACAGTTTATACTAAGCGGCCTCCGAACGGCTGATGGTTTTTTACGATGAGCCTTTTATTTCATGCCCGAAATACACTCGGTGGGGCGGGACATTCCCTCCCGAGGGGCGACAGCAATTAGAAAATTTAACTTAATTTTTTATTTAAATTAATTTTCCATAACTTTTGGATGTTGCTGGCACTGGGATATGAACCCGAGCCTTCCGAATGTCAGTACGCAATGCTAACCACTCGGCTATCGCGGCCGCATTACGTACTTATTTTCGGTACTTGGTTCAACCAGCATCCAAAATTATGGAAAATTACTATTCATCGGCCGTTGCTATTTACTATATGTGTATATCGAGTAATAATTACTTGTATAGCAATCTTCTTTATATCGCTAAACTCAAATTGTTAAACCAAAAATAAATTATTTTATTTTTCTCAAACTCTGTAACTAAATTAATAACATCAAAAATTCCAATAAATATGTAAAACATAGATTAATACTGACGCACAGCAGGCGGTATATGCTCAACACTATCATCTAAAGGCGTATCGATGACGGGACGATATTTGATTTTGACTTCGCCGCTCTCGTCACAAATCCATGTAAGTGTGTGCTTGCGCCAATGTTCATCAATCGACCGCTTTTCTTGACATTCAATGGGTTGGCTGTAATCCTGCAACAAAAGGCAATTAAATTTTATATATTTGAGTCAACACATTTCTTATTTCCACTAACATATTCATCGATACGCTCCTGAAAGTCTTCACGCATATGCGAACCACGCGATTCTTTGCGATTTTCAGCAGCCACCATTGTACACATTGAGCTCACCAGTAAATTTTGCAACTCTAGTGTTTCTATCAAGTCGGAATTCCAAATTAACGACCTAAACAAGCATATATGTACACACTTAATTAGCACAGAGTATCAACATAGTTTGTATAACGCACTTATCTACAACGCGTATATTTTTGAAATCATTGTAGATTTTTTTCAACTTTCCAACACCTTCCAGTAAATTGGGACCTATGCGGAAAACGCCTGCATGTTGATGCATTACTTTCTGCATTTGAAGACGTAGTGCGGCCGTTGTGATACTACCATTAGCATGCAGTAATTTATCCAAATTTTCCACAGATATTTCGCCAGCATTCTGTAAAAAACTCAATTATTTTTTATATATGTAAAAAAAGATTAATATATAAATCGTACATCCTTCAACTTCGGCGCAGGACATCCTGGTGAGTAGTTTTCAAAAATATGCAGAGCACAAGAGCGTCCGAAAATCAAAAGATCCAGCAAAGAGTTGGCGCCCAAACGATTAGCGCCGTGCACATTGCATGAAACCTCTCCACACGCGTACAAACCAAGAACGGTGCGATCACAGCCATCCATATCAATAGTTAGCACTTGTCCCCGATAATTTGTCGGTACGCCACCCATATTGTAATGTGCGGTTGGTATTACTGGTATAGGCTGTCTGGTCGCATCAATGCCTGTGAAAATTCTCACTGTCTCCAATATGCCCGGTAAGCGTGTGAGAAGTTTTTCGCACGGCAAATGAAATAATTGTAGGAATATATGATCCTTTTCAGGTCCCACACCGCGTCCATCCATAATTTCTAATGTCATCGAACGTGAAACCATATCACGCGGTGCCAAATCTCTAGCTTTCGGTGCATATTTTTCCATGAAACGTTCCCCTTTCCCATTAACTAAATAACCTCCTTCACCACGGCAACCCTCTGTTACAAGTACTCCAGGACCGTACATACCCGTCGGATGAAATTGTACAAATTCCATATCTTGTAGTGGTAGACGTTGACGTGCCACCATGCCATTACCATCACCAGTATTAGTATGAGCAGAGGTGCAGGAAAAATACGCACGTCCATAGCCGCCTGTGGCTAGTATGGTATTGGGCGCACGAAAACGATGCAAAGTGCCATCCTCCAAACAAATAGCGATAACACCACAACAAGCGAAATTGTCAAATATTAAATCCAAAACATAGTACTCAATAAAGTATTTAATATCGTAGGCAAGTGATTTACCATACAATGTATGTAAAATAGCATGACCAATACGATCAGCGCAGGCACAAGCACGTCGTGCGCGTCCCTTACCAAAATTTGTGGTATGCCCACCAAAGGGTCGTTGATAGATCTTACCATCTGCGGTGCGTGAAAACGCCAAACCATCATTTTCAAGCTCTAAAATGGCACGTGGTGCTTCGCGCGTCATATAATGTGCAGCATCTTGATCGCCCAACCAATCTGAACCTTTGACTGTATCATAAAAGTGCCAACGCCAATCGTCTTCCACTTGATTACCCAACGCCGCATTTACGCCACCCTGCGCCGCTATTGTATGAGAACGTGTGGGAAATATTTTACTAACAACCGCTGTTTTAAAACCCAACTCAACTAAAGTGGCTGCAGCACGCAGCCCAGAACCACCAGCACCAACAATAACCACATCAAAGGCATGATCCACAACTGGATAAGATTTCGAAATACCATCGCTGACTTTGGCATCGCTGCGTGACTTTTTGTCACAAGTTAAGCCACGTAAAGAATGTTGAAACGTTGATACAGGTGAACACTGGAATTCGGGGAAAAAAGAAATTGTTTACAAAATTAAGTTGGAGGTTTAAATAGCTAAAACTTAAAATCACTCACCAATTTATGACTATTAGTAAAAAAAGTAAATGGTAAAAGCTTAATAAAGCTCATATTTAGGAGCTGCTACAAATTAAATTAAAAATGCGGAGACTCCAATTTTTTTAAATCAAATTTCTTCTTTTACTTCTTTTTATGATGATTATGAAAATATTTTTCTTTTCAAAATTGTAATTTGTTTCATATTTTTAAAAGAAAAATTATTGCTAGCTTACAATTTAAAAATTTGTTATATATTAAATTTTATGCAATTTTAAAATTATGCAAGTAACTTTAATAACTTCCGCTAAGTGCCTTTTAACAATACTTCCTTCCGCCTATTTCCTCTAACTACAGGGTTCATTAATTACGCATTAAAAACATAGAATTTCGGGAGGTTTACACTATATATTAAAAAATGTTTCTCATTTCTTAAGTCTCACAAGCAATCAATTTATTTTTTTCACAATTAACAATTAATTTGCAATTTAATTGGTGTTTCAACGCAAACAAGCACCATCTTAAATTATCGAAAAGTAATCATTTGTGCCACCCTATGTGCAAAAACAACATTTTCCTATTTGCAAGTAGGAGCAGCTGTGTATAATTTCTGTAGAGGAAATTTATTGTCAATTTATTTATAATAACTTATTTAATTCATTGTATTTTCTTACCAAACGTAAACATTTATTCTATTTATTATTAAATAACATTTGTCATTTTATTCGTATTTGGTAACACCATAGTCTCATTTGTTTTTGTTTTCCCCATTGGAGCATTGGGCAACTGCTTCTCATCAGTTGATCGGTGCGAGCGCGAGAAGTTTCATCGAATTGACAAGTAAATTGGAGCGAGTTTAAATTGTAAAAATAAAAATAAGAAAGAAATACATCTGTTAATACAATAATAACTAATCGGTTTGATTTCAAAATAGGCGCAGTGAAACAACGAAATACTATTCATCCAGAGGAGATTGCTGTGAGCTGCTATATATCCCACAAAAATGGCGAGCCTAATGCGTGTACCATCGATTTTGGCCAAAAATGCAGCGGCAATGGTAGGTTGGAGTTTGACGAGCTATTAACTAAAAATTTAACTCCTTTCTTACACAAGCAGTGCTGAAATAAGTGTTTCCCAGAGTATTTGCTATAACTTTTGTGTAATAATCGTTTTACTAGTGGCAAATGAATTGCATGTATTACACAACCATTAGTACACGCAAAGCACAATTGCTTTAGGTGACGGAGTATTTGGTGCGGGGTAGTTGTAGGATGCATTTTAGTTGTTTTGTGCGCACAATTCTAATATATGTATATGCAATACATAACACAATCAAGACATTTAATATAATATAAATTGTGAAATTCGTTTGAACTGTGACATTTTCCTCCCAATTATTTTTGGTTGGATTATGCTAATAAAAAGGGCTCGACCAGAGTACCATCAAAGACCGCATGTTTTTGCATACGTACAATACGCGAAAGAATACGGACTGTAGTGAGCAGTAGTGACGGCGGCCAACGAAAGAAAAACCTAGGTGCTGGTGTTGGCTATTTGTTATGTAACTTTTTTATGCGCATTTTAAATTAATAATTTTTTTATATATATACATTTGTTAAACACTTTACCACTTATCTTAGTTTTTACTATCCATCGCACATTGCCCAAAATCATTTTATTTTGTTTGCTTGAATGACATTTTATTTGCATAATTGGTCATATGGTCGTATTTTGCCCTGTCGAATTTTATTTCGATACAACACGGGATATTTGAAACATACGAAAACGGATTAAATAATCTATGCATTGGAAAATGTAAATGGTGACGGTTCTTTGGATAATTAATTGCCAATAATAGTAGGAATCTTATAAAATATTTAAAAGCCTTATAAACCAATGTTGATCTGCATTATGTATGTACAAACATACATATGTATATATGCTTATATATTTATTTATCTCATGTATGCTTGAGTACAAGGAATGAATGCTTCTTATCACTTATCGTGCGCAAGAATTGGTAGATATGTAACAAAGGTGTGCCTCGCTCCAATTAGATGTATGATACAAAGCTATGTCGATTATAAATATTATATTAAAAATAATTTTTTTGCAAATTTTTATTCATATGCGATATTTTTATGCTCCTGCAAAACGCGCACAATCAAAGGCAGCTTTTATATGTTGTTATAAATAAAACAATATTACTAATCATAATACTTTAATTAAATATATAACGCCACGACCTTCACCTTATGAGTGGGCCATAGCGTTGCTGGAAGGCTCGTTTACGTGCCCCCCACAACGTACCCCGTCATTGCTATGTCGCTTTTATAAGTTTTGTTTTGATAATTAGCTGCTTAGCGAGTTATTCTCTTTCCCTGTCACTTTCGTTGATATTGTTACGGGGGTACGTCTCATACAACAACAACCAACAACTTTGAGCCGACTTGTGGTGTGCGTGACTAGGCGAGTACGTGAGGCTGTTGCTTATGATACAACAGATTAATCTGTGATCTTCAGTTTTTCGTTTTTCTAATCAGCTTACTTACTTCTCTACTCATTACTTGCGAATTTCTCATTTCGATGCCGCAGTACGTCACTTAATTCCCACTAATAAATTTTCTAATCTCTGACCGACACGATGATGTTGACAAATTAAGAAATAATCTTTTCGGGCACTATCTATATTCATATGTATACGTGCGTGTACACATGTAACTACATAAGTTTATGCATATTCATTTGTCTACATTAGCGCATATCAATTGATCGGCACTTGGCAAGTGTTACACATAATTGCACTATTCGTTGAACTGCCGGCCATTGGCGCCGGTTTTTGTAATTAATACGTCACTTTTGTTATTACATACACACAAACGGCGGTGTGAGTTGGCTACAGCAAATCTGTTGTGGATTAATTAATAATTAATGCATACATATGTATGTACATGCATAGTCTGCTGAGTTTGAAATCTGAAAACTAAACTAGCAGATTGTTATAGATGTACATATGTAATAAAAAACTTAGTATTAAATATTTTGATAATTAACATCATCTTTTGAAATTTTAAATAATGAAATTTTTTGAAAATTTGATTATGTTATAATGTACTTTTTATAAGAATACATGCAATGGTTTCATTAAATTAGATTGAACTCTTCGGATACTATGTTCTGCTAATTCTGCCAGCTGGTGTGTATTGATGTTATTCGTTTGGAGTTTTTGTTAAATTAAGCATTGGAAATCCACTATTCCCATTAAAAAAAAATTAATATTAGAAATTGAAAAAAAAAGTAAAAATTTGTTAGATCTGCAATTTATCCCAATATTGAATGTTAATTTGTTATACAATTTTAGAGGAAATCGCTAATCAATTCAATAGGCCTTGAAGCGTTTATTACTTTCCAATATTTTTTTTTTTTAAATGCATATGTATATTCGTACATACATACATACTGTGCAATTAGTACAGAATGTTTTGTCTAGCGAACTTTGTTTAAGACGAGATTTAATTTTATAAGTATATTTGTACATACAAAACTGTTTGTTTATGTGTCATATGTAAACAACTGTCTGCACTTGGTAATTTATGTATTTTTATTTATACAAAAATTCACACATATATACATACAAATTGCATAAGCAATTTTTGCAATATACTATTCATTTATATTTTATTGTTTTTAAAAAAAATTTTCCAACACATGAAAGTACATTAATTCATTCATACCGCACTCATACATATAATGTTAATGACTTTCTGTCTATTTTTTTTTTTTTTTGCAAAAAATTTGCTTAGGAAATTTACTAATAGATTATTTATTGTTCGAATTAACGATTTTCGTATTAGAACTGCTTTATCAAGTCCATTAGGCGGCTTAGTATAAGCTTTTGGTTACTACATTTGTTGGAAAAACACCAAGACGAACAAGAGTTGGAGGAGCAGCTCAGGTCCAGCGGTTAAAAAGTGCCAAATATATACATACATATAAGCACGACCGCTTCAGTCTACACTGTATTTATTAATTTATTTTCCACGTTGTTCAAAACAATCTTCAATTGAATTGTTACAAAGTGCGCTCTATTGGTGATTAAGTCAAGTAAAATGCAATTAAAGTTGACATGCAATGAATGTACCGGATACTTATATACATACATATATTATTTTTCTCACACATTGTATCTTCTATAGAATAAACGTTTTTTCAAGTGCTGCTTACTTTTCTGTCGCATACCTTTGCTAATAAATATTTTCACATACATATACTCGTATATGTTTACATAAATATGTATACAAAAGTACTTATATATGATAAGCGCTTAGATGAAAGATACGAAGTACACTTGAATCGCATTCTAAAGATTAAGCTCTAATCAGTTTAGCGGGAAGGTGTTTGAAGCAGCACAAAATTTCAATTATTTTTGATGTCATCGCGTACAAAACAAGGAATATTGCATTCAAAATGAAATGCTAATAGTTTGAAAATCTTTATGATTTCGCTTAGTAGCAGTCATTAATAGTAAATACTAATAGACGGTTTACGGTCGTTTGCAGTAGTATAAAGAATTTTTTTTTAAATAAACTATTATTATAAGTAGCTTTAATAACATGTAAATTATGTTAATAAGAAAAATAAATTAATAAATTGCATCATTGCATCAAAATGTCAAAAGCAACTCTGTTTGCTCGCTACTTCTGTTCACATCCGCCGACTAATAAACGGAAGTGACAAATAATCAAATTGTTTGTCTTTGAAAATTATTTTATTACCATTGTTTATTTTACTTATATTTAGTACAATTAATAATAAAAAAAGAGTTGAAGTAATATAAATATGTGCTTTTGGACATTTGTATTTGCAGCTACGCACTGCCTCTGTCGTGCCGCAACGCGAACTGCACATAACACATGGTAAAAATGATGCTAAAGTACGCACCGATGCCATCTCCAAGGAGTATCCAATTGTCGATCACGCTTACGATGCTATCGTAGTTGGTGCTGGCGGTGCTGGTTTGCGTGCTGCTTTCGGTTTAGTTGCAGAAGGTTTCAAAACAGCTTGCATCTCCAAACTCTTTCCCACACGTTCGCACACAATTGCCGCACAGGGTGGTATCAATGCAGCGTTGGGCAATATGGAGGATGATGACTGGAAATGGCATATGTACGATACGGTAAAGGGTTCCGATTGGTTGGGCGATCAAGATGCTATACACTATATGACACGTGAAGCGCCACAAGCTGTTATTGAATTGGAGAATTATGGCATGCCATTTTCGCGCACACCAGAAGGTAAAATCTATCAACGTGCTTTCGGTGGTCAGAGTTTGAAATTCGGCAAAGGTGGTCAAGCACATCGTTGTTGTGCCGTCGCCGATCGTACAGGCCATTCACTTTTGCACACACTCTATGGCCAGTCTTTGAGTTATGATTGTAATTATTTTGTTGAATATTTTGCGCTGGATTTGATCTTTGAGGATGGCATATGTAAGGGCGTGTTGGCATTGAATTTGGAAGATGGTACACTGCATCGTTTCCGTGCACAAAATACTGTCATCGCAACCGGTGGTTATGGACGTGCCTTCTTCTCGTGCACATCAGCGCATACCTGTACTGGTGATGGCAGCGCTATGGTTGCACGTCAAGGATTACCCATACAGGACTTGGAATTCGTACAATTCCATCCAACTGGTATTTATGGAGCTGGCTGTTTGATAACAGAGGGTTGTCGTGGTGAAGGTGGCTATTTGGTGAATTCAAAGGGTGAACGTTTTATGGAACGTTATGCGCCGGTAGCAAAGGATCTCGCCTCACGTGATGTTGTGTCACGTTCAATGACCATCGAAATTATGGAAGGACGTGGTGTAGGCCCAGAAAAGGATCATGTTTTCCTGCAATTACACCATCTGCCACCAGAGCAATTGGCACAGCGTTTGCCTGGTATCTCTGAAACCGCTATGATCTTTGCCGGTGTTGATGTGACACGCGAACCTATACCAGTGTTGCCGACAGTGCACTACAATATGGGTGGCATACCAACCAACTACAAGGGTCAAGTGTTGACTATCGATGAGAATGGCTGTGATGTCATTGTGCCCGGTTTATATGCTGCCGGTGAGGCGGCCAGTTCGTCAGTGCATGGTGCAAATCGTTTGGGTGCTAATTCCTTATTGGATTTGGTTGTCTTCGGACGTGCTTGCGCGCTAACGATTGCCGAAGAGAACAAACCCGGAGTGCCAGCGCCCAGTTTGAAGGACGTGAGTATGAGAATTATTTTTCTATGTATGTATAAGTGAAAATTATAAAGCGAGTAATTTAATTAAAAAATGGATTGAAGTGAGACATTCTAGTGCGCAGGTGTATTAATCATGATTCAATTTCATATTTTTTCCCTTTAAAATTTTCAGAACGCCGGCGAAGAGTCCGTTGCTAATTTGGATAAAATCAAGCATAATAATGGCAAAATTACCACCGCTGATTTGCGTTTGAAAATGCAAAAGACAATGCAAGGTCACGCAGCTGTATTCCGTGATGGTCCCATATTACAGAAGGGCTGTGAAAAGTTGAAGGATATTTACAAAGAGTTCCAAGATGTCAAGGTCATTGACAAGTAAGCACATATGAAACTTACATATATAATTATCATTTATGTACGATATGATAAATTCCAGATCGAATGTGTGGAATTCCGATTTAGCTGAGACACTCGAATTGCAAAATCTCTTGGCCAACGCTAAAATGACCATTGTTGCTGCTGAAAACCGCAAAGAATCACGTGGTGCACATGCGCGTGAGGACTACAAGACACGTATTGATGAATATGTAAGTGTATTTACACGCATTTGAATTTTGAAAAATTTGAATTTTTTATTTTTTGTAATTTTTTTTTTTCACTTCACTAGGACTTCAGCAAACCCCTTGAGGGACAACAAAAGAAACCACTCGATGAACATTGGCGCAAACACACATTAACGTGGGTATGTGGTGATGATGGTGAAGTCACAATTAAATATCGTCCAGTCATTGATAAGACTCTGGATGAAACTGTACAAACTGTGCCACCAGCAATACGCTCATATTAATTAATTAACGAAACAACTACCGAGAAAAACAACAAACAAACAAACCAACATTAGTTAATTGAATGGGTTATCGTACAACAACAACAACAATATGAAGAGTGACATAGTTACATACATGAACCGCCATCTTAAGTTTATTGCTGAAAAAAAAAAATTTACACGTTTTGTACTCTCACTCACTTTCTCGCTGGATTCGTTCGTGTATAGTTGCAAACGCGTAAATACCGTATTCTAAGGAACTGTTATGAAAGAAGCTATATAAGCAGTAAAAATGAAAACTAAGCTAAACGCCTTTCCCAACTACTTTTGTGAAACCTCTAATTTATTAACGAAAGGAGAAATCTTTTTTTGTTCTATGAACCGCACATAAGTACACACACACACACATGCAACACTTCTAAAGATATTTTTGCATTGCATACTTAATGACTTTTCTAAAAAGTTACTTAATATTTTTTTTTCTTAATTTATATCCTTTTTAAGTTATTTTTTTTCTAATAAATTATTATTTTTTCAATTTATATTTCTTTTTTCAAATTAGATATTTTTTAATTGAATCTTTTCAATTTAATTTTTTTTAAATTTATTTATTTTATTTTTTTCCAATTTAATTTTTTTTTAATTTTTCATTCTTTAGTATATAAAAATTAGCGCGCGAAATAGCCAAGCAAAATCGCCTTAACAAAAATAAAAAAAATGCATTATTCGTTGGTAAACCTAACAGACACTGTCTTTAGATACTTAATTAATTAATTAATTAAAAAAAGGAGTAAACTTCATACTATTCTACTAGAAGTGGTGGTGTGTTGTGTATTTGTTGTAGTAGTATTTTTTTTCGCTACATCTAGTGATTTGTTAAAAACAATTTATTAAATTATACATAAATATAAATTATAAAATATTTAACGATAATGAGTAAACGAGGAAGGTAAACAATTGTATATGAAGTTGATGAAATAATAAAACAATAAAGAGTCGGAAATTGATATTTTTAAAGCGAAAATTATGTACCTTAATACATACACACATTTATGCTTTGTTTACAAATACATATGTGGCACATGTATGCTTGAGCAAGTTTTTTTCAAACTTAAAAAAAAAAAGATTTTGGCAGACCGGAGAGAGTTTGTAGTCTGAGTAGCAAACTATATGCAGGTCTTATGAACCTTATCTTAACGTCGAGGGGGGTATTTAGACTGTTCAGTCTTGAGAATGCTCCTCAAAAAGACCAATGAATTGAAGAAAGACCTGTGGAGGTTACTAAAGCGCGGCAACAGCACTCCATAGGGAAATTCCATTATGTTAGCTATCGACCATGGGTCCACGGAGCGTATGCAGGTTTAGAACACGAAGATATGTCTTCCATTTATCCCGACAAGTTCGATCTGGTTGCATTACTTTCGATACGGGGACAGCCAAGCAGCTTGATGAATTTTCTTATGCTGGCATCTAGTACAACACACAACCATATTTAGAGAGCCCGGGGAAGTCGATCAGTGTCAACCTATTTAGAAACGTTTAGTCATGGAGGTTGAATTTATTGACATTTTTTAAATAAAAAAGACATATTTGCTCACATCGTCCTTCTCTTTCGTTGAGGTGTGGGCGCAAATCAGCGTAATGTTGAAGAACTTCTCTTCGTTGCGGAATGTAGCGAGACGTTCATCCAACGGGGTAAATGCTGGGATTCGGCGACTGAATCTCGCGCTCACTACGAATCCCACACCAAAATTTAGCTGCTTTATTTGGCCGATGTAGTACATGACATAAGGATCTACTCACTTCCGTCCATTCTCCTTCCATTGCATTTCTTGGCCGACATTGATGTCCGCTTTTAGTCTTATGAGCACATCAAACAGCTGAGCAGCGGCGCTTTCCCACCGAATATTCGAGGTGGATATTCTTAAAACGTTTGCCCTGGTCGCCCTCGAGAGTTCGTTCTTTCATCAGAGGTTTTGGTACCATTTTAATTGAAGCTGCTTTCTATGTCCCAAACCCAGCGCACAAACTAACTACATTTGTACGTAGAGGAATGAGAACACATTTGCATAGCCAACAGCTTGCCTTAAGAGCGACGCACGTTCACATCCGCCCCTCTGTTGAATAGACCCCGCAAAAAGACTTCAGTAGTATGTCGGAGTGACTCTACTAAATCTCCTTTTCTTTCGTGACCCAGGCATACATATCTCGCAGAAGAGTTGATAACATTTCCGGGGTGTCTCACGAGGACGTAAGGGAAGTAGAATTGGATAAACCCTTGCAACTTTAAATGTATAGCCAGAAGCTTGATAACGGGGTTTTGTCCTCGAAAGAATGCCAGCCTTTGATGGAAAAAATCAACTCTGTTGCGTGGAACCGGCTGTCGTGAGAGCCGCCGGTGCGTAAATTACGCTGCTCAGATTTGGATGCCAGGGACAAGCGAGACGCATGATGTCAACTCTCAACGACAGCCGGTTCTACGTACCGGAGTTGACCCGGATTTTATCCGGCCAAGGGCTGTCACCCTTTCGGCGACCTAACCCCGTTTAGGTCAACAGGTATAATTAGTTTAAGTGCGCCATCGGAGCAATACCTCGCAGCTGGGTTGCTTCAAATCCTTCTAATCAGGGCTGGTGTAGAAACCAACCCTGGTCCGACGGACTATTTCTGCTGCGTGTGCACCAAAAGACTCCACCACTCCTCCATCTCGGTTAGGTGCAACCAGTGCAATGGTTGGAGTCATCTTAAGGTCTGCTCAGGCCTTAAGACACATAGGGAGTGGACCACACGTTATGTGGCCCCATGTTGCCAGCGCCCAAGTGCGCCCCCAGCCTCCACGGCAGTGCCTTCAGCACACTTACCCACTTTGGGTAACCCGCAGACCTCCACGGTCTCCCGGAGCTCCCCGCAACATGACTCCCACCAACCTTCCCCCCCTTCCCCCCCCACAACCAGCTCCTCATCCTCCTCCCGTGCGAGGGCTACCCAGCAGCTCTTAGTCCCCCGCACAGTCTGTTCCGTGTGTCAGGCCTTAGTACGTCGGAATGTGACCTCAGTCAGATGCAATTCTTGCTCCGGCTGGTGTCATTTTCGGACGTGCTCGGGCCTGCGCACCACCCGTGAGTGGAGTGATGCGTACGTTGCCCCTTGCTGTAGGAGTCTGCCCCCGCCTGTTAATACGACAACACCGCCAATCAACACCAACGTGCGGAACCAACCTCAGCGGGTATTACAGCAGCAACACACGTCATCCACGCACCACTCCCTCACCCCCCGTATCACGAACGTTTCCCCGAGACGGACCCGACTCCTTCAATTCAACTGCAACGGACTCCATAGTCGAGATAGTCGACTATATGAGCCGGGAGCATCTGTCAATTGCTGCGAACCAGGAAACTAAGCTGACCGCCCGCTCGGATCTTCTGAGTCGGGCCGGATATAACATAATCCGCAAGGATCGCGAGCGAGACCACGGAGGGGGTTTGGCGTTCATCCTGCACAACACCGTGCAGTATCGTCTCATCGACGGCGGCATCGACCGCAGGGATACTACCCTAGAATGTCAGGGCATAGCTATCCGGTCAGGCGATGCCGAGCTCGAAATATTTAATATATACATTCCTCCCGTTACAAGTTGCCTAGTTGGATATAGCCCTGATATAGGTGCGCTACTCAGAGGCGAAAACCGTTTGGTTTTGGGCGACTTTAACGCGCACCACGATCTTTGGCATTCTAGCCTGTCAAATAACCGTAGAGGAATGAAGCTGGCGGAACAGATAGACGATTCGACATTCTGCACAATGAACGACAACACCCCCACCAGAGTTGTGGGTAATTGCCAAAGCTCGCCCGACATAACAATTGCGAGTGCTGGTCTGATAAACAGTATAGGTTGGCGACCTGTACTGACACTAGCATCGGACCACTTACCCATACACATCTCGATTGACAGACCTCCCGACTTTGTTTCCGCGGACCACCGGACCTTCGTTAACTTCAAAAAAGCTAACTGGACCGGCTTCACGGAATTCACTGAGAACGCCTTCAGTGCTCTCTCCACTCCAGCAGACGTCACCTCTGGTGAACGATCATTCCGCAGGATAGTTGTGACCGCTGCCGCCCGCTTCATCCCGGCAGGCCGAATTGCGGAAATCCGCCCTAACTTCCCGTCCGAAGCGGCGGCTTTAGCAGCAAGGCGCGACATCCTCCGTAACTCCGATCCCGGGAATCCCTTAATCAGAGATTTAAATGCGGAGATTCGGACTGTTGTAAACAAGCACAAGCGGAAAAAGTGGGAGGAGCACTTAAGGTCCTGCAATCTCTCCTCTGGGGCAACCAAGCTCTGGGCTACAGTCAAGTCGCTGTCTAACCCGACGAGACGCGATGACCGGGTGGAAATTTCATTCGGTGATCGCGCCTCGTCGGACCCGAAGAGATGCGCGAGCTATTTTAGCCGGCTTTTTACACTGCTTCCTTCGGTAGACAAAGCGAAAAGACGTGTAACCCGTCGTATGCGCAAACTGCCAAACACAAGCGCGGCGCTTGATTTCTCCAGAGAAGAGGTTCAGGGGGTTATCGGGAAGGCGAAAGCCTCCAAATCCATCGGCCCTGACGGAATAAACATGCTGATGCTAAAACATCTCGGACCAGCGGGAGCAGAATACCTCACTAAGGTCCTCAATTTGTCTTTGACCACCCTAATCATACCAGATTTGTGGAAGACCGGTAGGGTGGTCCCGCTACTCAAACCGGAGAAACCAGCCAACAAAGGAGAGTCTTATCGGCCGATAACTCTCCTCTCCCCAGTAGCGAAGACGCTTGAGGCCTTACTGCTCCCGAGTTTTACTCACCATCTGCGTCCAGCAGCACATCAGCATGGCTTCCGAAAAGTGCACAGTACCACAACAGCACTTAACGCCATAAACACCCAGGTGATCAATGGCCTGAACCAAAACCGACCCTGTGCGAGAACTGTCCTGGTAGCACTGGACTTGTCAAAAGCTTTTGACACTGTCAATCATTCAGTGCTACTCAGTGACATTGAGGAATCCTCATTACCGCCGGGGTTGCAGAGGTGGGTCATGGGTTACCTGAGTGGTCGTCAATCATCGGTCATATTCCGAGGTGAAACATCTAAATTGAGGAAAATTAAACAGGGGGTTCCGCAGGGTGGTGTCCTCTCCCCGCTACTGTTTAATTTTTACATTTCGAAGCTCCCTCCTCCACCGGAAGGAGTCTCACTAACCTCGTATGCCGATGATTGTTCGATATTGGCGTCCGGCCAGGATATTGATAGCCTATGTTCGAAAGTGAACGGTTACCTCGCTGATCTCTCCCGTTTCTTCACTGCACGACAATTAAAAATCCAACCGACGAAATCCTCGGCTACCCTCTTCACCAGCTGGACGAAGGAGTACCGGCTAGAACTCGATGTGAAAGTTGATGACGTAAAAATTCCAACTGTAAACAACCCTAAGATTTTAGGGGTCACATTCGATAGCCTGTACTCCTTCACTCCGCATACGACCGCAATTGCCGCAAAACTCCAGGGCCGCAACAAAATACTCAAAGCGCTAGCCGGCAGCACATGGGGTAAAGATAAAGAAACCTTGCTGGCAACCTACAAAGCAATTGGCCGGCCGGTCGTAAATTACGCTGCACCGATTTGGGCGCCGGGGACGAACGAGACGCAGTGGAGGAAACTAGAAGCCTGCCAGAATACCGCCCTTAGGACTGCGACAGGAAACCTCCTGATGTCACCTGAACACCACTTGCACAGCGAAGCATCTATGCTACGAGTTAAGGAGCATAATGCTTTGCTGTGCAAGCAGTTCCTGTTGGGATGCCACCGCGCGGAGCACCCCAGCAGGCACCTCCTAGAAGCGGAGCCTCCGCCTAGGCACATCAGGAAGGGAGTACTTGACTACGACAGCACTATACAGCACCACGTTCAACAACCGCTGGACAGGACGGCTTACCGACAGGCATTGAACGCCATTCACCAGGAGTCAGTTAACACCTTCCTAGACTCCCTCCCAGTGAATGGCGTACTCGGATCCAAACCACCACCCATCGCAGACAGTGAGCTCGAGCTGCCTCGAGAGACCCGCGTGACTCTGGCACAACTCAGATCTGGATACTGTAGCAGGTTAAACTCCTACATATCCAGACTCGACCCCAGCATACCCAACGTATGCCCTGCATGTGGAGAGTCCCCGCACGATACTAACCACCTCTTCACATGCCCCCTTAAACCGACCCATCTAACCCCCCTCTCCCTTTGGTCCAACCCTGTCGAAACAGCACGTTTCCTGGACCTCCCGTTAGATGACCCCGGCGACTTAGACTGATTACACCTGCCCTAAGCGGGGTTAGCGAACCGCTACAACAACAACAACAACAACATGAACAGCTGTCTCTCTACCAGTACTGGTACAAATAAGATCTGGATATTATAGTCGATGTAATTTCTAGCTATTCTCACCTGATCCCGACATACTCGACATATGTTAAGAAGTTGAACGGTCCGAGCTGCCTCGAGAGAAGTTGAACGGTCCGAGCTGCCTCGAGAGTATTTTTTGCATGATGCCATGAGTGCCCGCATGACAACCAACTACGTATTTGCATTCCCTCTAAAACCTACTCATCTAACCTCCCTTTTCCTCTGAACCCAACACGTTGAAACAGCTCGTTTCCTAATTTGCTACTAAGCGGGTGGGTGAATAACAGCCAGAGGCAGGACTACACCCCAAACCCTTAACAAGTTAATGACGTATGTTAACTATTATCTCGAATCTGCTTGACCATTTCTTAAGATACATGCGTCTTTCCTACTATACCTGAGGGGAGTTCACGTCACGTTTTGCGCAGAAAATGTTTTTATACTAGACGTCCGAGTAGTGCATCTGAGTCGCATGAAAAAAAGAACAGCTGACGTGGTCTGACTATCATGGATAGTATATAAATATAAAGTAAACTACATTCAATTCATATAATGTTGTACCAATAGCATTCGTATCGACAACCTTGCGAGTTAGAAAAACAAGTTTTAACTCTTTGAACGCGACGTCATCGGAAGAGGTTGGTATCCACCCCGACTATCACTTATAACCTACCTATAAGCTAACCTAACTTTACCTGCATAAGCAAGGCTTACTATATTCAACATAACCTTTAAAACAATAAGTATATATATTCAACATAACCTCTCTACAAGAAATATCTTATTTTTATATGGCACTTATGGAAGCACTCGCTATGATTTAAGGCTTAATGCAAACTCAATTAAATTATTTTTTTGTTTACCTTTGTTTATTTATTTACAAAATACGCCAAATTATAAAACATTTAATAAGTACAAATATACACACACACATTGATATACATACATATATATAATCAATAATTATACATGCATGAGAGGACACTTTTGCATTGTCTAACACTATCTTGAGAGCACACTTTCCACTTGCACTTCCTTTCAACCTTGGAAAATGTGTAAATTTTCCAAATTAAATTTCAATTCCTTCAAAATATCCTCCGCTGCTCGACTAAAACCACTGGGTCCACAAATCGCCACAAAACTGGCATATTCTGGTGTATTCTTCGTCATGAGTGGAGCGAGCAGTTCATTGCCGATGCGTCCACGTAAGCCCGTCCAATCGGCGTCAGCCTCGGAGAGTACGTTCACTAATTGGAATCTAAAGAAAAAAATATAGTATATATCATATGTATGTATGTAATTGTATGTGCATATATATTTTACGTTTGCATTGCCCTGCTGACTCACCTCTCATCGGCTGTTTGCAGCTGCTCCAACTCACTGTGGCACCATATGTCGGCGGGTGTTTTATTGAAATATAATAACCGTAAATAGTCGCTGTAAAAGTTAAAGAGCGTAAATTAGAGCTTTTAATGATTTTAAATGGTTGAACAAAATAGAAATTTCCACTTTTTCCAATTTCTCATAGAAAACAACAAAAAAATAAAAATAAAAATATGAATATGAATATACATGTACGTAAAATGGCGCCATATAACTGCTAAAACGACTCTCAGCCGAGCTTCTTCCATGCTTTGCGATGAGCGAGTTGATCTCGTTCCTACAAATGGAAGCGACCCACAGTTTTAAGCCGTCTAGAAAGGGCTGGAGAATTTTAATGAGGAATTCCTTATTTCGTGTCATAAATATACTCCGAGGGACGACGGGAATTAAAAAAAAAAACTGAAAATGTTTGTCTGATCGGTGCTGGCTCTAGAGCCTCCAACTCGCGGCACGTGCACTTGACGACTCGGTAGCCGAGTGGTTAGCATTGCGTACTGACATTCGGAAGACTCGGGTTCAAATCCCGGTGACACCAATATCCAAAAGTTATGGAAAATTAATTTAAATAATTTAATTAAGTTAAATTTTCTAATTGCCTCGCTCCTCGGCAGGGAATGTCAACCCCTCCGAGTGTATTTCTGACATGGCGGCTTAATATAAACTGTAGGTCCCTCCATTTGTTGGAAAAACATCAAGACGCAAAACCACAAATTGCAGGAGGAGCTCGGCCGAAAATCGCTTCAGCGGTTACAAAATGCCAATTATATAGGTATATATCACATCATTAGAAACAAATAATAGTGATTTGATAAAAAAAAACGCCTTAAACCGAGAAGAGTCGCTCCCCTTCTGCCGTTCCCACGATAATTGAACCCGTTGTGCAAAGAGAGACCCAGAATTAAGCGAAATCATTTCCCTTGATTCAAACTCATCTTTTCTGCAGCAGAGCTGGCAAGGAGGTCTTACTTCTAACAAGGCAAACTCCACTACGCCTTAAAGTAAAAAAGCACGAATAAAAGCCCGCTTCAATCAATCTGTAGGAGCTCAACATTACCGGTTAGGGTGCTGGTAGAGACACCTTTGACTTTCCAACGATTAGCTATGATAAGAACGTACACAATTGAAAAGTCCTTCTGCCTCTGTGTACATTGGCACTTCCAGATGCTTCGAATTCTACCTACACGAGTAGCAGATCGGGTGTTGAGTTTACAAAACTTTAGTTAGGACACTTATACAAGTCCTGTTGTGCTATAGTGCGCAAAGGAAATATTAACCATCAATGAGTTCGGCATCAAATCTGAAGTATTTTCGTCTATCTGAGAGAATTGGCCAAAGAAGTGTCTCGTTGTCTCTAATATCACTAACCTAGATTAATCTAGTCGTATATCCCGTATAGATATTCATTCCCACGGGTCTTCACAGCCGCCCAAACGCAGAAGATCATATTATCGGTTGTGTTTAACCTCTCACTCAGTCATCACTAGCAGTAAGGAATGATGAGCGACGGGAGACACATTATTCTTGGTATCAATGCTGTTCTAATATCAATACTATCTTTTGTAACGTAAGAGTCAAGAGACGCACTGACTGTTTCTTTGAAGATCCATTATCATCCTATCCTATTTGTCTTGTCCTCATTCACTAAGTATCACATTTACTTTGCTTTCTTGTTCAGTCCACGAAAGAGAGTCAGCCTTCGCTTTGTACTCACGGATTACGCAGAAGTTTTTGGTGTACAGGATATCAAACGCCGCTTAGGAACAGGCAAAATCCCTTAACGGAAGGTGAAGAAGACGGGCTGTTTCAACGAGAGGGAGTCTGAAGCAACCCCACTGCAAGGTGTTACTCCATTGATGCATTTTACCTGTTGACCTAAACGAGGTTAGGTCGTCGCCGGATACAATCTATGTCAACAACGGTGCGTAGAACCGGCTGTCATAAGAGTTGTGGAAAGATAAGTACTTATACCAATGTTATATGCTGACCTAAACGGGGTAAATACGCCGAAAGAATAAAATACGAGTCAACTCCGGTGCGTAGAATCGGTTGTCGTGAGTGCCGTGAACAGAGAAGTCCTTTCTAATGGTGTTCTGGTTCAGGTTACACAGACGTATAAGCTTTGCTAGGGAACCAAATCCGTACATAGCAGCTTATAGGCACTTCACCAACTCCCCGCTGCCATGTTCGAATAGCTCAAACCAAAAACCACAGAACCTTGAGATAGGTTTTCCTTCTATCATCGCCTTAACGGTGTTGTTTGGATTATTCTTGTTATTGTGGCAGTTCATTAACTCCGCTTAGAATTAGGCAAAGCTACTTTACGTCATCGAGCTCATCTAAGGGGAGATTTAGCAAATGGGCTAGTCCGATAGTTACGAACCTACGGAAGAGATGTGTTAGACAAGTCGTCTTTTGTGGGCATACAAAGAGGTGTTTGTTTAGTACCGTGCAGGGAATCAGCACATGTTGGACACACACACTTTGGGCATGCCGGAGTTACGACTTGATAAATAGGAGTTAAGTCTGATTCAATGCTCGGTTCTCAGGGGACTTTGTTAGGGGGTTTTCGATTCGGTGCAGCCAAGAAACTTGCACATATTTGTTTGCTTTTGTTATCGCAAACAACCATATTTCGATGCTCTAGCTGGCAGGTAAAGCATCTTAGCCCTACAAGATGTCTCCGATGGGTTGCGTTAGACCATATAAAGTCTAGTTAGCTTAATCTTTGTGTCTACGGGTTTCGGAAGAAAGTTCAAGTCCGCTTTATATAACTTTTTAATGCAGTTATGCAGAGTTGTCTCATGGAAGTTTCAACTTCCTGTGTACTACTCTAATATTTTCAAAACTACTTTTTCTTGTACTCACATGCGGTTTGCATTTCGTTTAAGTAAATGCTCGATTAAATTCAGCATAGGCGTTAGACCACTGCCAGCGGCAATAAGAGCGATTTGGCGATGCGTCAGTAAACTTTGAAGACGAAAATTACCACGTGGCGCTGAGAGTAGTAACATCTCACCGACTTGCTTCTGACGTAAGTGCTTGGAGAGTGAACCTTCGTTGTAACTTTTAATAAGAAAACTTAAGTTTGTACTATTGGCTTCATTGTCGGCTGCCAGCGGTTGGTGCAAAAATTTACCAGAGACGGGAGTATAACTGCGACGTATTAATTCGCCTGTGAATATTGAATTAAGATTATACAAAAATTATTTTAGATAGTATAAGTTTTATAGTCCTACCATTTATTAGCGCCGCTATCGTCACATGATAACCAATCGGCAGCACCATCGCTACATCTGTGGTGCCGCGCAAACACAATTCAAAAGAATCGTGATTGAAATCACTACATTTGAGAACTTCATATTCATACTGCAAATCCTCAGCTTCATCACTCATTACACCCTTCGAAAGAGTGTGTGCACCATATGACGGCCACAACGCGGCCTCTACTTTTGCGAGCGTCACTTCAATTTTGCCTGTTTCGCTACCCACACGCACTAATTTCGCTGGCCATAACACCTCTTCATGCAACTCCAGCTCGAATATGTGTTGAGCGTGCTCGATTAGCACCTGCAGTTGCAACACTTTAGCACATTTGCGATGCACGAGCAAACCAGGATTACAAAACTGACGTGTATAAATGTAAATTGTAATATCTGCACTTTTCTGTATCCAATCGAAGCGCGGAACCACTTCGATATTAGCAGGCACTGAACCATTGCTTACTGGTGGTGGCTTACCGAAGTTAGCGGTGGGTACTGTGGGCAGAGACGTTTTTCCCTCTGGTATGGAATCCATTTTCACCATCGTACGCAGTGGACCAATATAACATTTGATCAGTAATTGCTGATAATTTACCCAGGCGTGTACTTCGTCGAAGAGTTTAGTGGCATCGCGTCCAACGCCACGCATTAGCTCATCGACGCCTAATTTAATTGAAGAGTGTAGTTAAATTACAAAAAAAAAAATAAATAAATAGATAAATTTTAAATTCTACTAACCACCCGGATGAAAGTCCATGTAACGCGTCACATTATACACTTTACCGCGTATCGCCATCCAAGCATCTTCACGTGTATTATGACGCGCCAATTCTTCGCTGCTAACTGGAGTTACGCGCCCACGCGTTCCTGCTAAATCTACGCCTGAATTACCAAGACGTATCCAATCCATTAACGAATGACCGGGCTTAAGCGCGCATTTATTACGCGGATTCCCCGTAGCAGAGCCTGTACTCAGTTTTTGTGGCGTAGATAAGGCAGGCGCCAACATTTGTCCAGCAGTGTTGGTTGTAGGTAATTGCAGATTAGTCTTGGTTAATTTATTTGGATCGGCCATTTTGTAAGGGAGACACTGTTAGTGTATCAAAAAATAATATTTGCATTATTGTTATTCTCTAAAAAAACACGAAATAGTTTTTAAAACAATGAATTCAGCTCAAATATACAAAAAACGGCAGAAAAGTAGCCATTTTGTTTTTAGTTTCTTTTAACACTTTATAAATTGCACGTATTTCCGTTGTCCTGCGTGTATACTTGAATAATGGCCACTCACTTCCGGTCTTTCACAAAGGAAATAAAAATAATTGTACCATTTTTATAGGCAACGCATTTCGTAATTTTATTTTTTAAATTTACCTTTGCTACATAAATATTCATACATAGATGAATTCGAACATTAAGTAAAAGAAAATTTATAATTAATTAAATAAAAACTGCTTTTTTTCTACACATAATTCTCCGGCAACACTAACCACGGGAAGTAACGAGTAAAATTATTACATTGTGTTATCGCTCGTTCTTCACAGCTATATGCCAACTGACAAATCCAATAGCTATTCAGTTTTTGACGAGTCGTTGCGTTAATAAAATGTGAGTTGAATTTGGAATAAATAAAAAAAAATATATGCCTATGAATTTTTTATTTTCTGTAGAAATTTTGACTTTATAAATAATTTATAATTTGATATTTTTATTATGTGTCCTTAAGTATGTGAGTTTCGATTTATAAAAAGTGTTGTTCAAAAATAATAGAGTGCGGAAGAGGAAGTTGGTGAAAATAGTTGTAGTAGCGCAGCGCACTGGCTACGAATGAATGTGTGTAATAGAATATTAAATTTAAAGTGCATTATTTCAGTTTTTGTTGAAAATTTGTAAACAATGAATGAAAAGAAATGTGAAAATCGCTAAAATACTATTTTGGACCAAAAATGTTACGCAATATTTTGGAACCAACTTCTAATATTTAATGACTTGCTTTCAAACTTGCGTACATGTCACTATCAAACAAATGTATATGCATTTCAATTGGGTATATGCATATGTAGTATGTACATACCATGTATATATTTATATTTGTATATACATATGTCTGCATCGACAAACTATAATTACCAAAGCAGTTCAGTACAATTGTTATGACGAATGGTTCTTAATAGTTTCATTGTTTTAGTTTGTGTACTTGCGGTTGTTTTATCGTTTTGTGTGTTTTGCTTCCATATTATCTATACTGTTGTTAGTGCTTTAGTGTTTTTTTTAACAAATATTTGTATAACAGAATCATTTATATTTCATATAAAGTTCGTTTGCGTCTTAATGTATAAATGTTGGTATGTACTTACATGTGTACATAAATATAAATGTAATGAAGCTGCCGGGTAGTTTATGACAAATAGAATTTGATAGAAATTGAAAGTAAAGAAGAAAAAAGAAAAACAAACTTGACCTTAATAACTGCGTTTCCCTTAAGGGCGGAAACGGGCACATGTGACAGAGTATATACATACATAAGTAACATATGTACCTATCTACATATATTTGAAGGTGTGTAAATGCATACATAACAAATTTTTATAGTTCTTTTTTAATGAAAATACTATCTCCAAATACCATACATTATGGAAATTTCATGTACCGCTTTCCGGCTTATAATGAAAACTATTATTTCTTATTGAATAAATAAAAAATATTATTTAAGCGTGATGAATTTAACTGACTGCTGGTATTATTATTATTTATCTATTTTTTTAAATTATATTTTTAAATGAAAAATAGTTGCCATGGAGTGTATTATGAAATAACAGTTTAAAAAAGACATTGTGAAAATAATTTTTTTTTTTTTATTTATTTTTTGTTATGTTTTTTTTTTTTACGTAAACAGTTGTCGTAATTAATTTTATGTTATAAAAATTAAAAAAAAAGTTGTGAAAATATATTTTTTATTAACTTAAATTTTTTCCCCCTTTTAAAATTAAAAACAGTTGCCATGGATATTGTTAGGTCATAAAAAAAAAAACAATCCTATGAAAATAAATTTTTACTCGTTTTAATTTTTTTTAACGTAAAACTTTTGCCATGAATAGTGTTATGACACAAAAATGAAACAAAATAGTGAAAATATGTTTTTAATCAAATTATCTCACACCAGCTTACTTTATTAATAATTACTTAAAATCTTATATTTTTCTTGCTCTTTCGTTCGATTTTCCCACATCTTATTGTATGTATTATAAACACATATGTAAATAGTATGTATGCATGTACATACATATGACTTTCTGATTTCAACACTACGCATATGTTCTCTGTTTTCATATACATTTTATCTTACTCATATGAAAAAAGGAAAACAAAAACAATAAATAAGCTAGTGCTTTGTTTATTATTCATTTTGTTATAGCACTTGTTCCACAACTCTGAGGAAATATGAGAATCCAGTAAACAAAATATAATCACATTGTCATATAATCACATTGTCATATACATACATACGTATGTATGTATGTTAATAATCATATATCCGCCTGGTGCGCAGCAAATTCAATGGAAAATTTCTAGTAAATTTCAATAACATTAAATGAAGTTGCCAAACCAAAAAACAGAACAGCAAAAGAGCAAGAAAATGCTAATCTAGTAAGAATATGCATATATAATACTTTAAATATGTTCATATGTACATATGTATGAAAAAAGTTTTGCACTTCGAACTTTTACTAAAAGTGCTGCACTTTTCATAAATTATTAAATGTACATACATATTGTATTTATGAGTGACTTCTCACAAACGTATAAAAGAATTATCAAATATGGCCTTCAGCCAAAGCTTTGCTTGTATATTATATTTTGAAAATTTAGTAATTTCATAATTTCCATTTACATAGTTCATACATATGTACAAAGAACTAGTCATCAGCAGGTGGGGATAATCCACCTATGTAGATATATATACGTATTTACCTATGAACTTTGGCATACGATTCTGTAGTGAGTATAGATTAGCATAGCGAATCCATCGAAAATACATTTTATACATGTATGTATGTAGGTATATGTATGTCTGTATGTATTTTCCACTGTTTAAGGAACGCTAAATGATGTCACCCTAAAAGTTTCCACGTCAGTACGATTAATGTCTCCAAAAACACTTTTATTGAAAATTCGTGAGGGGGAGACTAATTTTTTGTGATTAGATAATAGGTGAGAAATAAATATGTATATATGTATACAAATATACATATTTAACTACTTGTGTTGCCTGCGTGTGAAAGTTCAATCAATATGCATATAATGATGAATGAAACGTGTGGAAATGGTTATATGCCTACATATGTATGTACATATGTATTGTAGATTTATCTACGAACAAGTGTTTCTACAAAATTTTGCTGCTCGAAAGCTTCTAATATTAATTTGCCGGCAGCAAGTGAAAGTGGTGAATTTAAAAAAAAAAGAATATGTTATTTGTGTAAAAAATAATTGCCAGATCTTCACCTTATAATAAATACTGCTTGAAGAGGTGCGCAAATCTGATTTTTTTTTTTGTGTTTTTACAGTGTCTTAAACGACTGCAAGTTCATTAAACTAAAAACCGGTTTAGTAAGCTTTTGCAAAAAAAATTATATTTTTTTGTCATGCATTAATACCAAAAATACAAAATTAATATTAAAATAATAGTTTCCAAGTAGTAAGTGCTAAAATACCAGTACCATAATTAAATATTTTACTTCGAAAAATATATGTACGTATGTACATATGTATGTATGTAGTTCACTTCCGCCACATACTTCAATGGAAACCGTCTTATCATTATTAATCAATATTTTATTTATTTTCTGCTCATAAGTGTGCACCGGGGCGATTGTCGCAACAAATAATAATAATCACGATTAACTAACTTTTATTATTTTTAATGTTCATACAATGTACAATGTGTGTATGTTAAACATTATATTTGTGTATAGATAAACGTTATATTTGCATACAAAGATAAGAGAAAATAACCTAATAGCAAGAGAATGCAATATCAAAGCGAAAAGCTAATTTCTGGCGAAATGTATAAGGGTGAAAATAAATCGCCTATTATTCAAAAAAAAAAAAAATATTCTATATATATATATGTATGTATATATCTGTATATTTCGAAAAGTTAACGATCGACTGACTTGAAATTTTGTTAAATTGCTTCAAAAATAGAAACTCGATACATAGGTGGCTTTTTGCTTAGGTTAACAAAAAAACTACTCCTACCGCCTACCTACTCCTGGTTCACGGACTGACTTATTTGTAAAAGTCATATTTATGGCTCGATTTACTTCAAATTCTTCTTTTTTACGGCAAGTGGACCGATCTATTTGAAAAAATATACATTCTCACGTTTTGTTTTAGTAAAATTTTTGGATGATATACCAAATAGAATATCTTGGATTTCTGGAAATGGGCCGAAATATAAATCCTACTTCAATTTGTCTTGGTCAGTTAATTCTAAGTTGCAAAGAACCATATAAAATCTTAAACTAAAATAAAAACTATGTTAAAATAATAAGGTTTTTATTATATTATTGATCTAACTATTTATTTGTATATGGCGGCCGCGATAGCCGAGTGGTTAGCATTGCGTACTGCCATTCAGAAGCCCAGTTATCAAGTCCTGGTTCGACCAAAATACAAAAAATATAGAATATTGATTTATATAAAAAATTAAATTAAATTTTCAAATTGCAGTCGCCACACTGAGGGGCGTTCGGAGTTAGATCAATAATATACCATAATAAAAAAAACTTAATATTTTAACATAGTTTTTATGTTAGTATAAGATTTTTTATGATTCGTTGAAACGTGTGGTCCGGTCTGCTAGTAAATAAATATTTTTCGGTTGTATAAATCTCCATAGATATGTATGAATATAAATAAGTACATATGCATAATATTTTCTATATTTTCATTCTAATTTTTATTTATTTTTTTATTAAATTTTAATTTATTTTATTTATAGATTATTAATATTTATTTTTATTTTATTTAATTATTTTAAATTTTAATTAATTATTTTTAATTTTTATTTTGTGTTTATTTATTTATTTTCAATATTGATTTATTTATTCATTCATTTTTAATGTTTATTTTGATTTCATTTAATTTTTTTATTTTTTTTTTATTTATTTTTTTTTAATATTTATTTATTTTTAATATTTATTTATTTGTAATATTTATTTTTATTTTACTTTGTAATATTTATTTTTATTTTACTTTGTTTATTTATTTTTACTTAGTTATTTTTTTATTTCATTATATTTATTTATTTTTTTTTTAGTTTAGATTTTTTTATTTATTTATTATTAATATTTGTTTTAATTTTATTTATTTATAAATTTATTTTTATTATTTTTACTTTATTTATATTTAATACTTATTCTTATTTCATTTATTTATTTATTTTTATTTTATTTCATTTATTTATTTTTATTTTATTTATTTATATATTTACTTTTATTAGTTTTACTTTATTTATATTTAATACTCATTTTTATTTTATTTTTTTATTATTACCATAATACTTATTTTTGTTTTATTTAATTATATATTTATTTTTATTATTTTTACTTTATTTATGTTTAATATTTATTTTTATTCCATTTTATTTATTTATTTTTATTTTATTTTATTTATTTATTTTTATTAATAATTTTTATTTAGATATTCTGATTATTTTTACTTTATTTATTTATTTATATATTTATTTTCAATATTTATATTTATTATTTTTACTTTATTTATATTTAATATTTATTTCTGTTTTATTTAATATAATTTATTTTTAATTTTTATCTTATGGATTATATTATTAATTATTTATTTATAATTTTTTTATTTGCAACACATAATAATTTTAAATTAAACAAAACCAAATCATTTTAAACCCCTTTCGACATAGTTCTTTAACTATAATTTACTATACAAACCAATACCCGCCTGTAAAAAAAAATTAATAATATTGGATGAGTGCATAAGTTCGTGCCCGATTCCGCTGGATGCCGTACGAATCGTTTGAGAGTGGCGCTCGTGAAAGAAATATATACATATTATATATCGTTGGAAAGGTGAGAGTCCGCACTGTAAATCAAGCATAAAATAACTTCATTTTGATTTGAGTTGCTTAGTGAAAAGACGCATGGAAGATGAACAACGAAAAAGATCATATGCGTCATATTATGTTATACGAATTCCGCAAAGGAAAAACAGTGGGCGCTGCAACTAAAGATATTCGCGAAGTTTATTTGGACCGTGCTCCAGCACTCCGCACAGTAAAGAAATGGTTCGCGAAATTTCGTTCTGGAGATTTTAACCTCGAAGATCAACCTCGCAGTGGACGGCCTTCTGAGCTTGATGACGATGTTCTAAGGACTTTAGTTGCGAATAACTCACGTATTTCGACGGAAGAGGTTGCCAGTGAATTGAACGTCAACAAATCAACTGCGTTTCGTCGTTTAAAAAAGGTTGGGTACACTTTGAAGCTCGATACATGGATGCCACATCAGTTGAGTGAAAAGAACAAAGTGGACCGTATGTCAACAGCAATTTCTTTGCTTCGACGGATCAAAAACGAACCTTTTTTGGATCGGCTCGTGACTGGTGATGAAAAATGGGTCCTGTACAACAATGTTCAACGCAAAAGAACATGGAAACAGGCACACGAAGGGGCGGAACCGATGTCGAAAGGTGGATTGCATCCGATGAAGGTACTGCTGTGCATTTGGTGGGATATCCGAGGCGTGATCTATTTTGAGCTCTTTCCAGCTGGAGAAACGATCACTGCCAACAAGTACTGTCAGCAATTGGTCGAATTGAAGAAAGCAATTGATGAAAAACGTCCGATTTTGGCCAATCGCAAAGGAGTTCTTTTCCATCATGACAACGCCAGGCCACATGTTGCAAAACCGACCCTGGCCAAACTGAAGGAGATGAATTGGGAAATCATGCCGCATCCCCCATATTCACCCGACATTGCACCTTCTGATTATCATTTGTTTCGATCGCTGCAGAACAATTTGAATGGAAAAAAATTTAAAAATGTGGAAGACGTCAAAAACCACCTTGACACCTTTTTCAACGAGAAACCGCGCGATTTCTATGAATCAGGCATCCGTAAATTGGTTGAACGTTGGGAGTGGATTGCCGAACATGATGGCGAATACATAATTGGTTAATAAAAGCGCTTTCTTCAAAAAATTTCAATTTTAGTTTGCACTTGAAATCGGGCACGAACTTATGCACTCATCCAATACTTACTGGTGATATTTCTAGCTATTTGCTTAATTTGAATATTTTAATCATTAGCGACTTATTATTCTACACACGTCACATAAATACATATGTATGTATGATTACTAACATATTATATTACAATAATACATACTTGCTAGGTATTAACACTTTATGGCTTCATCATTATTTTAATCGTAAAAATCCATTATGGAAATGTAATTGTATTTATGGTATATCAAATGTGTTTACATATGCGTACATACATATGTACAATATGTAGATGTTTAAATTGATTGCATTTATTTAAAAAAATGCTAGGAAATTAATTTCTTTTATATACATACATGCGTATATATATACATATGTATTACGATCAATCAATAATCAGTTAATCCATTGATTAAATTTTATTTTAAATTGACTTTGCTGATTAAATTAAATCCCACAAATCTAATCTCGTAAGTCGAAAATTTGGAAAATTCTTTCTTTTGTTCTTAGCATTTGCATAGAAACTATGGGAAAAAGCCTGAAAGCCATATACATATGTACTACGAATGTTTGTATATACGAGTATATTTACATACATATAGGATGTCTGTACAGCTCAAAAAACAAATAACTCCTAATGTTTTCATATTAATCATAATTTATTTATTTATTAATGACATAATTAAATTAATTAATTGATAACTCGCAATGTTTTTATAGTTTTAGCTACGAGCAGCTTATTTTATTACATACATATGTATACATATATGTATGAACTCGCATATCGCTTTTATTGTCGCCGACTAACAAATGTTACTTGTTATGATTTGTTGTGTCATTGTCGACAGAAAATTTTTATTAATTATAATTTTACAAGTATACACACAAATATGTATATGCATATACTTATATGTACATGCACGGTGTGTCCCAAAAATAACCGAACTTTATATTTAAATCATACAACATACAGCGCCATCTATTGAAAATTTGCAGCATTAAAAAGATACATTTATCCTCTTTCAAACGCACCTGACTTCATGTAAGTCGAATGACAGATGTAAAAGTGACAGCCATTTCAATAAAACCAAGTGAAGTTTAAAAAATAAAAAAAAAAAAAAACAAATTGAAAAAAATGAAGCAGCCGTAACCGAGGTACTGAAGAACATTTCTATAAATGACATAAAAAAATCTATGCATGCGCTGGTTGATCGTTTCACACGTTGTGTTGAGTCAAATGGAACCTATTTTGAATAAATAATAACTTTCAAAGATAATATAATGTGTATTTTACTATTTTATATCCAAAAAGTTCGGTTATTTTTGGGACACACGGTGTATGTATTTATCTAAAGTTTTTTTACTTTTTTATAATTTTTTTTTACCTATAGTATAACTATGACACACTGCTGATACAGCTGCTGAAATGCACTAAAAAAATGTATGTGCTTATCGTGTGTGTTTGAGTGTGTGTGTGTGTAAACAAAGAACGAGTGGGAAAAAGTGCCTTAACTTACAAAAAAAAAAACAATGAAATTGTACTACAATATGTGTTCATGAGCTTGAAATAAATAAAAAAAAAATATGTATATACTTCTTCAAAAGAAGTATTGTATTTTAACATGATACATAAATGTATGAAAAAGCAAAAAAACAGTTAATTAAATTAAATAAAAATAAATATAAGAGTGTTACGAATTCATTTTAATATTTTATTATTATGAAAAACTTTTTTTAATTATTACTAATTTTTTTAATAAAATTAAATAAAATTGTGGGCTACACAAATAAAGTTTTGTTAAAAGTAAAAAAAAAATTAAAATTAAGTAAGATAATATAAAATTTCGCAAGTTCCGTTCATACTGGCTCCTAGAAGAATGCTTCTTTAATGGTGCAGTGACTCACACCATATGTGGGTTAACCAAATAAAATTTGGACACGCCTTGCAGTATTTAATTATCAAACCAATGCGGAAAGTGTGTAGAGGTTTCTTTATAAATTACCAATTATTTTTCTCTACAAATTCTAAAAGTGCTTTCTTTTATCAATCTTCTCTATATAAATGTTTAAAAATGTATGAAATATCTTTCGTATGACGGCTGAATTTATTTCCATTTCACAAAAAAATACTTTTTGCAATTTTTGTGTGTGAAAATTAAAAATTATTTATTGTTCCTGTCAAGAATAAGAGAACACAACTATGTTATATATTTATGTGCGTGAAACAAATGTTAAAATAACAACTTGAAGAGTAATATTCTAACCAGAAGTATACGATCCGCTCGATATATTTCTAAACTCAATATATACTGGTCATTTTGGCTTATATTTAAACATATTTATGTATGTACATATGTATCTTAACCAAACGAAATAAAATATTGAACTTAAAAATTATACCATAAGTGGTGTTGTGACCTAAAAAAAAAACTTTATCGGAAGTGGGATAAATATAAAGATAAAGAGACATTACCCGGTTTAATACCAACTGTGTACATTTTCTAAGGTAACTCGATTACAGAGTTATGTGCAACATGAATCCGCCTGGTCAAAATGACAAAAAGATATATTCTTTGAGGGTTCCGTCGTTTGCATGAAATTATTCGTAAAAATGATTTTTGCTCCACAACAATGCACCGCCTCGCACTACACTGATTCTTCGTGAGTTTTTCAAAACAAAAATTCAACTGACATTGGAAGGAGAAGGGGGGTATTACTTTAAGGTGATGAAGTAGAATGTAAAGTCCTCTCTCGGCAAACAAAGTCAAGTCGCTCATCTTTCCCGTCCTACTTAATGGTGTGAAAGCGTCGATATTGATAAACACCGATAAACCCTGCGGGTTAGGGGTTCAAGAATTTACCCGCGGTAAGGCATGCCTGTCGTAAGAGGCGACTAAAATCCAATAGTTCCCGCGACAGTCGGGTCTTTATACCGGAACAACCCGGATTTTTTATCCGGCCAAGGACTGTCATTCCCGCAACATTCCCCAAAAATTACTTTGAGGAATATTTTTGCGGCTACAACAACAACAACAACAACAACAACATAAACACCGATAAACCGGGATTAGAATTAGAATTTTTCAACAAAAGATTTTCGCGAACGATTTATGGTTCTCTACTTGTAGGTTACATATACATATGTATATACACGATAGAGCTCGGCCGCTTCAGCGGTTACAAAGCGCCAATTATTTATAAATATATGTATAACACGATATAACGATAAGCTATACGAGAGATACACGAAGACTTTAACATGGTTTGGCGAAATAAAAGAGAGCGGCTACGCCAACTACATACTATATATGTAAATTATCTCGTACTGATTAATGAAAGCTCTGAAAGCGTTCGTTGCAGAACCCACTGGTTATGGTAGAGAAAGAAGAAGACATCCGTTCCGTAAAAAGGATCAAGTAGTGAAGGACCCGACTTCACATCACTTGGTGCCTCCAATTGATGCCAAAGAGCAAACAGATGAACAGACTGGCGCTATTGTTCATTCGGCTATATTAGCATAAGCCTATACCATAATCTACGCGCCGTAAATCATCCGCACACATCGTCCAAATATCAATATTGATGCTAATTTACACATTCGATCATGCAGTGAATAAAAAAAAATATTGTTAAGAGATTTACTATGTGGACTTTAGACCATTGCCAAAAATGCAAAATTTTTTATTTGTTAAAGGTGTGTTCTCACAAAAAAAAAACACAAACTGTGTCATAACAACACTGCTTTCATAATTTTCAGTAATGACGTAAAGCGATCAAACGAGCAAATATGGATATTTAGTAAATAAAATGTTTTTTATTTTTTTTTTTTTAATTTCATTAATTGCCACTAAACCAGTTTGATACGTTGTGCGCAACAAGTTACTTACTTACTAGCTACTCTCTACTATGTCAGTTACGAGTAATACATAGTAGGTGACTAGCTTCCCAGTCAGTCAGTCAGCCATGTGGAATTTTCGGGTTACAAACACATACACAACACCTCTGCAAGATCCAACAAAGTGTGGCTAGCGTGCCAACTACTCGCTGAACCATGCACACATTCGCCTTTGTTTTGGATATTCATTTACTCGTTCGACAAGTGTGGCTCGTCTGGTGCTGCACAAGAATGAGGAAATCTGCCAAGCAGGCAACTGACTAAAGGCAAGCAGGCGGCATCTATACATGTACACGCCACAATCTCACTGGCTCTTGCTATAAGGCAAACATATGAGATGAGCTGTGCTGAGTTGTTGGTTGTTTTTATCCACAATTTCCTTGTCTTTTCCAATGCAAGTCAGTTCATTTTGAGTTTTCGCTTTGTACGGTCCGATATTGCTGCTGCTTTCTCGAGCTGCTTACATACACGTACATGCAAGTAATTGGAGAATTCTACTTAAACGAGTACGTACATACGTATATATGTATATACGCGAATGTAACGTGTTGTGTATAAATTTCTGGAACTTTGAACGCTTCTATTGTAAACAGATTGCATTATAGCATTTAAATATATTTCACTTTGTGTTGTGTTGTGTTCACGATTTCGTTACAATGCTTTTGTTTCTTTCTTGTTTCTAGAAATTTATTGCCGCAATTCTTTTGTTTGCTTAATTCTTTGTAAGTTCTTGCAAATATTGTTGAAATTGCAAGCTGTGCGCGATGAATCAGTGAATTGTGCATTTATTTTTTTTTTTTTTTAATTTTAATTATTGTGTTAACATTACGTACAGAGGTACATACATACATATCTGTATTTATATTCATTTTTACATTGACTTTTGTTCATTTATTTACCTGCAAATGGAAACGCTTTTGGTTAATGTGCATAAATTATTGCATTTGCACACTTCAAAGTGAATAACTCACCTGCTGTACATACATATGTCGACATAGATAATTGCACAATTTTAATGGATTATTGTTGCTTAATAATTGTGCAATATTATAAAATCGATATTATTATATTTGCAATAGCGGAATTAATAAGTTTGTTACAGTTTGAGTGGCAAGATAATTTTGAATGAGCACTCTACGAATGGACATTAGGGCGGTGCTTGAACATTTGAAAATAATTATTGGAGCAGAAACTCGGCCGAAAATCACTTCAGCGGTTATAATGTGTCAGTTATACATACATATGTATACAGGGCGGACGCGATAGCCACGTGGTTAGCATTGCGCACTGACATTCGGTAGGCTCGGGTTCAAATTCTAGTGTCGTACTAACATAGAAAAAGTTATAGAAAATTAATTTAAATTAAAAATTAAGCTAAAGTTTCTAATTTCGGTCGCCCCTCAGCAGGAAATGTCAACCCCTCCGAGTGTATTTCTGACATGAAATAAAGGCTCCTCATGAAAAACCATCAGACGTTCAGAGGAGGCACCGACATTGTACTGTTGGACCTTACTGTATGCCTTAACTTTCACGTGACGTCAAAAGGTGTTAAATCACAAGATCTCCGTGGCCAATTGCGATTACTTCTTCGAGAGTTAGCACGATTCGGAAACTTTTCGCTTAAAACATCGATGATTTCGTTTGGTTGTGCGGCACGTAGCGCCGTTTTGTTGAAAGTAAACGTTATCCAGATCAATACCATCTAATCCCGCCCATAAAATATCATTAATCGTCTCTCGTTAGCGCAATCCTTTCACCGTCACTGTTACTCCGATCTCATTTTCGAAAAAGTAAGGTGCAATAACTACGCCGGATCATAAATCGCACCAAACAGTTACACGTTTAGGATGGAGTGGCTTTTTAACAATAAATCTTGGAGTTTTCCAGCCCCAGATGCGACGGTTTGACGTCACCAACCAAGTGGAAATGGGCCTCATCAGTCAAGATGATTTTTCAATGAAATTTCAGATCATTTTCTTGCATTTCAAGGACCCAATCAGCAAATATACGATGTGACTTGAGTTCTTGTGTAAACTGAATTTTATAAGTCTTAAAACCCAGGTCTTTATGCAAAATACGATATAATGACGTTTGTGGTGGTTTGTGGAATTCCAAAGAACGACGAGGAATGAACAAACCTGGGGTTACTTCAGTTGTTCTTGAGCAACGTGTTTTATTCTTCACAAATGTAAATATGTTTATGTTCCTGATGAAAAGAATGGAAAGCGAAAAGGCCTTTAAGCCAGGAAGGTTTTGTTGTGTGTTTTGTGGTATTGACAAAACTCTTAATTCGGACCTGTACTGTCAGTAATTGAACCATCTAAAGGAAGCAATCGCCCAGAAGCGCCAAGCTTAGGCCAATAGGGGGAGAATTGTCTTTCATCAGGGCAACCCCATACCACACACATCGATAGTGACTCGCCAGAAGCTCCGACAGCTTGATTGGAAGGTGCTTATGCATCCACCTTGTAGTTCGAATCTCGAACCAAGTGATTACAATCTGTTCCTTTCTATGGCGAATGATATGGCTGGTGAAGAACTGATCTCAAGAGAAGCCTGTAAAAACCGATTGTCCCAATTTTTTACCAATAAGGAAAAGGGTTTCTATGATAGAGGCATAATTACAAATGTCTCAAAATGGCAAAACGTTATCGAGTAAAACGGTGCATAGTTGATATAAATCGGATAGTTCTAATATAATAGGTTAACCATTTCTGAAGCGACTCAACACGGGTGATGAAAAATAGATTAAATAGGAAAATATACAATAAAACGAAAAAAATACTGGTCAATGGTTAGTGAGACAACAGAAACCAGCTCAAAACCAGAATTTACGACAAACAAGCCGAGTGTATTGTGGGATTGGAAGAGAATTATCCATTATGAGCTGGTGTTCTAGTGTATTTTTCAACCTTTGTAATGAAGAGAAAAATGAGTTCATTGTTATGAATCTGAGTCGAAATAAGACTCCTAACAATGGTTAAAAAAAGTGCACAGCACCACCCAAGAAGTTTAAGGCGTCATAGACAGCTAAGGGACTCATCACAACGGCCTTTTGAGATTTGGTAGGCGTTTTTATAACTGAAGAATGCTACGCTTTAATATTAGAGCGACTAAAAGAAACCATTAAAGAGAAAAGACGGGAAAATTGACGTAAAGTATGCTGCCGTCCACAAGAGTCGCGTTGCATTTGCTGCTCTGCATTAGGTTCGCTCCGATATTTGGAATCTCTTACCCTGCAGACCGTGCGCCCGGGCCCGAGTGATTATTATCTATTTGCAAAATTGAAGGAGGCGCTTAAGCAAACAACACCTTATACTCTATATCCCTCGCATATGCATAAATGCAATCCTCAGGGGGACAGTGAAACAATAAACTTAAAGTTTCTAAAGCTGCTATACTCGGTGTGCTTGGTAAGACGCTCGAAAGCTTGCATGAATTGCTTGCCTAGACGCTTAACAGCGTCAGGGAGGGCTGAAGCACTCCAGTTCCTAAGTGGTATAAGCTTGACTTACCAAAACCACTCTCTCTATCTCTACCATTTTTGAAGAGCCGCAGCGCTCAATAAATTCCTATTGCAGCAATGGAAAGGTCATTCCACACACAGGAGGACAAGTCAACGCGCACCACCTCCAATTTCTTAACTGGAGCTCATCCCGAGATCGACATAATACAGTCACAAGATAAAAGAGGAGTGGTCGGCTCACAACACCTCTTTCCTATGGAGTTCATCCCGGAACTATTATTCGATGAATAAATTGAAGAGTATTATATAACATCGGCGGCCGCGGTAACCGAATGGTTACAAATTGACGGAGGAGCTCGGCCGAAAATCGCTTCAGCGGTTCCTAAGCGCCAAATATATATATGTATATATTATATAACATCATATTTCTCTTATCCTAAGCATCCACTCACTCTTAGCCCACAAGCTTAGACAGCAGGGGGAAAAAATTTATCACCAATGATAAAGTCAAGGATAAAGAGAATAATAATAAGATAAAGAGAACACATTTCTTGTGAGGGTATAAATAATTTAATTGAAAGACACAAAAAAAATTTATCCTTCTTGCCGGTGAATACATTAAAAAGGAAAAAAAGAAAAATACTTTGGTTTATCTCCACCCCTTATTCCGGGAACATAAGCTCCTTCCTAATAATTGTAATTTTTTACTTCATTAAAATTAAATTTCAATAAAGAAAAATCCTAAAAATATACAAAAAAAAAAAACAAATTAAAAAAATTAAATTTTTCGATTTTTTTTTGAAAACACTATGTATACACGTATATGCATTTTTTCAGAAGCGAAATTCCACGTATTCGAAAAGAAAACAATTTTATTTTTAATTTAGACAGAAATAGCAAAAAATATGTACAAAGAATTCCATGGAATTTTATTGCAATCGTAAATGTGTGAATGAGTGTGAGCAAATATTTTGAAAAAATTTCAAAAACCGTAGTTTTCATCTAATAACAATGTTTTGTTTATTCAGAAATTTTCAAAATTTCTTTTTTCTATTTTCAGCACGCAACAGATGCGCCAAAATACAACTGGAAGAATAAGTAAATATATAGAAACTACAACAACGCAACCACCACTAAAACATATACAAAAAGAAAAGTAGTATAAAACCCATGAATACAAAATAAAACATTTCTTATATAATTTTTTTTTACTAAACCCTATAGTATTTTTTTATTACAACTACTAGGATTATAGTAAATAATAGAAAAATTTTACTGAAACTGCGAACAACACACAAAACAACATTCCATAACACTACGAGACAGTAGAGAGAAAAAATAAAATTTAACTACTACCAATCAATATCGACTATTGAAAGTACAAAAATTCCATTTTTCAACTAAAAAAAAACCTACATACATACATATATGTGAGAATAGCTTAAAGTTATATTAAAAAAAATTACAAAAAAATCCAAAATGACGGAAACTAATGCATTTAATAATGACGAGAAATCGAAACGCAGCAGACGTCACAGCAGCCGACGCCACAGTACCAGCAGCAGTATTAGCAGCGGCAGCAAAAGTGGCAGGCGGCAACGCGCACATAAACGCTGCTCCATTGGCGCATTCATCGGTCAACTGTTCTTCAATTTCATCAGCAAAATCATACGGCTCGTATTCCAATTGATCTATGGCGTTAAGGGCGAAACCATGCCGGCCATTACCGATCCCATACTGCTCGAGTCGGCCACTTCATTGGCGCGTAAAATACGCAAACAGGAGGTGAGTTGCCTTAACAGCTATGCACATGCATACATATGTACGTATGTGTATATATACATTTTATAGTCAGAGGTTTATCACCAATTCAAATAAACGGCTGTGCTTTTTTCATTGCCAAAAATTAACTTTTCCTTTTTCTTTAATGGCGATTATCGCTTATCGATAAATCGATTACAAAATCAAAGTACTTATCAGCTAACATAACACTACGTATGTATCTATTATACAATGTAATATGTTACTGTATATTATAAAGTGTTTACACTTATTTTATATACGTGTAAAAATGTATGTAAAGAGTGCATAGTGTTTTATTGAAACATTTAAATTATTAAATTTTTCTATTTCCTCAAACAGCTCACGAGCGTGCAAGTTGTCGAAGCTTTTATATGCCGCATTAAAGAGGTTAATCCAAAACTCAATTGCTGTGTGGACAATCGTTTTGATGACGCACTGAAAGATGCTGCCGAAGCTGACAAACTCATCAAGTCCGGTACACACACCGAGGAGGAGTTGGAGAAGACCAAGCCGTATTTAGGTGTCCCAATATCGACTAAGGATTGCATTGCAGTGAAAGGTGAGAACATTCTTTAGATTTATTTATAATTTCGGGTCCGACAGAAAAGCGGATGAATTAATGTGATTGCTTCAAAACTGTGCTTTGGATGTCCCGAATATCGTCTAAATAATATGGCAATTAAAGCAACCGCTGAAACCGCGCCGAGCTCCTCCTCCAATTTGTAGTGTGCATTTTGATGTTTTTCTAACAAATTGGACGGACCTACTGTGTTTACTAAGTCACCTCCGAAAGCTTGAGGGATTTTTATGAGGAGCTTTTACGAGTATTTCACGTCAGAAATACGCTCGAAGGGCTTGACTTTCCCTGCAGTAGGGCGACGGCAAATAGGAAAATTAATTTTCCATAATTTTGGATGTTGGTCGGACCAGCACTCAAGCCCTCGCCATCCAAATGATAGTACGCAATGTTGCGGATACTGCGGCCGGTTGGCTAAGGGTTCTATGTAACGGCATAAAATAAATGAGATAGATATGTATATCAAACTTCATGGAATGTCGAGACGAATCAATTTAACCATGTCTGTTTGTCTCTCCGTCCGTCCATCTTCGTACACGATAACACAAGTTATGATTGAGATATTTTGGTGCAACTGTTTTCACACACATTGCTTGGTCCATGAGTACGGAAGCTATTGCAAATCAGTGAAATCTGACCAAGTTTCTATTTCTGGCCAGCATTATCTAGGACATGGTCTAGACATCTAGGAGGCGTCGTTGTTCATAGGACTGCGACGTCCACTTTGTCACGAATTAAATTGAACCTCCATCTGGTAAGTCTCACTACAGGTCTATGAGAGGCGTAGCAGCCTTTTGGTGTTACCTACGCAAAGTTTTTTTTGTTAGAGGCTTTCTCTTCCTGGCTCCCTGAGAGCAACGATACTATCAATCTGAATTCAAGATTCCCTCCGAGTTTCACTCAATTGCTTTCGAGCGTGTAATGTTTTGGAAATGGAAAAAGTATGACCAGAACTATCATAATGGTCCCATGTGACGGCCTAAGAAAGCTGCTGTTCAACCATATCAACCTCACTACCTACTATTGAAGTGATTATCAGCCGAGCTTCCCCTCCAAACTGTATTGTGCGTCTTAATTAGTTTCCAACGAGGGGAAATTGATACTCCCTACGATGGACGATCGCAATTAGAAAAAAAAAAAAAACAAAAAAAAAAACGTTTATATTTTCAATCTTGGTCTGATCAAGATTCAAACCCATAACCATTTTACCGTTAAAAAATATACAAAATTAAAATTTCAAAATTTGTCTTTAATTTTTTGTAGGTCTCCTCCAAACTGCCGGTCTGTATGCGCGAAAAGATGTGCACGCCACTGAGGACGCCACCGCCATGGCGTTGATGCGACAAGCTGGTGCCATACCCTTCGCACTCACCAACATCTCGGAGGTTTGCATGTGGTGGGAGAGCAACAATGTGGTGCATGGGCGAACAAGCAACGCTTACGATTCCAATCGTATTGTGGGCGGCTCCAGCGGTGGTGAGGGCTGCATACAATCAGCTGCAGCTTCACCGTTCGGTTTGGGCTCTGATATTGGTGGTTCCATACGCATGCCGGCATTTTTCAATGGCGTCTTCGGTCATAAGCCCAGCAAATTGATTGTTTCGAATAAAGGACAATTTCCAATGCCCTTCTCTGATGAGCAAAATTCATTTTTAGGTATTGGACCAATGTCACGTTTTGCAGAGGACTTGAAACCGATGTTGCGTATTATAGCCGGTGAAAAGGCAAAAGAATTGCGCCTGGATGAACCGGTGGATTTGCAAAAGGTGCGTTTCTTCTATCAGGAGAGTGACGGCGGTGGTCGTTTGGTATCGCCGGTGGACGCTGATCTCTTGGCCGGCATGCAACGTACCGTACAACATTTGCGACAAAAAGTTAAACCTGTGTCGGTGGAGAAAGTACAACTGGAGCAATTCCGTCAATCCACAATTATTTGGTTTGCCAATATGAAAGATGACTCCGGCTACACCTTCGCACATCAGCTGGGCGATCTCAAAGTGTCTATTAATCCCTATGTAGAGTTGGTCAAATGGGTATTTGGCGCCTCCAAGCACACTTTCATCGGTCTGCTAACCGCTATTATGGATAAGACACAAGTGCAATATGGTTCCAGCAAATACAAGCACATGGTGCAGAAACGTGATGAATTACGTGCCGAAATGCAGGAACTCCTAGGCGAAGATGGTGTTCTACTCTATCCCACACATCCCACCGTTGCACCCTACCATAATGAACCCATCTTCCGCCCCATCAATTTCTCCTACACCGGTATTGTTAATGTGCTGGGCTTCCCCGCCACTGCCGTTCCGCTGGGACAACTCGGTAGTGAGGGTGTGCCTTTGGGTCTGCAAGTGATTGCCAATTTCAATAATGACAGGCTGTGTTTGGCTGTGGCCGAAGAGTTGGAACGCGCCTTTGGCGGTTGGGCGCGTCCGGAAGTGAAGGTTTAAAGGAAGTTAGACTAGTTGTAGAAGTAATTGACATATGAACTTACGTACATCTTATAAAATGTTACTTGCCGATGTCACAATCTAAGCTGATAACCCTATATTTGTATTGCGAAACTGTTATACTGTGCGAAACTGTAATACTACGCGTATAGAGTAAAAAAAAAAATGTTTTTGTAACATATATATTTTGCGTACATGCATATATACGTACATATGAAATATTTTTGTGCAGATATATGTACAGATATAGTGAAATTCTTGTAGTCTCGTATGCACATATACTATATGTATATGTATATCAATGTTCTCGTATAATCGTCTTTGAAATGTAACTTAAAAAACTATATATATACATATATATATAACATACATACATATATATATAACATACATACATATATATTGTATATGAGTAGGTTTATATATACGTAACTATACATATATACTACAAGTAACTGTTAAGCATTTAAATGCATAAAATAGACTAACATGTTGTTATTGTAATAAGTTACCAGCAAACTGTATTTAAATACATACATATATGCGTGAATTTGTTTGTATTAAAGTAAATATTTTTATAAAAATAAAATTTATGTACATACATATATACCCCACATATATATACATGTTCTCGTGTTTATGTTTTCCTATTCGGAAAGTTTCGTTTAATATTCGAAAGGGTTGAAAGTTAGTCAAGGAACCTTCACAGGGTCTTCATACAAACCCATTTCGTCCTCTCTCTCTCTCTATCTCTCTCACTCTCTATTTCTCTCACCCTCAATTAATCTCGCTCACTCTCTATCTCTCTCATTCCCTATCTCTCTCAGTCTCACTCTCAATCTCTGTCTCTCTCACTCTCACTCACTATTTCTCTCTCTATATCTATCTCTCTCACTCTCTATATCTCTCACTCTCTATTTCTCTAATCCTCAATCAATCTCGCTCACTCTCTATATCCCTCACTCTCACCCTCTATCTTTCCCACTCTCTATCCCTCCCACTCCCAATCTCGCTCACTCTCTTCTCCTTCTCACTTTACCTCTCCTCACTCTCAATTTCGCTCACTTTACCTATCTCTCTTTCTTTCTCTGCCTGTAGGTAAATGCATCTCGTTTCACTTTTGCAACTCTCGATGTCTCTCCCACACAGCTATCGATAACAAGGCTGCGAGGTAGGCAGTGTGGGTGACGACTTGAAATGCCGTTCTCTTATAACCGAGGTGTTTTTGAGTGCTCTCAGGAAATTCTTGATTGGTGCTCTCAGTGGGCAGGTTTGCAAGTCTGCTGGGGTTAGAGCTTCCCCACATTCAACCTTCCTTGTTTTTTTTTTTTTGACGGGCGATCTGAACCAAGCGGAGGTATCACTTGTAGGTATGTTCTGGGTGTAGTACAGTGAAGAGTTGGAAAAGTTCGGACGGATAGTAGTTTACTTTCAAACCAGGACTATCAATATCCTGACCAGACGCCTATATCTAGCAGACAATCGGCATATGAGATCAGTGGAACACTCACTGGTGGAAGAGGGAGGACAATATTTCAATGGATAGGAATAGCGTCTCGTCGGGTTTGACATTGATTTGACGATGACCCAAAGCTTGGTTACGAACAAGAAGAGGTTGCTTGATTCAAAAAATGGGCAGACTTCCACAATACGACCTGTCGGAATGAAGAGGGCGCCAGTAGTCGTGACTGTCATGTTATGGAGCACGGCGTTCGCCAATGATAACATCGGTTGGTGTGGGGAGGGAACAGAAAGTATACTCTGTGAATTCCGAGAAGCCGGACGTAAAGTGTTGCAGCTTTACCTATACGGAAGGTGTGTCTGGATGTAGATGGATGTTGTGGTGTAAAAGAGTAGTGTAAGTCATGCTGCGGGAACTGCGTTGGACCGTGGAGGTCTGTTAATGGATAACCGTAGAAACATATACCTGTAGTTACTCATACGCCCCGGACCGCAAAACATTTTCTACTACTAATTCCACTTTTCAAATGACACAATGCAGCAATATTTATTCGTGTTACGAATATGTAGTTTTTATTAAACAAAAATTAAATGGTGTGTATTATAATTATATTCTAAAACTAATTAAATATTAGAAAAAAGTGTAAGAGTATAATATAAGCGAGGGAAATGCTATGTTAAAGCATATAGCGACGGTATACATTAATGTATGTATGTATAAAAGCATATTTGAAAAATGGCAAAAAATCATACGAAAGTGATAGTAATTGTTTACATATTTCGAGATAAATATAAATATTTTGTATGAGTGTGTATTTTGCGTGCTTTGCACTATTTAGTATAAACGTAAATTATTTGCAATAAACATATTTATATATATGTATGTATGTAAGGGATTATTAGCAAAAAGTAACTTAGTAGTAGTAATTCATTAAAATAGTGGAAAAAGTAATACTAATATAGTCTACTATTAAGGGGATAAAATGTTTATCTTTCACATGCCTTTTTCTTTTTTAAATGTGTGTAAATATTTTAATGTATGCATGTACCTCTTTGCAGTTTTTATTACGCAAATATCTATGTACGTATCTAATTATCAGTAGGTATTTTTGTAAATGTGAATACCTTTACATTTTAAAAATTTTTATTACAAGTAATTAATTATTTGTTACCTTTTCGAAAGGATTTTAATTTTATTTTCAAGAAATCAAATAAAAATATGTATTTATAAAAAATCGTTACATTTCTGAAAACAAATTATTTCTTTTCAATAAACCTTTCAAGTATCGTAAGGCGATTTCTTATGAAGCAAATAATAACTTTAAGCAAGTAAAACACACAAACGTTTGTTGTCACTGCAGATATTAATTCCTTATAATCATTTTTGTTTTTATTTCTAAAGCTATCCCTGTGCTTTCCTAATAAAAAAATAAAAGACTTTCTGCTCGTCAAAAAAAAACCTCATTTTCATCAACAGCCACTAATTTCCACACCCTCAGCAACTGTCTGCGCAGTAAAGTCTTTTTTCGTTTTATTTACGATATACTTAGTATTTTTTTCTTTTTAAATCTTTCCACCCAACGATTGTATCAATTTCAAAAGTTCCGATCTTTTCGCGCTTATTATATCCTTATGCAATGGCCCCACGCCTTCCACACATTCATACCGATTTACATAATCTGCAATGTTATCTGTCATGCAGATAACATGTATGCCACAGTCGTAACCATTAGCTTGTTGCAAACAACGTATTGGTTTCATATGGCATTGGCGACAATTCAGGGCATCTTTTATTCGTTGCACGAATTGATGTGATGCTGTTGAGTTGTTGTTGCCCCAAGAATCAAAATGGAAGAACGTTTTCTCAGGTTGTGAAAATACCAACAGCGACCAATGGGTGCCACCAGCTTGTGTTGATTCATTATCGTTAAGCGCAAAGAATATAAAAGGCTTGCGAGTTGCTTCCAATTGGTTTAGTAATGTTTCCAATTCACCATCATCCATTAGCTTCATGCATTGTGTAACTTCTGGTGCAACAAATAATAAATCTGGATTGTTTTTATATTTAATTTTTTCCAGGTATTCATAGTAGAATGATAGTATTTGGTCATTTAACCAATGTGGACCTTGTAGTAATTGTACATCGCTCATACGCAGACATGTCTCGTTAAAGCTGAGTGCTATGGGATCCGCGTGCGTGTAGGAACTCATTCTCACCGCTTTTTCTTCTTTATTCCGAGCGCTATCTTAGCAGTTGCACTTTTACTATCAATCCTTTCGATTTCTTTTGCTCTTACACGTCGTAGCTTAATTAGTGAATATTTTCTCCAAAATTTATATTTGTGATAACTTCTTTCGCTTGAAATCACGCAATTTTCATTTGGTTGGACTAATTCGTCGAGTACATATAAATAATATGTATTATCAGAAGTTTGCGGTTGTTTACATGAAATTTTAATACAGAAATTTATTTCAACATTTTAATTCGAATTTTGACTAAAAAATCACAATTTACCTAGCTTGTTAGCGTTTATACGCTGAACGTCTTTGCATTTATTCGCTTCGATTTCTTCCAAAATCCACTAAATATTAAATATACATATATGTATATTAATACGACTACCAACGAACACTTCAAATTCACTTTTACTTTTTTTCTGTCGGTAATTGCTTTTCGCGAATTAATACGCAATAAAATTAACAAAAATGCAATTCTTATTTCTCTATTTTGTTCTATGCTTCGCTTTCTGAATCTAATTGTGTGATACAAATGCATGCACACACACATCTATAAACAGCGGTACGAATTCAACTGAAGCGGCGAAATGGGAGCTGCCGAAATCGAAGTTACCAGATGCTTTAGAATTAAGGCAATGCAAGAAGTTATCACAATGGCAAAAATAATTGTGGAACTAATTGGTGGAGATGGGTTGATCCTTGTGATACTTACTAAAGCGGCCGAAAAAGGTGCGCAAATTTGGTGGCGGATGCGTGGTGAAAGAGAGACTCTGCCGTAGAGTCCAGATAATCACCGAAATGAATGAACGTCTCGTCACAATTCGCATCAAAGCGTGGTTATTCAACATAGAGGACGATGCGACCAAGAATGTCTTTATTATAAGCGCCTGAAGCATACTTATGAGCGCTGCACGCTACAATGCTGAAATTGTGCTTGGAGCCAAAAAGCCAGGGTGGGCCAGCACAACTGTCGCAAAAGTTAGCATCCACGATGAAACAATTCCAAAACAGTTGAAACTGATTGACTTCGCTTTAGTACTAAATTCCAACACAAAAAAAATCATTAAGCTACTTGGGTCCTTGGCTCACAACCAGATCGATCATGTTATGATATAGACGCACGTAAGTAAGTTAACTCCGAAAACCAAATATCGAGTGGGACCTAACCAAATCAGGAAACGAAGCGTATGGGTATGGTATTGAACGAGGGCAAGACGAAATATCTTCTGTCATCAAACAAATAAACAACGTATTTGCGACTTGGCTCCCACGTCACTGTTGACAGTCATATCTTGAAGTCGAAGATAAATTCGGAACTACAATACCAACAGGTGCTACTTTGGACTTAGTAAACAATTGAAAAGTAAATTCCCCTCTGAACGAACGAAGACGAGATATGCGAAGATGCCCACATCTGATGAGTAGGCATTAGGAAATTTCGAGAGAAAGATTTGGCGTAAGATTAAAATTCCTATGCGTATTTGCAATGGCGAGTACCGCATTCGATGGCAGAGACATACGGCAACACGTGGTTTATGGCCAAACACTAGATTGGTTTCAAAAAAAGTACAACAGACTAAGAATACACCTTTTAGACAATCAAACGTCTGGCAACACTTTAAGCAAAAGTTACCAAAACAAAGGCGAAATTAGCGAATATTCTACAATTTTTCCCCCTTTCAAATGCGAGATGAAAACACCTCAAGGGCAAGTATGAAAAAACATAAATGATAATTAATGCCGTGAAAACTCACCTGGTTTTTTATTAATTTGCCACCGCTGTTATAATTTGGATTTCACTAATAAAAAACACTTTTTTGAGGATGTAGCACTTTATTTTAAACAAAAATTTGAAAGCATTTGGAGAAATTAAAGAAAAACAAATTTGCTACAGCTGTTGTAAGGAATTCGCCGCGAAGTACTTCCAAGGGGAGACAGAGTTGTATGGATTATAAAATATTTAACCTTAAAAAGTCTTTCGGGGGTTGTGTACGCATATAATTTGATATTAGATTTGACGGTATATTTTTCATAAGAAAATGCTTTGTATAATCAAATAATCATCATACAAACATGGTTAAATGCATTAAATCTAGATTTCTAATGGATTTAGAAAAAAAGAGAAAAAGGTGCTGTTTATGCGTAATATTAGAACATTAAATGAAACGCATGATCTCATTTTCATTATTATATAATATCTTTTTTTTAATTGTACAATGTTTCAAATGTATTCTTTATTTTTTTTATGTGATAATTTCATTTTTATTTTACATTTATTATCACTCTTTCATAAATTATTAATATAAGGTTTAAACTTTTTCCTTCAACCTCGTTCTAAATTGGCTGATGCAATATTTATAGATTTTTTCATCAATTTGTTTTTGTCTGATTTGAGTATTTTTTATTTACTGCTGCCTACAAAGCGAAATAAAATGCATAAAAGTTAATGTTTAATTTTTTTCATTCGAACTGCATATAAATTGTTTAATGTTTACTTTATATCAAGCATGAGCTATGACACACCTGAGAAGTGTAGTTTCTTCTTCAGAAGCCGACTCAAGATTTTAAACATTTTAAACAATTTTCGAATCGTTATCAAATTTAGAAAAAGCAAACAAATTCAATTCATAATAATATACATACATATGTACATCTAAATATATAATAAAAATAGAATATAAAAAAATTAAATTATTCTAGAGGATAATTATAGAACAGCTGATGATTCTTCCACTTTAAATTGTAATCACGCCGACATATAACTGTTTATATATTTATACAAATACATATATACACATATGTAACTATATTTTATACTATATATGTATATAAGTCTTTTCTAAATAAATTTTTTATGTACATACAAACATACATATGTACATACACTAAAATATGATAAGATTGGAATTGCCTTCGAAAAGACATTCACACATAGGTACATTTAAGTATTTGCATATATGTATCTGTGCATTTAATCTCGTTAGTTTAGCAGCTAAATACTTTATTTGTGAGTAGAAGCAATCAAAACAAATATGTAATTTGATAATTAATGTAACATACAACAATATAAGAGTAAAATCGATCATAAGTTTTTCAAATAATTTAGAATGCATATATATGTACACAAACATACCACTTAAAGTGGCGTGCAAACATATAGCAGTCAACCTCGTTTTTTTTACGCTAACCTCTAGAAGACACTGGAATTAGCAGCGAAATATTGAAAAGGCTATGTTCTTCTTCTTCAAGCATGCAAGGGAGATAGCGAAGATAAATAAACAGAAATCCTTATCACCAGAACTCCCGGCCATAGGGTACCCGAAGAAACAAAACGAATGGAAAAGAAGAGCGAGCAAAGATCTTCACTTACAGAGCAGACTCAGGAGGAAGCATCGAACTCATGTCTTGCAGAAAAGAAAGAGTAGTCGAGAGAGCAGCAGAAAACTTTATGGTAGTAATGTCGGAGGCCTAGGTGTACTTCGCAAGGGATTGTACAGAAGGAGGACCGAAGGAGTGGCGCAGCAATCATTTTGGAACGCATCGAAACTAGAGTTGAGACTACGGTATATACCTCCGCAAACAGGCAGAAAGATCTGAAAGTAATGAGCGACGCGACACTGTCGACTGGATTTAGGTGAAATCATCACTCAGGAGTAAAAGTGGCCAAAAAGAGCAGCACCTCGCCCAACTAAAAGGGACGAACGCAGCAGAGCATAGAGGCTACAAGTGGCCAAAAGTTCCAGAACTAAGGCAACATCGTATAAGGGACGACGCTCGTAGAAAAAGCATAATCTTCGTGGAAGAGTAACCTAAGCCTTGAATCCGCCAGAACCCGAGCAATAGAAACAGAGTAGCTAATAGAACCAGCCACTGAACAGAAATCCCAAAATCCATCCTCTAACAGTAATCAGGCGACGAAGTTAGCAATTTCACAACAACAGACAACCCGTCCAGGACATGGATACAGCTACGCCGAAGCCATCCCAACATCTAGAGTAGCAATTCTGCCTAAGAACTTCCCCAAGGAGTTCTTAACGCTAGCGCAGCTCACTGACATACCAGTTGCAATAACGGATGAGTTTTGGAAAGATTGGAAGAATCACTAGTCATTTACCCTTATCTCTTTTAGACTGGAACTACTAGTAGCAGAACAGTTGACCAAAGTTATGTTTTCTCTATGACAATGACTAATTCTTGCACAACACTGTAGATGTATTATTTACATGCTCTTAAAGTTGTTATTAATGTTATCAGTAAATTAAATGTTTTTATTCTTCTTACTGCATATTTGTTATGTTTTCGTGCCTTTGGCGCGTGTAAATACGAGGTGTGACCATAAAGTAATGACATCGATTATTTTGCCGCGATTGTGTAACCCTGCGGCCTTGAAATTCCCTTTCCCTACTCCTGGCATCCTTCTCCTCTCCATGATATATTTGCCATCGCTCTAGCTTGTTTGGTTCGCCTGTTGTGTAAACGTGTGTTCGTGGTGCTCGTCACGAAAATGGAAAAACGAAATAAAGAGCAAGGCGTCGCGATAAAATTTTGCGCCAAATTTGATCGAGTTATTACAGGCGATTAGAGCTGGTTTTTTCAATACGACCCGGAAACCAAGCACCAAAGCTCACAATGGTTGTTTCCACACGCCCCCCGCTCGAAAAAAGCTCGCATGAGCAAGTCGAAGGTGAAAACGATGATTATTGTCTCTTTTGATAGCCGTGGAATCGTCCACAAAGAATTTCTTCCACCGGGGCAAACCGTAAATCAAGTCTACTATCGCCAAGTACTTGAAAGATTGCGAAAACGAGTCAACAGGGTGCGCCGAGACATCGCTCGTAACGGGATCCTTCATCACGACAACGCGCCGTGCCACACCGTCATCAGTGTGTCCAAGTATTTGGCCTCTAAAGGGATCGCCGTGTTGCAACAACCGCTTTATTCGCCCGATATGTCACCCTGTGACTTTTTTGTTCCCTAGAACAAAATCGGTGGTGAAAGGAACCCATTTTGAGTCGATTGAGGACATCCAGGCGGCCGTGACGAGGGTACTCGCGGACATCCCAATCGAAGCGTTCCAGAAATGTTACGAAGTATGGAAAACGCGCTGGAATCGTTTTATAGCTGCCAAAGAGAACTACTTTGAAGGGGCTGGCAGAGTTGTAGAAAAATTTTGAAATATACGGTTTTTCTGGAATCAGTCTCCTTACTTAATTGTCACACCTCGTATGTATACATGTGCATACATGCGTACTTGCACAGGCAACTCGGGTGAAAAAACCGATTGTAGCCGTCTGCAAATTTCTCGAATGAGTTCAAAATTTTGCGCGTTTTCCTCCGAAATATATTATGTGCAGTCCTAGCAGGGTGCTTTAACCTACTCGGAGATCAGCGCCAAATATTGTTTGCATGCAATAATTATAAACTGCCTGATCATATTTAATTATTCGCAAGCAAATGCAGGTACACACTCGAATATTTGTAAATTTAATTAATATTTTTTTTGTTTATTTGTGCGATGATTAAAAAAATATATTTTAGAATTTTTAAGTCACATAGTTTACAAAATAAATATAATTTCGACGATGCAACTCTGCTGTACTTATTGTTACATCCTCGGGCGCCATTTTGAAAAGACGTAAAACGGAAACATCAGCGCCGCCTGAACGTTAGAATGCATTTGAAGGAAGAAATCATTTTAGTTTTGATAAATCGTTAATTTTATCATAATATTTATAATGTTTGTGTTCGTTAATTCATATTTTCAAATAAACTCAGCAAAATCGCTCATGTATTTACATATATACATAGGTATGTATAGAGTAGTTCGGCATAACATTAAATCTGCCAAGCGCATAAACGAGTATACATATTGTATAATATATTTATACATATACATATGTATGTGGTCAAAGTAGGTGCATATTTTTACTCTGGTAAAGGAAAAGTGGTTAACATATAAACTTACAAAAAGTATTATTGATCGCTAACTAATGTTCTTATCAACACCACAAATATTTATAGGCCACTGTAGGCACAACGTGATCTTCGCTACATTCTTCATGGCTACTAAAATAGAAAGATCCATACACAGTATTCGTATGCAACAAAATAAGTCAATCTAGTTAGTTTTTCTTCTTATTTTCATTTTAAAGTGCAAAATAAAATCATTAAACTCCATACTCCATTGATAAGAAATAACGCTGTTGAGTCTGTTGTACATACAAATGTATACATCTATGTATGCATGTGTTTAGAAGCACAGATAAAGCAGCTCATCTTATTGCTACAATGCTCTCTTAAAGCTTTATATATATACATATTCATAGCACCGGCTTTGACACCCGCCTCTATTGAACAACTCTTATCAACTTTATATATACTCGGACAGCAATACTTCCATATGTATCTATGAGTATGTACAGAACTACATGCACATTGAGTTCTTTGCGTCACGAACTCATCTGATCCATTTGATCTGCTAGACAAAATAGCCAAACAGTGTACTTATAAATTTAAGCTGCATGTTGCCAACAAAATCAGTTCAATTTTGAACATCTCGCGAGTTGGAACACAAGTTTTCTGCTTTTACACATACTCAACTACTACTACCAACAAAGACATTTTCTTTTGCTAGTGCATACAAATGTATGACCGATCATTTGTTAAATTTTTTATATTTAGTAGAAAAGTGTTGTTTTTTAAGTAATATAATAAATTATATTTTTGTAAACGCGTAATTGAAGTGCGTAAAACGTGCGTGTCGTCGGTGGTGTACGAAATTTAAACGAAAAAGTTATATTTACCTCTGCGGGAAAAAGGACAATACATTTTTGTTATTGTTTTTGTTTGGAAGCAAAAAACGCTTGAATGGTGGTTATAAAAAGCTTCGATAATCCAAATACAATACTGAATTTACCAAGAAAGCGAAATTGCTTACAAGATTTATTAAAGAGTGACTTTACGGTTCATAACGATTTGAATTTGGCTGATAAGCACATAATTTGTGATCTACAACTTTGTGAAGGTATGTGTAAATATTTGGCTGTAAGAATATGCAGAAGAAATGTGGTGAAGTGAGGTGAATTATCGCAATGTGAAAATTAAATTTTGATTTATAATTTGTTATTTGATATTATTGTCCACATATGTACAATATGTACACCATAGTTAGCGTTTTCATTATAATAAATAAGAGGCAGACTGAAAGTTAAAAAACCTAACCTAATCTGTCGAGGTTATAGAATAAAAACAATCGTTTGAAGGACATAAGAAATCAACTTCTGATAGTGCATTTTCTTGAATATTCTCTATTCGTAAACATTTCTTTTTATGAAAAATAAAATGAAAACTGTATTAATGCTTAGTTAAACAAAAATACATAACCTAGATCCGCTAGACTCCGTGATATGTTGAATATAATTTTGCTTTGTGCTACGATGCTTTTCAAGATCGAAATTGCGCACACTGTTTTTTATAACTTTAAAAACTTGGATAGTTAAAAGAAAATGACTAAAGTAATAAAAAAAAATTTTAAGAAAAAAAATTAATAAAATAAAGAATTTTTTGGAAAAAAAAAATGTGCATTTTTTATCTAAAATATAAATAATGACAAAAAAATGTTTGAAAATGCTTTTCTCGTGCCTTTATTCTCATTGCATTTCCAGAAAATTTTGATTTAACTCGAAAAACAGCTGATGCGCGTTTCCATTTATTATATTAGTTAACGCTAAGCATACGCGTACTGACATTCGGAACGCTCGTGTTCAAATCCAGTTGCCACTAACATCCAAAAGTTATGAAAAATTAATTTAAATAAAAAAAAATTAAATTAAATTTTCCAATTGCGGTCGCCCCTCGGCAGGGAATTTTCACCCCTCCGAGTGTATTTCGGACATGAAATAAAGCTCCTCATTAAAAAATCATCAGCCGTTCGGAGGGGGCTTAGTATAAATTGTAGGTCCCTCCATTTGTTGGAAAAACATTAAGACAAAAAAACCACAAATACAAATTGGAGGAGGAGCTCGAAAAATCGCTTCAGCGGTTACAAAGCGCCATTTATATATGTATACTGGAAATTTAAAAGCTTGCATAAAGCTTTCTGCATTAATTCTAGACAAAAATATTATAAATATTATCTCACTTTTTAGAGACTATCAATTTACTTGGGTTCAAGTAAGTGACCCTAAAATTATAATATAAAAATGTATATATATACGGGTATAAAATAAAAATATAAAAAAATCTTCTAATCAGTTAATTTTGTTATTTTATGAAATAATTTGTTTGAAAAAGAGTTTTTGTATAGAAAAATAGTTTTTGTCGCCGTAAAATACAACAAAAACTTAAACAAATATATTCACATTTTCTTGTAATGAACTTTAATTCACTTTTTTATTAATTTTCATGTAAATAATTTTATTTTTAATTTCATGTAAATAATAGACTGCATAAAAATGGCCGCTTTACCACAGGGTGCCTTTGCCGCATGCAAATTGCGTGAAATGAACGATAGAGATTTACTGATTGCACGCGTAAAGAGCAACGCCGATAAAAATGAAGCCAAAAATATGAATACAAATAAAAAATGTGAGTTTTTCATATTCTTTGCATATGTATAAATGTAATATTAACCTCCTATTGTCTTTCTATTGTTTAAAGTGACTGAATATACACCGGCAAAGTATAATGATAAGTTGATGAATTCCATTTGGGGTTTCTACAATCGTTACTCTCCTCATAATATAAAAGGCAATGAATACGAATTTTCGGAGAAAGATTATATAATGCAACAGCAGTAAGTATAGTTAAACTGATACATAATGTATGTATGTATGTATGTAATTTAATATTAACATTTTTTATTTCTTTTCCATCCCAGCATTGCTGTTGCATCCTATGCCATTGCTGAAGAATTAGCAATGGGCCTACGTTCCGGCAAGGAATGGGACTTACGTGAGAAGTAAAGCAATATTTGTTAATAATATTGACCGAAAACTGACGCAAAACTTTTTTATAAACATATAGTTTCAATGAATTTGAAAACAAAAAATTATGCATATACTCTATTATTGTTTATATTTACTAATTTTTTAAATACTAGTAACTATACAAAAGAACTTCTAAAAGCACATAAATATATTCAAAAATTATGAAAGCATTATAATTATTTTTTGTTTTATTTATTGTATACACTATGAAAAGTGCAAGAGATCTTTTTCCAATAAATATTATATTTACATAAATACTTATAATATTATATTTAACAAAATATCAATTTAAAAACAATTTAATTCAAATAACATGATTCATATGTAGGCACCATATACTTAATATTTATAAAAGCATCTTCACCACCATGTAATTCCAATACTTGCAGTGTCTCGTCGATGAGATCGCCAAGATTCATATTGGTGCGCTGTGCATAGTCGATTTCATCGCCGCAGTTAACTGTAAAAGCAAAATAAATTATATAAAAACAAATCAAAATCAATTAAATTCTAAAATTCGGTCATTCCTTTTCATCGAAATTCAAATTAGTATTTGATATTAATGCGCATTGAGCTATAAATTAATATTTTGACCAGGTCGACTCTCTCAATAATATATATTACTCCCAAAAGAAACCAAAAGTTGTGATCCCACAAGTTCGAAATTATAAAAAAGAGATAAAGAGAGAAGTTAGAAATTAAATGTCAGCAGAAGGGTCTGGAAGTCGATCCCGTACTCGCTTCCTTGGCAATCAGAATACAAATAAGCTTCTCTCATTATCAATTTTCATCCGAAGATTTTTCTAGAATGTCTGGATTTGAAACTTCCCTTTTGTTGTTGTTGTAGAATAGCAAAAATATTCCCAAAATTGCTTTACGTTGAATATTGCGAAGCAATAGTCCTTGGCTGGATAGAAATGAAATAGAAACTATGGGATTTTAGTCGCCACTTAGGACAGGCATGTCCTTAATGCGGCTAAATTCTTGACCCCCTGAGCCGTAGGGGGTGAGATTCTGCTTTTCTTGATGACCACCAAATTGAGGAAATATGTATAACGTCCAGGTTACCAATTTCAAAAGCTCCGCTGTTCAGGTGTTTAATGTTGTCGTAAAAATGAAGACTGAGCACACCACCATCAAAGATATATGATAGACAAAGACAACAAGAGGGGAGAATAGAATAGATAAAGCAGAGTAAAAATGGGGGCCGGGATAGCCAAATGATTAGCTTTGCGTACTGCCAGTCGGAAAGTCAGGGTTCAAGTACTGGTCCCACCAACATCGGTCACCTCTCGGCAGGGAATTTCAAGCCCTCCGAGTGTATATCTGACATGAAATAAAGACTCCTCATAAAAAATCTTCATCCGTTCGGAGGCGTCTCTACATTTGGTGGAAAAGATCAAGACGCATACAACAAATTAGAAGAGAAGCTTGGCCGAAGGTCGCTACAGCGGCTATAAAGTGTTCCTGCAACACGCCAAATGCTGCTGTCCTCCCTCTGTGCTTTGGCTATTTTGGTGCCAGGGTAGACAAATAAGCGCATCTCCACGATGAAAATTTTCCAAATGTACTGTGGATGATTATCTTCTCCGGGACGTGAAATTCGGCTATCTGCCAGATTGCAGAACGAGATAATTTTTCAACCTACATGTCTGTCTTCGGATCGAGAATCTCGCAATAATTATAAATCAACTCTTCAACCTAAAATTTGAAGAAAATAATACGAGCTTCACAGCTAAATAGAGAAAGTGCAATTTAAGAATGTACTGACCTATGCCGAAAATATTGACTTGATTGGCTTCAACAACCGCAGCCTTAGAAGCGCACTGGACAAGTACACGAAGTGAATGGGCTTGGTAGTGAACGAGAAGAAGGCGAAATATCTTCTGTCATCAAACCAACACCCCCTTTTGTGTTGCCGCATAACTTTTTGTAGTCATAGTTCTGAAGTGAAATACGATTTCGTCTAGCTAGAAACCAACAGTAACGCTAATAATTATGTCCGCCTTGAAATCTAACGTAATATCACTCTTTTCAACAGGTGACATGTTGAACTGAGTAGCCACTTGCAGTTTTCAGTATTCTCTCGACGATAAAAGTATTTCATCCCGCTGTATAGTAGAAAATAAGCTTGGACAATGATGACATTCTACGAGTCAGCTTTAGAGGTTTTCTAGCGACTAAAAGCGGTTGCCTCGCAGTGGTAATGAGAGTTTTGGAAAGAGAAAAAAGTCGGCTGGAGTCCTATAAGGTGATTAGGGTGGTTGTACTATAATATTATAAATATATTTATATTTTATTGGCGCTCTGTAACAGCTGAAGCGATTTTTGGTTGAGCTCCTGCTCCAATTTGTGGTATACGCCTTGATATTTTCCAACAAATGAGAGGCGCTACAGTTTATTACTAGGCCGCCTCCGAACGGCTGATGGTTTTTTTATGAGGAGCCCTTATTTCATGTCCGAAAAACACTCGGAGGGGTAGACATTCCCTGCCGAGGGGCGACGGCAATTAGAAAATTTAACAGAGTATGAAGAAAGCCTTCACATCAGTAAAGCGTTCCCACGTCAATTAAGAAGAACAAGAAGAAAAAGAAATAAAACACTATTGAATTTGTTCCCGTTGGGAATTGTTTAAACATAACCGATAAACCTTTTTTTCTTTAATTAAATTATTTTAAATTTTCCATCTTTATTTTTCATCTGGAATGTCCCATTATATCAATCAAATAAGGATGTAAATATATACATACACACTCGTGTATGCATCATACCTATGTATATGGGTAGAAGTAGCATTGTTTTATAAAATTGTTTATAACTATCATTTAAATTATATAAGGACCCCTCAGTAGTTATTTGACATCATTCCATGCGTCATATAAATACAGATTAAACAGTCAAATCTGCAGTTCAGTAGATCATCGAGCTTATATACAATACCAGTGTGTGTATGTATGTATATATATTCGCTTTTTCACTTGGTTACAATTTTTTTTGCCTTTGTTTACTGCATTATTGGCGCAAGGTTACACACATATATATATATTTATATGTATATATATAGAAATATTTGTATTACTTTGATAAGAATAAATCTCGATGCATTAGCAAAAATTACTTTTTTTTATTGTAAATAAAAATTTCTAGCAAGTGTAGGTATGTGTATATGTATGTATGCAAATTTAATAAGCTTAGTCTGATGCACTTTAACAGTACCGGATCGGAATAAGATAACAAAAGGGGTTAATTGACAAGCGATAATTTACCATTTTAAGTATATACATACATATATGTACATACTTATGTACTGAAAAAGTATGTTTATTTCGTTACTTAATTTAATATAATATAGGTATATGCTTATCTGGTTAGAAGAAGTTTTAGACCACTAAATTCTAAACTTTCAGACAGAAATACCACAACGACCATACCATACAACGACTTTGCCTAATAATTTTTTGGGTTTTAATTTTTTAGTTAATATATATATACATTATATTTTCTATGGCCTTAATTCCAAACTCACACTTACCATTTTTCACCTTAAAAGCATTAAACATTGGCAGTAATTGTCGATAAAAAGGCACTAAAGCTGGACCAACCATATCTGATGACATAACGAGTTGTTGTATTATTTTTAAAGTGGTGCACATAACCTCCAAATTACGTGTACTAAGCGCATCTGTGAAGAGAAATAACAATAAATTACATTGTACACAAATTTCTTAGATTTTTTTATTAAATTTTTTTAATTTTTTACATTTTTAATAGTTTTAGCATTATTACAGCAAGTTAAGCCAAACTGTCGATTTTGTAAAAAAAAAATTAAAATTTGTATCGCATGATATTGAGGTTACTCATACGTCATGACAAACGGTTGCCTCTCAAAACGAACATGCATCTTTTGAATCACTCGTTTCCTTAAAGTTTTGCGCATTTATTGCACCCTGTAGTAGAGCTGTCAAATATTTATATTTTGCTCTAAGATTTTTTTCCTCTGCAAATTGTTCGTTTCTAAATATTTCCACTACAGTTGTTGTTGCTCTGAGTATAGCATACGAAATTTCGTGCAAAAGCATTTCTCAAACATTAAGACTCAGATGGATAGCAAAAAAATAAATGTGTTTGACTAGATGAACTCAGTCCGGCCAAGCATTGATCATATCGGTACAAATTTTATTACGTCTATCTGTTCTTCTTCTGGTAAATATCGCGCCATTTTGAAGAAGTCAAAATAAAATCTAAATGGGAAATTGTATGGTTAAAAGAAACTTTAAACAAATGAAGAGACAAAAGCCGAAAACTAAATGATTTATTTCCCAAGAGTCCAAAAATCAGAAATTTCGTAGAGTAATAACAACGAAAAGTGACGTAATATCGAATTCGAACACAGTTTTTCTACAATTGAATATTTCTTCACAACGCTATGTGTTGTCTTTTTAAAAAAATCTTACAATACTACAATTAAATTAGCGTTTCTGATGTATTCTTAGTGAAAAGAATTAAATTAGGTTAAAATCGTGCTGTGAGAAAAATTTAAAAATATTCTTAACATCACTTAAATCGATTTTATTTTAGTGACACTGGCTCCGGTTGTTGAACTCCGTATTATTACTTACATATTTAACATTAAATGCTCTGTTGTCAACTCTTTGTTTTGTTTTCCTCAAAATAACCTCCTTCAAATATAGTATTATTCACTTGCGCCAGATTTTTAAATCTCATCCTCAAAGTAGATACGTTATGCATTCTTCGTTAGGCCTTTAGCTCTTTTGGTTTTCCTCTTTTCAAGGATCTCTTCCACTTTGAGAACGGAAAAAAGCCACAGAGGGCCAAATCTTATGAATGAGATGGGTGAGGCATAATTTCGGTATTTCGGACGGGCGTTCTTTTCGTATTACTTTACGTAAACAGTGCTTTATATCAAGAAAATACTTCTTATTAACTGTCCGACTCTTGATGCACTGTGCCGTGATAATCGAAGAAAACAATGAAAAATATTTTGCTCAAACTTGCCTTTTTGGCGATTGTTGATGTGATGGAGAGTCCAGAGCGAGCATGGGATTATTCACCGTATCTCATATTCGGTGATAATCTATGAAAAATTTTCGTTTCAAGATTATTATGGTAGCCTCCGGCTGGCGTTGCCCATTCTGTCAAACCATTTTTACGAAACATTTTCGGTTGGGTGGTCCTCCATGGTTGCAATGGCGACTTCAATTCAAGTCGTTGTGTCAAACCATGAATTGGCTTCGATGGAATTAAATCGCAACTGCGATCGGTGTTTGGTTTAATTATGCGGTTTTCGAACACAGTGCCTAAAATGGTCGATTATAACGATGCTTATGGGCTCGTAGCGTATTTCTGTTTAACCTACAAATCGTTCTCTGTAACATTTAGAAACAAATAATCTGTGATCATGGCACGGTAACGATCCGCTTTGACGGTAACGTCAGCACTTTCTACATTTTCAAAGGAAAATTAGACCGTTAGACGAGCCCCAAATGCCGCAGTTTTGCTTGTTCACTTTCAGCACATTAAGTGCAGCGATATCCCATCGGATGATCATAAGGCTTCAGTTCTTGAACTAATTGGACTTTACAACAAGCTGAAAATGCCTGGAATGCGAGTTTTTTTGCCTCAAATTGAGTGATCTGCCGTTCTATTAAAGCCGCTTCCGAAGGTCTTTAAGATTTTTATGTGGAGCTTTTTATCTAATGTCAGTAATACTGTTAGAAGAGCGGACCTTCCATGTCGAGAGTGATCGGAATTCGATTTTTTTTCTTTTTGAACACACCTCTTTTACTTTCTTTTGGCGTGAACAAAATTTTAGGTATTCATTAACACGCTCCTTGTAGTGGCCTATATTTAGGCGCACGCAATCGCTTTTAATATAAATCACATAAAATCATATACCTTCATACATACGATTACATACATAAATTTATATTGTAGAAACACACTTACTTTTAAGTGGTAATATTAATTGCGGTACAACGGGATGAATTTTCTCGCCACCGGCAACTAATAAATCGGAGACACCTTGACGTGCATAAGTCTTGTAGGGGTGTTGGGTCTCCGAAAGGCCATCAAAGAAAAGTGGCAAGTAGAGGCTGTAGTCAAGTTTGTCGATATCCACCTACAAGAAAAATAAAAATAAGAATAAAAGTAAACAAATAAAGATAAATACTACAATAAAGTACGTAACCACATTATACCACATACATATGTACATACATACATCTACTACTATCTAGTAACCATAAACACACTCGTATAAAATTGTCAATGAATTTGTTTGAAGCTTATGTTCGTGCTGCATGCCAAGCACATCTTTGCACGCAATAAAGAAAAAAGAATTGCAAGAACGCAAGAAAGTATTCAATTCGATTTCAATTACCCGCAACACTCGCCCAACTGTTCGCCGCTAGCATGTACCCTTTAACTGCGAAATTGTATTTTTTGTTGTATTTTTTAGTACAAACTGGTATTTGTATATAAGTATGTGGGTGTTTATGTGTTGTTGCACCCACATGAACAATAAATAATTTCGCGGTAAATTATAATTTTCTGCATGATTTCTTTTTTTCTGTTTTTTTTTTTACTGCAAATATGACAACACTGGCGTGCTAAATTATTATTATTATTTTATATTTATTTGATAGTGTGTGTTTATCTACAATATATGTATGTACATAAAAAAAGTTGATTTTAGACATTTGCATTTTGTTGCAATAAATTATGCATCAATCAAATTTGAGACGATGGCGCAACGGAAATTGAATTCGAAATAAAAGTGATTTTAAAAATAGCTGCAGACCTTTTGGTACCAACCAGTTGGTGTTATTTCAAAATAAAAAAAAGATCTCCTTCAAATTATATTTGATTTCAATTTTTAGTCGGAGCTACATATTATTTTCTACTAATTTTAATCAATTTGTAAACAAACGATAACAGCCGTCAGAAATATGTCATTGTGAACAATTGAATTGAACGAGATTCACAATAGCGATATTCTCTACGATTTTTGATCATTATATATGATCTGATAGCTCGAGTTCCAGAAATGGCAGAAAAAGAATTTTTTGAAAAATTAACCGCAGAAAAAAGTGAATTAATAATCAATATTTAATATTTTTTCGTTGATGAACTTTGAACATTTACCCCAAAAAAATTTGCGGCAAAATAGCGACCCTCGTGATTGTTAACGCCGATTGGTTAGAAAATTGGAAAACGTCGAAATTAAGCAACTAGTATAGGCATCCTTCACTTCCTGTCACCTTGGTATACACCTACGCCCAAAAATAGTTTCAGCGGTTATGGAACGCGAATTATATGTATGTCACCACATGTATCGCCAGCGGCCACACAACTACTGTGAAGGGAACAGTTAGGGGGCTACAGTCTACGAAGACTCGAACCTTGAAAGCGTAAATAAGTTAAAAAAGGAGTATTTATCACCGTCTCCGAGTTAAAAGAACAAAGTGCAGGGTGGTGGAGAGCAGTATAGCTAAAGTTGATTAATGCGTTTTTCGCGAAAATGAATGGAGACCCGAGAGAGCACAAATCAACTTCTTACGTAGAGGGCTCACTAAATGGGTTCAAAGTTTTTAAATTTAAAAACAACTCTTCGTTGTTATGGGCAAAGGAAGCTGATGAGACGCTTCAATGCCTGTGGAAGAATACCCCTCACCTACTTTTATTTTATAATGGGCATTTTGTAATCAGTGAAGTGTTTTTCGGCCGAACTCGTCCTTGAATTTGTGGTGTGCATATTGATTTTTTTTCAACAAATGGAGAACTTCTAAGTTTAATCTAAGCCGCCTCGGAATGGCCGGTGGATTTTTATGAGGAGTTTTTATTTCATGTCAGAAATGCACTTGGAGGGCTTGATATTCCTTGCCGAGAGGCGACCGAAATTAGTTAATTAGTTTAATTTTCTATAATTTTGTATAAACTCCAAACCCTGGCCTGTACACGTACGCACTACTAACCACCCACCGGGCTGTTGTGACCACTCCACATTTTCTAAAAATACTAAATCTCGATGTTCCTACGGAGGATTGGAGATTTTTGAAGTTCCTCACCTCCGGTAAGAAGGATGGTAACCAAAAGAACATCCTTCAAATAAACAAATCAGATGAAGATGTTGTATACGTCAGGTGTGAGAAGATGGCGTGAGGTATACGTTGGACTTCGCTTCAAAAATTGCAAACCGGCCAATCATAATGTATAGCAACAGAAGTAAGTAGTAACAGAAGTGGAAACGGATTAAAGGATGAAAAGTTTGGTTAAATATCTAGGGTATGTACTGTTAAACTGTACATATATATGGTATATCTGTTGGTTCTTAGATCTTAGTTCTTAGGCGGTTGTGACTTTGGAGCAATGAAAAATTACTTAAATTTGCTATACTCGGTAACTAGTGAATCTTCTCGGGAATAAACTCTGCAATTTATGTTCCTATTTATATATATTTAATATTAATTTGTTATTTACATAAGTGCTTTTAAAATTTAGGTTCGATTGATTTTATTTTCTACTAATATTTCTAATAATTTTTTGTTAAAATATTCATATAAATAATTTCACAACCATCTGTTTTATAAAAACTTACCGTCCAACCAATTTTATCGCCACCACATAAATATTCCATTTTAATAGGCAGATCGCCCCGATCAAAATACATGCGAAATGTTGTCGTTGGACGTCTGTGAGTGGCGTTGCCAACTATGTTATTGCCACTTAAATCCAACTCCAATGTGGATATGCCTTTCTTTTTGCCATTTTTACTAAATGCTGTATTAAGTTTAAATATACAGACAGATATGTATACATACGTATGTATATGTAAATAAACGTTTATATAAAAGTAATATGTATACTGTATGTACATGCATACATACATATGCTTTATTTTGTTTAGTAAATTTGATACAAACTTTTCATATTCACTTTTCCGCGTGCACTAGCCGGCGCAGGCGGCTCCTCAATTGGACCATGCACAACAACGGTATTTTTTTGCAAGGATTGCACTGAAAATGGTGGCACACAACGCGCTCGTTGCACTGAATAATTTACGAGAGAGTGTGTCGCTGGTGGATTTGCAGATTTGGAACGAAGTTTTGCCGATTTGCCATAGACATTACATTCATGTGACTTTGCGATACGCACAGGTGCCGTATGGGACATGATGCTAAGTAAAATTAATTTTCTCACAGTCAAATTTTTATTAAAGAAAAACAAGTTGTGTTTATTACAATATTACAAAATAGAAAAATTAAAATTCTTGTGGGCGCACCTGCAGCACTTTCAAGAGTAAACAATAAACTAAATTCGAATAGCGAGTCCTAACAACTGATATCTAAGGAATTTTCTAGCGCTGAAATTATTGTTGTGGCAAATTGGTAATGTATTGGAATGAGTGGGTGGGTGTTAATCATAACCAAACGTTGCTAGGTTTGAATTGTTTAGTGAAACCAAAAACAAACATAAATAATACACATGAAAAAGTGTGTGGAATTTCTTGTTTTGCTCTTATGTTACTCCATCGCTTCGATTTTCGTATCAATAACATAAAATGCAATTTAATTGTCAAATATCACAATAATTTTTGACAGTCAGCTTTTATTTTAATTTTTAATTTATGTTGTAAAAAAGATAAACATAGTTTAGTCCGCAAACGATAAAAAAATAATAATATAAATAGTTTAGCTTGTGGGCATTCAATTTTCAATGACACATTTTCGGAGTAACCCCGCTCGCTGCTCGTTCCGGATTACTCGTTCATTCACGCCTCTACAATATCAACTTCCAATCGGTCTGAATGGAAAAACGTTTAATTTAAATCACTACGAAAATGCAGACGAAGGAGGTGTTTTTTTTTTGTAGCATAAAATTTTGAGTAAAAATAAAGTTAAGTGATCAGAACCATCTGTGTTGCTGACAGTGGCTTACAGTGAGATAGAAAAAAATAAGTCATGTTGCGAGTAGTTTCGACGCTTTATAAGTGGTGATTTTAGCGTCGAAGACAAAGACCGTCCGGGCTAACCCAACAAGTTTTAAGATGAGGAATCCGAGGCTTTACTGGATCAAGATTCGTACCTAAACACACTGAATTTACCAAATCGTTGAGAATGGTTCAAAAAGCAGTTTCGGTTTCATTCGGTTAAAGCAGTTTGGATTTATTCAAGAGTAATGGAATTGCTACCGTATGAGTTAAAGCCCAGAGATGTCGAAAGGCGATTCTTCATCTCGAAACTGCTTTTTGAAAGACATAAATTAAAGTGATTTTAGTTCCGTGACTACAGATGAAACGCGATATACAATTAAAACCCCAGAGAAAAAATACTAAGACAAGCCCCGTGAACCCATTCCATCATATGTTATGGTCAAAAACTATCGCGAAAAGGTCTTACATCACCCGCCGTATCCTCCAGACCTTGCTCCTTCCAACAACTGGTTTTTTGACGGATGCAAAATATCTGGGTGCTCACAGGTTCAGGTCTTTCGAAGATATCGAGGAATCGCAGACAGAGAGAACACACGAAAATTACCAAGGAGATTGGGAAAAGTAGTTGCTTACTACGGACAATAATGCATGTTTTTTCTTTTTTGTACACAAACAACGCACTGAATTAGTTTTTCTTAAATATATTGATTTGAAAGTTACAAAGGTTACAAATACATGCTTGCACGTATCTTCGGTATATTTAATAATTTTTATATTCATATTTCTGCAAAAGAACCCAAACAAAAAACAATAAGTTTTGACAATATGTAGCAAAGTGCAATAACAAGATAACGCCAGCTCAGGGGTTGGTTTTTATAAATTTTTAAAGTGAAAAGTGGGGTGTATTGGGATGTAATGGGATGTAGTCAAGCTGGGTATGCTGTTACTGTTGCGAGGCTATACTCAATTTCTACCCTTGCGTCCACGTCGCGCACCCTGGAAACGTGAGCAACGCTTGTGCAAGATGCGGTAACCAACCTGTGTGAATCCTTGGGTCACGGCTAATGAAAGAGGAGAGGAAGTTTCAGTGGAGCCACTCCGACTTATACTCTTTAAGGGTCCGCTGAAATCTAACTGCAGCGTCTGTTAAATGTGTAAAAACTTTAAACTTATTCGCCGAGCGATATTGTGCGCTTGTATGGGACCCGCCACGTAGAAACCAGATCCAATGAAAAATTTAACAACACCTCGGATGAGATACCCCCTTACTGTTGTCCATCCCCAAAAACGAACTAAAGAATGTCCGGCCCCTTAATTGGGAAAGTGCCGCTGCCCAGCTGGTTGATGTCCCCGTAAGAATAAAGGCTGACATCACCGCCGTCCAAGAAGTGCAATGGACGGGACAAAGACGAAAGCAAGTAGGTTCTTGTGACATTTACTACAGCGGCCATATAAAGGAGCGCAAATTTGGTGTCGGCTTTGTGGTGGGAGAGACACTCCGTCGTCGAGTACTGGCATTCACCCCAGTGGATGAGCGTCTCGCCACAATCGGCATCAAAGCGGAATTTTTCAGCATATCGTTGATTTACGCACACGTCCTGACGGAAGAGAGGGCATACTTATGAGCTCTGTCCCCGACACGATGTGAAAATCGTGCTTAGCGATGCCAGGGTGGGCAAATAAGGTATCTTTGGAGCGACTGTTGGAAAATTCAACCTGCACAACGAAACATCACCTAATGGGTAGAGGCTGATTGAGTTCGCCGGGATCCGAAATATGGTTGTTTGTAGTACTAGGTTCAAGTACAAATACATCAAGCTACTTGGCTGTCCCCACACAAAACCAGATCGATCATGTTGTGATAGACAGAAGGTATGTGTGTTGTGTTGTTGACGTGCGTACACTCCGAGGACACAACATCGACTCGGACCTGTGAGACGCCATTTCAAGCTCTCTACGTACAGCAGCAAACGAAACTCCTGGATTTAGCAAATGTCGTAAAAAAACTGGTACGATGAGGACTGCCGTGTCGCTGTGGAGAGAAAACCGACTCCTTACTTCGCAATGTTGCGATCGACCACAACACGTACGGGATGGGATTGATACCAAAAGCTGAAGAGGGAAGCAATACGCATCTGCAAACAAAAAAAGAAAGAGGCCGTGATGCGTAAGTATGAAGAGCTTGAGAAACTAGCCGACAAGGGTAATGCTCGAAAATTCTATGAAAAGATACGACGACTTACAAAAGGTTTCAAGGCCGGAGCAGACTCCTGTAGGAGACAAAGGGGCGATGCCCACAGTATATTGAATTTATGGAGGAACATTTCTCCAGCCTGCTGAAGAGCAGTGAAATTAGAGTATCCATTCAATGACGATGGAAAAGACGTTCCATTACCCGACCATGAAGAAGTTCGAATAGCAATCGTCCGCTTATAAAACAACAAAGCTGCTGGAGCTGACGGCCTACCAGCAGAACTACTCAAAGAGCTAATAAGGCACATGCATCAGCTACTTTGCAGAATATGTCCGGACAAAAGCATGCCCGACGATTGGAATTTAAGTGTGCTCTGCCCAATCCATAAAAAAGGAGACCCCACAATTATCGTGGGATCGTCTATAAGGTCCTGTCGAGCGTATTGTGTGAAAGACTAAAGCCCACCGTCAACAAAGTGATTGGACCTTATCAGTGTGACTTTAGGCCTGGTAAGTCAACCATTGACCAGATATTCACCATGCGCCAAATCTTGGAAAAGACCCTTGAAAAGAGGATCGACACCCACCACCTCGTTAAATCCGCCTTCGACAGCACGAATAGGAGCTGCATTTACGCCGCTATGTCTAAATTTGGTATCCCCGCAAAACTTATATGGCTATGTAAACTGACGTTAAGCAACACTAAAAGCTCCGTCAGGATCGGGAAAGACATCTCCGAGCCGTTCGATACCAAACGAGATTTCAGACAGGGTGATTCCCTATCGTGTGACTTTTTTAATTTAATGCTGGAGAAAATTATACGAGCTGCAGAGCTGAACAAAGAAGGTACAATCTTCTATAAGACTGTACAGCTGCTGGCGTACGCCGAAGATATTGACATTATTGGCCTCAATAGCCGCGCCGTGAGTTCTGCTTTCTCCAGACTGTACAAGGAAGCGAGGGTTATGGGTCTGGTAGTGAACGCGGGCAAGACAAAATATTTCCTGTCATCACACAAACGGTAATAGCATTCGCCACACATGTCAATGTTGACAGTCATAACTTCGAGGTCGTAGATGTAGATAATTTCGTCTATCTAGGAACCAGTATCAACACCAATAATAATGTCAGCCTTGAAATCCAGGGCAGAATTACTCTTGCCAACAGGTGCTGTTTTGGACTGAGTAGGCAATTGAAAAGTAATATCCTCTCCCGGTGAACGAAAACCAAACTCTACAAGTCGCTTATCATACCGGTCCTTCTATATGGCGCTGAAACGTGGACGATGTCAACATTTGATGCGTCGGCTCTAGGATTTTTCGAGAGAAAGATTTTGCGTAAGATGTATGGTCCACTACGAGTAGGCAACGGCGAATGATATCGCAGACGATGGAACGATGAGCTGTGCGAGTTATACGGCGACATTGACATAGTTCAGCGCATCAAGAAGCAGCAGCTACTCTGGCTAGGCATTGTGGTCCGGATGAATACGAATATTCCAGCTTTGAAAGTTTTCAATGCAGTACCCGCTGGTGGAAGCAGAGGAAGAGGAAGACCTCCATTCCGTTGGAAGGACCTGGCTGTTCTTGGTATTTACAATTGGCGCCAAACAGCAGAAAGAAAAAACGAATGGCGCGATGTTGCTAACTCGGCTATAATCGCGTAAGCGATGTCTACGCCAGTAAAGTAAGTAAGCAAGTATATTGAAAAGTAATTTTGTAAAAGTTGCACAACTCAATAGAATCCTATTTACCATTCATTTCGGAATGGTCAAAATACGTTAACTAACTGGCAGCTCTTTCTGTACTAGCATCTGCTTTTCACCGCCATTTTTTCGGAATTGCGCCGCTCGCTGCTCGCTCATGATTATTCGTTCATTCGCGCAACGACAAGGAAGATATTTTCAATATTTAATCGGTCTGTGTGGAAAAAGACATAATTTGTTGGTAATAACTACATAGATTTAATTAGAAATATTAGAAAAGTGGAGAACAGCTGCTATACTTCTTGATTTCAACGGAAAACTATCGTGAATTGTGAATTTAGTGGAAAAAAACGTGTTAGAAAAATTTTGCAGTGTGACTTGTATGATTTTCACTGCTGAAGTCTTTTCACCACCACCACTACCGCCATACAAGCGGCGAGTAGAGTTAGACACAGCGGAGTGCGAGAAACAGGCATTCGCGCCGTTTCTCGTTTTGTACTAGTGCGAGTGACCGCATTTTTGTTTGATTTTAGCTCATTTTACTTTACCGTGTAACCAAATCAGAATTTATAAACTGCATTAAAAATAATAAGTTTTGGAAAAAATATTGCTTAGAAAGTTTTGTGTTTGGATTTTCGCAGAGTGGGCGGAGTAAAATTTGGCTCTATTAACAAAATGGATGTAGCCAAATTGGAGAAGATGAAGGTGATAGACCTTCGAAAAGAGCTGGAGACGCGTGGCCTTGATACGAAAGGTGTTAAAGCGGTATTAGTTGAACGACTGCGAGCATTTATAGAAGACGGCGTGAGTAAGTACAATATCCCAGGATATAGTTATAGATTTATATATCTTATTATGTTATATGTCATAATCATAATTACAATTATATAAAAATTATTAGAAGCATTTTTAAATATAATTCTCTTTTAAGCTGTGCCCGGTACACCTGGAACTCCTGGTAGGAGAAGCCGTCGGACACGTTCAATGACTCGTTCACCGTCACCTTCGCCGGTGAAGGCTACGGCAGTTGAACCTAATTTGGAAACCCTTGCAGAAGAAGAAGATAATGCAAGCTCCCAGGATGTTCCTACTGATGAAAATGTCATGGAAGTGAATGAGATAGAAAATACTGATCAAAATGAAGAAATTCCAGAAGAGCAGATGGAAGCTGAACCTGATGAAAACGTAGAACATAATGGAGAAGATGAGCATGAAGAGGAAGTTGGGGAAGTTGAGGATGGAAAACAGGAAGCAGATAATCACCAAGAAGAAATTGAGGAAGAAAAAGAAATTGATGGGGAAAAAGAAAATGATGAGGAGCCTCTAAAAGCAGATGAAGTGCATTCAGAAGTAAATTCTCAAGATAATGAAGATGTTGAAATGAATGCTGAAGAAGCAGAAGAAAAAGAACAAAATAAAAGCTATAAGGAAAAGAAAGATGCAAAGGAGTTGGAGGAAAGTAAGCCTGAGTTAAGCAGACGTAAACGCTCCCGTACACGGTCACATTCCAAAGAACATCGTGGACGTACTGCTTCTCGTTCACGTTCCCGATCACATTCAAAGTCAAAATCACGATCGAAATCGCGCTCAGAATCTAAGTCGCGTTCACGATCACCGAAACGGCGTAGTGGCGCTGGTAGCCATGGTACACCATCAAAAGCAGAAGAGGCCTCAAATCCTGAAGATGAGCCAACTATTGAAGACAAACAATTTGGATTGAGTTGGTGTAAGTTATATTTTGATATATTTAGTGATAAAAATTAAATTTCAATTGCATGGTAATTTGTATTTTCTTACAGTTGATTCAGATTTACATTTACGCATTGATCCTGTAACCTTTACGTCAGCAAAACCCATGTCACATGATGTGTATTCATTAATTTGGTCTGGAGCACGCACCAACTATGGTGTACGTGAGGGCAAAGTCTGTTTCGAAGTGAGGCTGGCGGAAGAAACACAAGTGGGTCGCTCACATCAATTTCGTGATGAACCGAATTTGCGTGGTTTTCGTGTAGGATTCTCTCTCCCCAACACCACTTTGCTGCTGGGCGAAGCAGAAAATTCCTTCGCATATTGTGAATCCGGACGCAAAGCGACCAATTCCGATTTTACAGAGTTTTCGAAACCATATCAATTGGACGATGTAATTGGTTGTTATTTGGATTTGGATAGTACGCCTTGCAACATCAAGTACACGTTAAATGGCGAAGATCTCGGTGTCGCTTTTGAGTTTGATAAAAGTATTTTAGGTGAAAATGAAGCGCTATTTCCGCACATTGTGACCAAGGGTTATGAATACCATGTGAATTTCGCTGATAATGAGAATTTATTGGCGAATGTGGAGAGACCAAAACGTATGCGGCGTGTACCCAAAAAGCAAAAAGAAACTGAAAAGGAAAAAGCTAAGGATGAAGAATCAAAAGAGGAAACTAGTAAGAAGACCGAAGAGGGTGCTGAAAAAACTGTAGAAGTAAAGGATGATACTACTGAGAAAACTGCTGTTGTAGAAGAAGATGTGGAAATGGAAGAAAAGGCTGAGGTCAAGGAACAACAGGAAAGTGAGAAGACCGATGACAAAACGGAAGGTAATTAAAAAAAAAAACTTGATAGAATGTGCTTATACGTGTATAAAGAAGAATCAAATGGGGGTTGATGTATGTATGTTTGGTGGTGTAATTTTTAAGGTAGATATGCAAAATATAAGCATATTTGCGTTCAGGTTTTAGTATAAGCGTTTTTATTTGTTGTTCATTTTTTAAACTTGAATTTTTGTTAACTTGTTTTTTTCTATTTTATTACAGAGCCCAAGCCGACGGAAGACGCCGAGGAATCAAACGAGAAGTCGGCAGATGATGCTGAAAAAGTTGAAGAAAACGGTGATAAAACCGCTTCAACCGAAGCTGAAGCTGATGAAAAACCGGTTAAAGAGGGCGAAAAAACCAAGGAGAGTAAGAAAAAAGATGAAGAAGACGATGGACCATCGCCAACAAAACGTAAACGTCTGGACAGCAAAGAAAAACGTCGCGACTCGTCCGATGAAGATGAATATGAAGAAGTCATACCAGAACCACGTGAAACCGTTTCACTACTACCGGATTATGAACTTATTGCATTAATACCAGAAGAAAAATATGTATCTGGTCCACAAAGACCAAACAGTCGCAAGGAATGCGAAGTTATACTCCTAGTAGGTCTACCCGGTGCAGGAAAAACACAATGGACAACAAAACATATTAATGATAATCCAGATAAACGTTATCATGTAATTGGTGCTGATGCGTTAATTGCAAAAATGACCGTAAGTCACATTTTGGAACTTTTGAGTTAAATGCAATTACAAACATAAATTTTTTTTTCTTCTAGATTGACGGCGCGCCACGTAAGACCTTGCATAAGGGTCGTTGGGAACGTGTCTACGAATTGTGCTTGAATAATTTGTCTCCACTTGAGGAGATAGCAACTAAGCGACGTCGAAATTTCATACTTGATCAGGTAATTCGGTAATATTCGGTTGTTCACAGGGATTTTGAGGAAAATAAAATGAAAAAATTTGAAACATATAATTGTGTGAAAAAATAGGTTCAAATGATGTATAGTAAAAATACAGATTTATGAATTATTTTTGATACGCTGCATCACCTTGAAAAAGGAAAATTTTAACATTGGAAGAGCTGCTTTTTAGAATGTGTTGGACCAACACTACTACATATACAACTGCGAAAGTAATATTCTTATAAGAAATTGGAATGAGAAATACATATTCTGGAGTACCTGACGTGTTACTATGAATGTTTACTGGGTTACTACAATTAATTTTTGCGCAAAAAAAAAGACTGCCGATGACGACAACTGATGCCACCAAATCAATTTGTAATATTTTTACGCCACTACTGCAATCAACATGTCAATTGTATGTATGTAAACGCCATACAGAAAGTAAATTACGGATTCAAGCGAAGAAATAATTTTTTATGGTAGCAGCAAATACGTACAACAACAACGGTTCTCAGCGAAAATTACAGAAATACAAATATTTTATATTCCTCTTGGGCTTTAAAGTTGTTTTTAGATTCTTTTCAAGCTATATAACAGTGAACCTATTTTTTCATACTACTCGCTGTATGTTTCAAAGCATTAAAGTTGAAAAAAAAAATCGAGAATTAAAGTTGCCGAGAGTGTTTGTTGAGCCATTTAAGTTCTCGAAAAAATTTATTAAATTGAAAAGATTTATTACCAAAAGTAGGTCAAAAGACAAAGAAGAGTTTTTTTAATTATAGTTTTTTTTCGAAATCACTTAATTTCATAAATGTTTATATGTAAAACATCCTTTTATTAATTTTTTTTTATTTTGCTAAGTAAAAGACAAATTCTTATTTAAAGTTAAAGCATAAAAAATGAATACGTTCGTGTAACGTCTTCATACACACATACACACACTTTTCAATTTTTTTTTATTATTATATATTTATAAATTTATTTTTTAATTTTTAATTACAAAAGAAATTAGTCGAAAATTTGTTAAGCCAAACTGCTTTTTAACAATTTTGCTGAAAAAAAAGAATGCAAATGTGTTAAAAGCGGCAACCAATAAATGCCAAGGTGAGTTTTAGTCAAGTAAGTTGCTCAAAATAAACCTACATACATATGTACATATGTGCAAGTGAGTATATGTATTGGTGTTCTACGACGACGGCGACAAGCAGCAAATTTAGTAAATGTCATAAAGTTAAATGTGCATAAATGCAATTGTGAGGAACGTGCGTGCGGCAAGGATGCCTTGTAAGTACATACATATGTAGCAGCGTGCAAAATATATACATACATATATGAATAGTCTAAACCACTACAAACTCCAGTGGCGTGGTATACGCTTTTACTGGTATTTTTCAACATTTTTCCCCCTCCATCAAAACTATCTTTTGTCTAAGCAGTGCAGTCACCAGAAGACTCAACGCGACCCCACTGTGTTTGATAAGAGAGGGAAACGGAAGAGACACATTATTTTACACGGTTATTTGCTGCTTTTTTACTGTTGTAATTAAAAAAAATAATACACAGAAAAAGGTATGTTTTAGTAATAAGATATATACATATATATGTACATACATACATATGTGACTAGCACTATAGGTTTGGGTTTATTTATAATTAATAAAAAATGTGCAACGTTTGCCGTTACGTTATATATATATAAATATGTGTGAGGAACAATGTACTATATACAAATGTATAGAAGCAGAAGTTGTTAAATGTTAAAAAAAATATGAATATTAGAAAGAGAAATGCGCCAATCAACACTCGCAACAACAAACAACTCGAACAACAAATATTTAACAAACAAAAACCGTTTACCACTTACCACTACTATTGCTTCGTGCAGAAGTAATTGAAGTAATTTTTCTACAAAAAAAAAAAAAACCAAAAAAACAACAACAAGCTCTCTCATCCAACCACATGTGATCCCACTATGATTTTGTAGACAAATGTATACGCATCCGCACAACGGCGCAAAATGAAAGGTTTTGGCGACTTCAAACGCATTGCAGTTGTTTGCATACCAAATGAAGATGAATTGAAACGGCGCAACGCTGAGAAAACTGAAAAGGGCAATGATAATACAATTAGAGAATCAACATTAAATAATTTACGAGGTAATTATCTGAAAACAAAAACAAAAAAAAATTAAAAAACCAAAAAAAAAGTAAATAAACAAAACTAAGTATGTAAGCACATTTTAAGGCAAAAAGAAAATTAAAAAGGAGAAAATTTGTGCTAAAAGCAATATTAGTTTAGTTTTTAAGTAGTCGAAATTGCGTAAAACAAAAAAAAAATTAAGAAAATGCGAAAAGTGTTGGTCTTTTAATTTATGTTTTTTTTTTTTTTTTTTTTTTTTAATTACATTTTCTTCATATTTTTTTATAAATTTGTATTCAATTTATATATGTATATTAGCAGCTGTTTAATTTTTTACATTTCTTTTATTTTTATTTTTTAATTATATACTCGTATATATGTATATATTGTAGTATTTGCGTGTATTTATTATGCGTTTATGCTGCTACTACATATTTTTAATACTCAACGAGACGTGTATGTAAGCATATTTAAAATTTTATATATTTGTGTATTAATTTATTTTGCAGGTATTTTTTTTACACAATTTATTTAATCCTTTGAGGCACTGCATATATTTTTTATATGTACATATATGGGCATACATTTATTTAAATGTATCTACATGAATATGTAAATGTAAATAATTTTTGTTCAGTATATATTCCTTATGTTTGTATATGTATAACTGCATTTTAATGTGGTACATTTTTTTTTCCTTTTTTTTGAAAATTTTTAAATTTTCTCTGCATTTGCAAAAGTTTTGCCTAAAAGTTGAAAAATGACAATTGAGTATCTTTCCACTCTGCCCTTGATACTTTAAAGCATGATTTCGTAAATTCGAAAAGGTTACTCGCAAGACTTATTTTTCTAATATTTCGGGCACTTTGTTCAGCAGTCCTTATATGGGCTATTCTAGGCGTCTTAAAGTGCTTTGACCGCGTCGAAAATTTAATACAAATTTCGATTAATCACCGTCCTATAATAAAAAGTCTAAAATCAACTAAACATCACGCAGTGTAGTAAACAAAATTGTTTCTCTGTCGCACGAGACAGTGGGTAATTACTTTGGTTTGGAGCTTCTGTAGAAATTAAAAAATGTATTTTCTTTTTGAACCAAAATTACAGTTATATTACAACCAAAACGCCCTTTAAATACAAGCTAACCGAAGAATCCATATGAAATGGCATAAAATACATAATGAAGTGTTCAGTAAACCAACTTTTTAATATAATTTTTCCAAAAAAAAAAAAAAAACTCGCTCATTGCGGTCTTTACCACATTTCAAAAACTTACCTATACATCCGTATCAGACAAAAATACACTTGAGTGTTTCAAAAATCCTCTCGAGTAGCAACTTCAATTAGAAAAAAACAATTTTTTCTATCATTTTGGTTTCGAACCTATGACCCCCCGGCTTGCAGCATGGACTTGCCTAAAGCGACTGCAAATTTTTACCTTTGCATTCAATGAAAAACCTCCGAAAATGTCTTTGTTTTTTGCCCATAAAAAGGGTTTCAGTATAGAAACTAACCTATAAATAAACATAGAAAACCACTTCCATTGATTAACGGTGTTTTTAGCACCAATACATCTTGAATCTCCTCTTCGAACTGATTTTTCTTATGTGCGCACCATTAAGGACTGCACGCTATAGCTCTCAAACCGTTTATTTTTTTCTTTTGTCATTTCTTAAACATGCGTTTGACGCGCTGCATTTTCTCTATCTTCCTTATGTTGTAGTCACAAAAGAAACAAAAAAAAGAAAAAAAAAACAAAAAATCAGTTAAAAAATTCCACTTTCTTATTTCCATAAATTTTAATCAAAAAATGTTTTCCTTGAAAATTTGCTTACAGCCAATTTTACGCTGCCATCAACAGATCTGGATTGGTTCGATGAGGTAATCTTCACCGATCTTAGTGGCGATGAGGCCAAGTCCGAGGTGAAACGCTACAATGAGAAAGGCAAGAAAGCGTTGGACGAAAGTCATCCGAATAAACGCAATCGTCGTGATCACCATCAGCGCGGTGATGATCGTCGACATCGCGATGGTGGTGGTGGCGGTCGACGCGATTTCCATCGTTGGAATGATCGACGCGGCGGTGGCGGCGGCGGCGGCGGCCACTCGGGTGGTGGCGGTAATCGCTGGGCCGGCGGCGGTGGTGGTGGCGGTGGCTACCGTGCCGGCTGGCGTGATGATCGCGGGTATGGTGGTGGCGGTGGCGGTGGCGGCGGTGCTGGTGGTCGCGGCTATGACAATCGTAACAATCGGTATGGTAATGGTCCACAAAGTTGGGTGCAGAACAATCGCGGTGGTAATCGCTATGACGACCGTTATAATCGTTCAGGTGGCGGCGGTGGTGGTCGCTATGATTCAGGTGGTGGACGCTACAGTTCATACGGTGGCGGTGGCGGTGGTGGTGGTGGTCGCGACTACCGTGATCGTGATCATCGTGAACGCAACGCAGGTGGTGGCGGCGGCGGCGGAGGTCGACGCGACAACTATCGCTCGGGTGGTGATAACCAGCGGGATTTTCGGCCTGGCCACCGCGACAATCGTACAGAAGATAGTCGCGGTGGCTATGAGCGATCGGGTACAGCGGCTGCTGGCGCGTCGGCAACCAAATACGGCAGTAATTTGAGTAATGCTGTCGGCAGCAGCGGCGGTGGTAGTAGCGCGCACAGTCATGGTGGCTATCATGGGGGGCAGAGCAGCGGCGCTCATCACGCCCAACACGGACAGTATAATAGTGGCAAGTCGGCGTCTACGGGTGGCGGTAAGGTGAGTTGTTTGGTTTTACGGTGTTTTTGTTGTGACTTGTTGCCGGAATTTGAGGAATTATTTTTTTACTTTAAATTTATTTTTTATTTTTGCAGAGTTCAACGCAAAGCGGCGGTAAATGGAGCTCTTATGGTCAACAGCTGTCACATCAACAACATCATATGTCCAGTGGTGGCAATTGGCAGCAACAACAACAACAAGCGCCGACACACCAGCATCAACAATACCAACAACAATCAGGCGCCCAACAACAATACTGGGGCTATGGCGACGACATGCAAGGTGAGTAAGGCTCACAAATTACGAGAGAGTGTCAACATCATTCTAATACCGTTTATTTATAGGTTATGGCAGTAGTGCTCAACAACAACAACAACAACAACAACAACAACAAAACTGGGGCAACACCGACCCCAGTCAGCAACAGGAGTGGTTAGCATGGTGGCAGGTAATTTAAACAAATGAAATTTCAATTCATTAATCTCGGCTGTACGAGTACTACACACATGTACACAGAGTATGTTAGGTTTGGGCGGCTAATGGTTGTATGTAAGGGCATAGAGTTATCGAGTTAGATATGTGGATATGTATATCAAACTTTTTTAAAAAATTAGACAAATTGATTTAGTCAATTATTCGCTGTACGTTAGTACGTCCGTCCATCTGTGTACACGAAAACTGGACTCAAGTTTGAGATCTTTTGATGAAACTTAGTAGACACATTGGGTCAAAAGTACGGCAGCTAAAGAAATCGGACCAAGTTCACGCTCACCTCCCATATAACAGTAATTTTGGAAAGTAGGAAAATTCACTAACAAAATGTGGACTCGAAAAGTAATATTTGTTAGGGACAATCGCATTTAATTTAAAAAAATGGGAAAATTTCTCTGGTGGACATGGTGGGGGGTGGATGATGAAGGTCAAAAAGTATATCTCAGAAACCACTGGAGAGAATTCGATAGAATTTTATGTTTACGTGAGGAAATTTTTTTTTGCGTCTTCCCATCCCTGCTCATGGAGGAATTGCGATTGGCGGCTGGGCATACTCAGATACCTTACGGGCATCGGAATAAGACCAGTGGGTTACGCTCAATTTTTGTTATGAGCCTAGTGCTCACCTGAACACATCCAACCGCTTAGAGGCTATTTAGATATAAAATTTCTGTAGTTTAGTGTGGACACAATCCCCCAACAGGTACGCGCTTGTCCCATATAACAGATTTATTACTTTCCACTCCTGAACCACACTTGATAGGCGTGCTACTTTTAATGGAAAGTAAATTCCTACCGACAAAAGGCTAACCCCTCATGCAACAACTATTTCTGATCGGTTTGTGGACTTTATAACTTTAATTGAGTTCTATCTAATATAACGTTTTGATAGCCTCTTTAGCCGAGGGGTTAGCATTGCGTACTAACACTTGGGAGCCTGGAACTCGAGTCCTAGTTTAACCAAATATAAAAATTTTACAGAAATTAAATTTTTTTTAATTACGGTCGTCCCTCGACCGGGAATCTAAAGCTCTACGGGTGTATTTTTGACACGAAAATCAATTCTCATAAAAAGGCATCAACCGTTCGAAGCCGGCTTAGAATAAACTGCAAGTCTCCCCATTTGTTTGAGGAAAATCTGAATGCATACCAAAAATTAAGGAAGGAGCTAGACGGAAAATTGCCTAAGCCCTTACAAGGCGCTAATTATATGTATATGTATATATGTACATATATCAGCCAACCGTAGTCCTCTTGACTTGTTTTTTTTTTTTTTTTTTTTTTCACTCAAAAAAAAAATATTTTTTTTTCTTTAAAAAAATTTATTTTTTTTTTTTTATTAATTTTTACTACAGCAAAATCAACAGCAGCCACAAGCGTCGGCCGGTGATACAAATCAATATTGGTCACAATACTCCTACCAGACAACAGCGACGGGCAATGGTGGCGGCGGTGATGGTGGTGGTGGTGATGATGCTGCGGGGAAAAAGTGAAAAACTTTTAATGAAAAAAAAAATTAATTAAAAAAAACGCAGTGACATAGTACAATTTAAATATATGGAAGGGAAAAAGTAATGAGTAAAGTAAATAACATATTTTATTGAATTACACACATTGGCCAGATACATACAGACATAATGAAATAGCAAGCAAAACAAATTAAAGGAAAACTTTCAAACAAAAAATTAAAAAAAAGTAAAGCAAAGTATGAAAAATTAAAAATAAAAACCAAATGTGGTTTATTGTTTTGTTAGCATTAAAAACTTACGCTGGCACATGTGACACACAAACACACACCACATATAGAACAAATTAAAAATCAAATCAAAACTGCAAGAACATTAATTTCTGTATTCTTAAACTTTACAAAATTTTCCAATGATAGTTAAGTTATACATACATACTGAAAATGAAGAAAAAATACAACAAAAAAGTAAACAAAAAAAAATATTGTCATATGTTGTACTTGTAGAAGTCCCTCCGCCTATTAAAAACAACAACAACAACTACTACTACTACTACTTAAATACAAAAACCACATTAAATGCACCACCAATTTCCCGTTATATATATATTTTTTTTTTTTTAATTTTTTTATATAATTAAAGTTAAGCAAATTAGCATAGCGCGTGATGATGATGATGAGTATGAGTTGTAACATCAAGTTTTAGTTGCTTTCTTTTAATTATTTTAATTATTATTATTACACGCTACTACAAGTTTTATTCAACAACTTTTTTTACTTATGCTTCTTTGTTCTTGTTCATTTCATCGTTATTTGCCTAAGGAAATAATTAAAATAATGTTTAATTTTTTTTTTAATTCCTTCATATATTTTTTTTTCTACTTTCGAACGTTTAATAATTTGTGAAGCTCATGAAGAAAGAACATGGAATAAGTTAATGTAGAATAAAAACAAGAAACGTTCTTCTCTTTTGCCTTTGATTAATAATATTTGTTAAATAACTAGTTTATCTATTATACAATTAAATTATATATCTACATACTACATACATACATATATTTTCTATTAATAATTATATTATCTAATTTCATTTGAAATGTTAAAAAACAACAAAACACAAAAAAAAATACATTAAATTTTATTAAAGAAATAGCTGAAGCAATAGAACACACACTGAATGAAAACTAAGGAATATTGCGTAAAAAAATCTATGAACAATTGAAAATTCAATAAACTTAAGAATTACTTATTACAAGCCGTAAGTGGTAAGAAAAACAATAAATGTGTGTTTTATTTAAATATTTATGTATATTTTTGCAATGAATTGCTAGTCACAAGCGACTTCACATAATCGCGCGATCTTGGAGATTCCCCAAAAGTTTTCTTTAATAAATATTATTTCGTTTGGCTGTATGGCATGTAGCGCCGTCTTGTTGGAGCTAAAGGTCGTCCACATCAACATCCTCCAATTCAGGTACGAAAAAGTCATTAATTATAGCTCTGCAGTGTTCCCCGTTAACGGTAACATTATGGCCGACTTGATTTTCGAAGAATATGTACCAATTATTCCTCTTCTGTCTATAGAGCACACCAAACAGTAACCAAGTTCCTTCTGCAAAATCTTCGATAAAGTGGATTAGCGCAACCGCAATTGTTCCTAAAGGGGTTGGCTGGGAAAATTATTTTGGCAACTGAGAGAGTTGAGTTTCTCTGGAAATGTCCTTCAATGTTTCCAAACCTGCAAATCATATCAGAACCGGATGTTCCCATAGAAGTCATCGCATTGCATTAAACGAACGAGAACATATGTACATACATACCGAACTATTTATAGTACATAATGACGAAAACATTATTGTGCTGACAACGGAAAAATTCCGGAAATTCAAATAAAACCAGCGATGAGTCAGCGTTATAGGAAAATCAAACGAACGCTGCTAAAACAAAAACACTTACTTTTACATTCTTTGACAATCTTTTCGAAAAAATTTCCAAGATTTCTTATCACATTTGGGCAACGTCTTTTCGTTGTGGGTAATAAAAAGGTTAACAGTGCTACATTTTTTTCCTACATATTTATTAATATTTCAAAATTGCTGAACATTGTTTTAATGGCTATAAAAACATGTTTTTTAATATACTTTTTTAAGATTATATGACATGAGTATGATAATTAAATGTATTATAATAGTATATACATACATATATTGAAAGCAGCGATTGGCTTTGCATTTGCATACAGAAAAAAATACATTCCATATAAGTAAGTATGTAAATTAAACCCATTACGCTTAAGATATGTTAAAAAATTTAATTTTTTTAAATAATTCAGTTTATGTATACTTGAAACTTGGACATAATTTCATGCAGATTTTGGAAAATACTTTTTTATTCTCTAACATTCATATTTTTTACCATAAGAAATGTGGAACCAAGAGAAATAACCGACATACATATGAAGGTCTCTTAAATTAGTAGTATGAATACTAAGACAGCGAAATATTTTTTACTTAAAAACTAATATATTTTATTTCTACGTACCATATATAAAATCTAAATCAAATACATATGAATATTTAGAATTTATAAAATAAGAACATTAATACAATCGCTTTGGTTAATTGCTTTCATAATGCTCTCTACTTTTTGCCGAGCAATTTGTTCATTTCCTTGTTTTGCTTATTCATCTTCAAATCGACATCTTCAATTTTATAATTCATATTGTCCAGCAATTCATTTTGCGATTCAATTTCACTGTGTAAATCTGTGGCAAGAAATTTTAAACGTGACAAATTATCACACATTTCATCTAAATTCGACTCCAGTTGTTGTTCGAATGGGTTATTGCGTCGCTGTGTCTGCATTTGCTCGCGTTGCTTATATGCACTGGAATCATCACGTAAACGACTGATGGGATGATCATCATAACGTTCTGTCGGTGACATGGCAGTTGGTGATTTACTACTAGTAGCACCAGTGGTTTCCTGTGGCTGTTGCTCCTGTTTCCCACTTTGTGTGGGTACACTTTGTGCGCTGGGAGTGCGCGATAGGGGTACATCACGATTACCAGACAAGTAATTTTTGAGTCCACCAAAAACGCTTTTTAGTCCATTCAAATGACGTTGACTGAAACGTAGTGTTGAATTGATTTCGTCCAATTGACGTGTAGTATTTTCTAATTGTTCACGTTGTTTCGCCAATTCGACTGCCGTTGCTTTGCCCACATCCTCCGTGTTATATAACAAATCTAGCCAAAAAATTATTATTATTAGTTGGAAATGTATATTTTCTTGGTATTTCCTATTTACTTAAACTTCTTTGTGTAGAGTCTAGAGAGCGTTGCTCAATTTCCCTACGTCTCTCTGCGTACATTTGTAGTGGATCACTGGGCTCATCAAATGGATTCGTACTGCGACCACCAACGCCGCTACTACGTCCGGAAGTTGTGCTGTTGGAACGCGAGTTATTCAAAAATATATCATCTTCCACATCTTCTAGGTCAGCTGCAGTTAAATCGAAGTGATTATGTATAGGCTTCATGTAATTATCAGCCATGACTTTCTGCTTTGCGTTTTTTTAATGTATCTAAGCTTTTAGTTCTACACAAAAAAAATTTACTCGTTTTTTGAATACTTTTGTTGAACTATTTAAATATATTTTCAAAAATATTTTTCCAATATTTAAATAGGCAAACTAATTTGTTATTTTACACTGTTTTAATTTTACACAAAAACAATCAAAATTTTCAGTGAACTACTGCCCCTTTTCGAGAAACGTCATGAACGTCATTCCATGAATCAAGAAAAAAATTTCACAGCTGATTTATGTTGCCATACAGCGGGTGATTTTAGCTGAAATAAATGTTCACTTGCAACCCTAATCTTGTTTTGGTTTTGATTCGTTTGGCAGCTGCTTGAGCAACACTGTTTTGGCGCCAAAGCAATCATTCGCCTGAAATAATTTTTACAACAGTAGTAATATTTTTACTTTAATATTTAAATAAACAATGGCGTACGAACGCAGCTCATTGCGCTATGCGCATACAAATGGTTATACCAGTCTCACATTCACGGAGGACGACGAATCCATCATTACTTGCGGCTCTGATGGTGATATCCGGGTGTGGAAAGGCATTGATGACGATGATCCGAGTTCCACTTGCTTGGGTGAGTTTGTTATGTGTATTGCACATAGCAGTAAACGTCTCTTGGCGTCCACCGATAGAAACACCGTCCAATCATATACATATCCCGAACTGGAGAGCGATGGAACATTAATGCGTTTCACGGCACCAGTGACATGTCTACGCGTTCATGAGAAATATATAGCTGCTGGTTCAGATGATACTAACATAAAGGTGCTTAAAAGTGATGATAACAAAAGTGAAATACATTTACAGGGACATAGCGGGCCCGTTTTGGCATTGGATATATGTTATAAAGGGGAATTGTTAGCTTCCATAGCCGGTGATGGTCATTTAAAAATTTGGAAACTTAGCGAAGAGGGAGCAGAAGTGAAAAGTATTGTTGGCTTGCCGAAAGTAAACAGTTTTGAGAACGCCGAACATTTTGGTACGCCCTGTTTCGAGCCACAAAATAGCAAGTCTCTGGCTTATGTGCAAGGAAAAGAGATAATTGTATTAAATACAGATACCTGGGAAGTGAAATTTACGTTATCCGATGAGCGTGTTAAGGGTGAATACACATGCTGTCGTTTTTCAAAAGATGGTCAATACCTAGCGGCTGGTACAGACAAAGGAGAAATTAGTGTATATGATTTTATGCGGAAGCAATCATTGAAAACTGAGCCACCGTCAAGTGAGTGTCAGGCCATAACATGCATAAGTTGGAATGCAGCGGGCACAGAGTTGGCATATTGCGATGTAACTGGTCAACTGGGTACGTTATTCCGCACGAAAGGAAGTAATGGTGCAGTATTCGCAGATGGCGAGGCGGAAGAAGTTGATTTCGGTGATATTGAATTCAATAATGAGGATAATGATGACCTCATAAGCGGGAGTGGTTTCGACGGTGTTGATGAAAATCATATTGGTGGCGATGACGATGATGATGATGGCATATCAATCGAACGACTGAAAAGCCAAGTTATGCGCAATGCTGTTGGTTACACTGATGGTCAGGAAGAAAATACACGTGATTCTTTGCCTAAATCCATGCATAGTGAAATTGAGCCGGAAGTACATGTAAAGACTTATAAACAACAGCCAGCCTTTCAGCCGGGCGCAACACCAACTCATTTGGAGCATCGTTATCTTGTATGGAATGAAGTTGGCATTGTGACAGCCCATACAGAGGGCGCTGATGGCTCGTTAGATGTGGAATTTCATGATGCCAGTGTTCATCATTCGCTGCATATACCGAATTACAGTAATCACAACATGGCCAGTTTGAGTACAAGTGTATTAGCGCTCTCTGCTGAAAATGCCACAAAATTAGTTTGCATTGCTTTAGCTGCATCGGGCAATAAGGAATGGTCGGTTAATTTTCCTGATTGCGAGAGTACAGAGGCGCTAGTCGCTACCAACAAATTAGTGGGTGTTGCTACAAGCATGCAATTTTTGCGTTTATTTACAGTAATGGGTACACAGCGAGAAATAATATCTATACCGGGACCTGTAGTAGCGTTGGCTGGACATGAAGATCGTATACTAGTGGTCTACCACAGCGCACCACCTGGCACACTACAACAACATTTATCTGCAATGCTTATACAAACAGCGGGCATGCAATTACGCACACAACACCTGCCAGTGTCTCTAACGCCTGAACGTCGCCTAACTTGGTTGGGTTTTTCAGATTGCGGCTCGCCGGTTTTCGCTGATTCAATGGGTCTAATACAGTTATATAGCTTAAAGAGTCAATGTTGGTATCCAATTTGCGATACACTGAAACAAAGTCAAAGCGTTTCCAATAATTATTTCGTCATTGCTGTTTCCGAACGTAGTCAAATTATACAAGCCGTATTGTGTCGTGGCAGCTCATATCCGATGACTAACCCACGCCCAATGACACAGGAATTGACATTGCAATTACCCGTATGTGATCCCGATGTGGAGAAATCCGAGCTAGAGGATACTTTGGTACGCGCTTCTATTATGAATGTGGATAATGGCGATAAGACTATTAAGGAAACAGCAATCAAACTTTTCGCATTAGCTTGTCGTACTGAAGTTGAAATGCGTGCCAAAGAACTTATCGAAACTATTGCATGTCCCGAATTATTACTTTTAGCCGTCAAATATGCTACAAAATTGGGCCGCATACATCTTTCAGATCGTTTATCAGAGCTAATGCCACAACTAGAAGAACAAAATCAGCGTGAACGCCAAGAGCTACAAGAATTTGAACAACAACACAACACAACTTTTTCACCGCTTGTGCGTTCACAAAGTCCCAGTTTAGGACACAGTTCGATGAGTGGAAACCGTATTGCGCCGAAGGCTATGGAATTAACACATGCGCGTCGTGCATCATTGAAACGTTTTGCTATGTCTAATTCACCAGTTTCTTTTGGCAAAAAATCAATGATAATGAGTACGGCTGAACGTGCAGCATCGCCAACACCGACTCCTGCGAATTCCGAAATGATTGAGTCACAGGAAAACATACCAGATAATAATGTGGAAAAGTTAGACACCAACAGCGATGAATTGAAGGATGTTACACGTACACCGCTCAATGCCGTAAATCCCTTTGCAGCTAAACGCAAACATTCAGAAATTGACTCGGCCAACAAAGGTGGTGTTTTAATAAATGGCGGCAAGCTGAAGATAGCTAAAAAGTAATAATTCTAATTTTAACACTCAATTTATTATAAACTATATATTGTATTCTATTCATTTTAATTATACTGACATTGTATTCATAAAACGACCAAGAAGATTAATACTTTCATTTAAAGTTATTAGACATATGTAGGCTTTTATATGAAATAGTTATATCGCGTAACTTGTATTTTGTATGTTTCTCCTGTAGTTGTTTGAAAATTTATAACCTTGCGTCCTTTAAAAAAATCATGATGTTTCATTTAAAAAAAAAAAAACAAGCTAGTCTCCTTTTCCGCTTGTGTTTTTCTATTTCCGTCTTTAACTACAAAGAAATGCTATTGGCAAGCGTCGTCTTTTTCTTTGCTTTAGTTGGCAACGCAAAATAATAACAATGAACAGCTGTTAGTCGCAAATTCGTGAATATGTGCATAGTACTTTAATTACATGATTATCAACTACTTGATTTTAAATTTATAAGATAAAATGTTTAAAAGTATACGAAAAGTAAGTACAAAGCAACTGCTAAAAACGTTTAGGATCAGTTTCAATGAAAATTTAAAGTTGACAGCCAATTGGAACATTAATGCCGTAACGAATTACAGCACACAAACTGCTTATCAAAATATATTTGATAGAAATGCGAAAAGATTACAAAAAGAACGTGCGGCACGAAGGTAAGCGGTTAATTGCAACTTTGTGGATATAGTATTTAATTTGAGACTAATTTTAAGCTACTTTATAGCCCAGATGTCGAGCTGTATGACTACCTGAAGGAAGAAGTCGGATTCCGCTTAGCCGACCGCATTATTGATATAAAACGTGAATTCGCAAATGCTGCAGACATTGGCTGTAGTCGTGGCTTTCTATCAAAACATATTATGGCGGAAAGTGTACAGCATTTAACGTTATGTGATACAAGTCCTACAATGTTAGCACAAGCGCAAGGTACACCAGGTCTTAAAATGACTAAACTGGAGGTGGACGAGGAGAAATTGGATGTAATGTAGCATTAAATTTTAATTAAAACAATTTTAAGAAAAATTGTCTTGTAGTTCGCAGAAAACTCGCTAGATTTAGTAATCTCCAGTTTAAGTTTACACTGGGTTAATGACTTGCCGGGTTGTTTTTCCAAGGTTATACGTAGCTTAAAGCCCGATGGAGTATTCATAGCATCGCTCTTCGGCGGAGATACACTATATGAGTTACGTTCATCACTACAATTGGCAGAAATCGAACGTAAAGGTGGACTAGCGCCACATATTTCGCCTTTCACACAGGTAAGTGGCATATAATGCATAGTTTTTTTTATGGAAAACGTCATATACTCGTATGTATAATGAAATGTAGTATATACTTTCAGATTAGAGATGTTGGTGCTTTACTAAATCGTGCTGGCTTCACTATGCTCACTATTGATACCGATGAAATTGTAGTTGGTTTTCCCTCTATGTTTGAATTGATGTGGGATTTGAAAGGTATGGCAGAAAATAATGCTGCTTTCAACAGACCAGCGCATATAAGTCGTGAGACTTTGTTGGCGGCGAGTGCTATTTATAAAGAATTGTATGCCAAGGTATGTGCATAGTTTAAAAAAAAAAAAATTAAAATACAAAGTTTTTAATATCTCTATAGGATGATGGCGTCTCAGCGACTTTTCAAATAATTTATTTTGTCGGCTGGAAACCTGGTCCTAATCAACCGCAACCTCTGGCACGTGGTAGTGGTGATGTATCGCTAAAAGATTTAGGTAAAATTATCGAAACTGGTGGTACGAAGAAAGCGAAAGCTTAGGGGAAAGAAATGTTGAGAATACAAAAGCACTCTTAATTTGTAGAACTGAAGAAATCTTTAATGAGCTTCATTGTTATTTATGTTTTTACAATATGAAAAAAAATTTTTTTTTTGCATATGTATACATATGTATATACCACAATAAATGTTATATAAAATGAAAACTGTTTGCTTTTTTTATAATTTAGCAAATGCCGTCTTTATTTTTATTGACTTTCATAAATCATGTTTAGTATTTAATTGAATTGTAAACGTAATTGAACACTAATAATATATAATAGTTTGTATACATACATACGTATGAATGTATACAAAGCGGTGCAATATTTCTTTTACAAAGTTTTTTTTTTCTTTCTCCTTAAAGTTGACGTTATAGCTTTTGAAAAAATAAATATTATCGAATATCACTTTGGGTAAAGAGCTTTTTTTTGTTGTTAGACAATTAAAAAAAAGTGTATATCGATACAAGGTAAATGAACTATAGTTGCACACTAAAAGCATAAATTTAGCACACTTAGTTACCATAAAGTATAAATAATTCCTTATTATAGTAAAAATGAATTTAAAAAATAGCATACAAAAAGAGTGTGTTTTCGTAGGGAAATTACAGTGCTTTCCTGCGTTTAGAAGCACAGGGTGCAGCAGCGAAATTTACAATACAAGTTGTATGTACGTATGTACATATATTATATACATATTTGAAAAATTATATTTTTTTAACATATATCAATTATATTTAATTATTATATACTCAATTCTATTTAGCTTTTTTTCATTATTATATTGCTAATATTTGCTTTTTACACATTGACTTGTTTTTCTTATTAATTTTTTTTTATTCAATTTTCATTTTTTCACTTATAAATGGACGTAATATATTAACGTATATTTTGTTACTTTTGTTAATTATTAGTGTCACTTGCAGCGCTTCTTTTCACTTTTCTTTTCAATATTCAATAATAATAATATTTTATAAATAACAATGATTTATTGTATTTAACTGTGCATTGCAAATTGTTTAAACTCTGAAAGATTATTTCAACTCGCTTAACATTTGGCTTATTTTTTATATTTATTTTTATTTTTTTTTTTACTATTTTTTAACTATAATTTATTGCATTGGCTTTATTGAAGTTTTATTTGCTGTTTATAAATGCAATGTAGATTATCTTTAATTTTTTTTCTTTCGTGAATATATTTATGTTGGTATGTATACATGATTTAGTGCTATTTAACTTGCAAACATTTTGAGATTAGCAATTTTTTTTGTTGGAATTCGGTAAAAATGGTATTTTATTTGAATTTATGAAAAAATATAATAAATAAGACTTCAACTGGTCTACATATCTATATGTATGTAAGAATATTTTAAAGTTTAATTTTTTGTACAATATGTATATATTTGGAAAATTATTGAAATATAGTATAACAATTTATTATTATTTTTAAACTTATAAAAACAAATTCACAAAAAAAAAATTAATAAAAAAAAACACAAAAAAATGTATAAAAATAATTCCAAAAAAAAAAAAAAAAATGAATAAGAAAAATTCACAAGAAATTAAGGAAAGAAATATAAAAAAATTAAAAAAAAAAATCATATGTACGAAAAAAGTTTTCATACAAAAAACAGATTTTTCATTGCTAATAACTCAATTTCATTCTAAATCGACTTAAGTGGTTTAATGAAATAGTGAAAATGCGTAGAAAATTTAGAGTGAAAGAGTAATTGCACTTATACATACATATACATATACATATATATAAAACATACAATTTATAAGGAATGGTTTGATCTTAAGAAAAATTTGTGAAAAAGGCGCTAAAGGTTAATTTTAATTTTCTAACCTAAAAAAAATATTTTTTATTATACGAGTATATGTTGATATGTACGATATATATATAAAAAAATAGCACACTATAAGTGTTTTAAACAGTGCAGGGCAGAATTAATAGCGACGAACCTACTTCATCGAAAAACATTCAGAAAATCCTGTTCTTAAGGCAAAAACTAATGTAGTATTCTTTTTGCAATCTTTGGATATAAAGTCCTGTAATGATATAAATATTTAAAAATTCTATAGAGAAACTTTGGAGTGTTCTTAAGCGGTCTTCAGAAGGTTACAGGTACATAAATAAGCACCAGATGTGCGAAAAAAATAACAAAAGGCTTGATATAGTATTCCGTTGGAGTTTTGCGTCAAACTTGTGGAGTCCTTCCCACGAAGATGTCGGGAAGTGGTTAAAATGAAGAGGCTTATACCATAAGATATTGAATATTACTTATAATAAATAACAGTTATTAATAAAACGTTTGCTGTGCCTATTTATTCCACTCTGAATTAGTAATTGTAATTTTTGGTAAATTACAATGGAATATGAAAGAAATCAGGTATAATAAAATTTATAGTAAATATTTATATAAATATAAAAATTTATTAAAGTAAAAGAAAATAGTAAATTACCAAAACAGTTGTCGCCATTAATTCTGCCACCAGTGTATATGTCAGTACATTAATAAAACATAGCATGGCAGTATCTGAAAAAGAGCTACACAATTTTGAGAAATGTTTGAAATTAATAAAAAAAAAATGAAATTACATTTTCATTTATTCATATGTTGGGAGCGCATTTCTAGGTTTATAGGCGGGTATCTAACGCATTTCATTTTTAAATATTTTCTTATTCGAGAGATTCTCACAGAATAAAAGGGAATATTGAATCCAATGAAATAAATATATACGAGTTTCCTAACAACTTGGTGTAGTAAATTGTTTAAAGAAAAGGTGGGAAAAAATGGTAGAAATACTAAAATACATAACTGACTGAAATAAAATCCAATAAACCAAAAGAGTTGCATATTTTTAGGAGACTTTTCTTCTTTTATTTATCTTCTCAACAAGTTCAAATTTTTTCACCGCTAATAAAATTTTCCGCAAAAATAATTTTCTAGAACATTTTAGCCCTCTAACGGCCTTCCACACTTCATTTTTGAGAGAATTCTCGTGGTAAAGGCCAAAAAGCACCTTTTGGGCAATGAAATTATTTTTTTTCTGCAAAATTTTATTATGTTATGTAGATCTCTATCTTTTACATATTTCACGTATTTCAATTATTTTCTCAATTTTTTTTAACAATTTACTACGTCAGGAAATGAAAATTTTGGAAGATTACAGAAAAAGAATTTAAAAATTAATTAAGAGTTTTTTTTCACTAGATTCATTAACGTTTAAAAATTATTAATCAAAATGTTGCACAGTGTAAAAAAAGTTCTATATTCTTCAAATCAAGCAAAAAAATATTATTTCGTCAACATTTATTTTTTTTTTATTCACTACATTTAGTTTGTTGAATGGAACTCTGGTAATGGTATAACCAAATAATTTTTAACTCTTATATTTTTGAATAAGTATTATACAAAATGGAATTATGTATTTATGTCTGTACACAAACAAAATGCAAAAAATTTTATTTATAATTCTAAAGAAAGCTCTTGTATAACAAGAACTCAAATGCAAAATATACTCGTAAGTATGTATGTATGTATGAAAAGGTACAAATATTTGTATATAATTGTATGTAGTTAGGCAACTGCGCTTACAATTTGCAGAAAAATATGAAAAAACTAATAATTAATTACAATAGAAAGGAAAAAAGCACTTTCAATTGCTAATTCTATGATTTGTGTGTGTGTGTGTGTTTTTTTTTTTATTTTTATTATTATCCTTTTGTGATTTACAAACTGCTAAATTGCTCATGGACACACTCCTCCTCGACTATGGTGCCATTTGGTGAACGCATATGATAAATGCCGCTAAATTTTTGCGCTACCTGATGGTGCTGATACTGTTGGTGTTGTTGCTATCCAATAGGTAATGCAGCAGCACCAGCTGGCCTTCGCATTGGCGATCCCACCACAGTGATTGAAGACGTTGGCTGTTGACGTGTCGGTGTTGGCGTTGGCGTAGGTGTTGGTGTTGTTGGCGGCGGTGGTGGTGGCGGTGCCGGTAGTGTTGATGTTGGTGTTGGTGAAGGCGTTGCTGAATAAAGTTTGGTTGGCGTTGCCGACGCTGACGCCGATGCTGAAGATGTGGAAGTAGATGTTGTTGCCATTATTGCTGTTGTACCGGTCATACCGGTAGCAGCTGTTATGGATGTGCACGACGTAGATGCCGACGTTATTGCCGTTGCTGAGGCTGAGCCTGACGCCGCCGCTGCTGCTGCTACTAGGTTAGCCTGTCGTCAGGTGGTGCTCAGTAGCAGCATATCACGTTGTGGCGTATTTTGCAAAGCATTTGCCGTCTTTAAGTGGATACTGTGAAAAGTGTAGTGTAAGAAGAAGAAGAAATGAAAAATGTTTAAGTTTGCGTTTTTTTTTGATTGATTCATACATATGTTAAAAAAAAACTAGAATTTTATGCAAGTCAAAAGTTCAATAAAGATGGACGGACACCTGTCATTGCCAACACAAAGCGAGAACGGAAGCTTTGGAGTTGCCACTGTGTTTTGAAATGATCAATATTGAACATTTTAAACTCTAAAATTTCCAGATTTAAATTATTGAAGTAATATAAATGAAAACAAAAAATTTAAAATTTAAATTATGAAAATGTACTCACTTATTGTCTTCCAGAGAGAATGTCTCCGACGAACCGTGCGAGGCCACCGAAGTACCTGCAAGCGAACTTCGTATTGAGTGCGAGTCCTCGGGTACGTTTAGCGTTACTAGCATTTTTCATTATTATTAAATGTACATATTGATTTTTGTTTTCGATTTTTTGTTTGTTTGTGATTAAATTTATTTAAAACATTTGTCGGTGGTGATGGATAGTTGGTTGTTGATTTTTGTTGTTAAAAAAATTATTGTAAAATTTGTTGTTTCAAAGTTTTTTCAATTGCAAATTTTTTATTAGTCAATTTGTTGTTTGTGGTTGTAGGTGAATGTTGTTTGTTGTTGTCCAATTTTTTTTTGCGTAACAGTAAAGATGTAAGTAAAAATATTTTGCAATTTATTTTTTAAATTTTTTGTTACATTTGCGGAATTTTTAATTTTCGTTTTTATGGCAATATTTTGTTTTAATTTTTAAAATTTTTGTTATTATTTTTTGGATTTGCATTTTTTTGTATTCAAGCCAATATTGTTGTGAAATTATTTGCAAAAGCGAAAAATACCAATTTTTTATTAATATGTTGTTTGTATGTATACAATTTTTGTTTCAGTAAATTTAAAGAAAGAAATTACTTTTTTTTTTGCTAATACAAAGGGAGTGTAATATTTTTAATGCAATGTTTCAAAATACAGAGAAAAGTAGTAAGTAGTTTAGAGAGAGGGGGTGTACTCGTATGTGTGGCGGTGCGCCTAGGTTTTTTTTTTAAGAAAATAATCGAAATTGAAGTTTGATAGCAGGGAGGTGCGTGCGTCATACTCTGTTAGTAGTTGTGTTAGCTGTAATTTACTGTTATGCAAAATTACTTAAATTTTAATAAAAAAATGTATTTAAATATTTTTATAAACACATAGTAATAATTCAAAAATTCTTTTGGTGGACTGTATCAAATAATTTCGAGCATTTAAACACAATTAGCATGCAAAATAACTATAAAAACTTGCATTTTTTAACAAAAGTTAGAACAAAATATTGCGTAGCGAGCTACATATTTCTTTAAATAATAATTAAAAATAAAAGTACACTTAAAATACAATTTTTTTTATTTTATTTATAAAAAAAAGTATTTAACTAAGTATTTAACATAAAAAAAATCAAACTAAAGTATACACTTAATATTTATTTAAAAAATTATAATTATTATAATTTTTAAATATCTTTTTCATAAAAAACCGTGCTCGATTAAAACTTGGTTTCAATAAATTTTTCAAAATTTGTAGGGGGAAACAAACAAATAAAAAATAATTAAATAATAAAAAAAAAACAATTAAATAATAAAAAAAAAACAATTAAATAATAAAAAAAAAAACAATTAAATAATAAAAAACAATTAAATAATAAAAAACAATAAATTAATAAAAAAAAAAACAATTAAATAATAAAAAAAAACAAACAATTAAATTATAATAACCCTAAATCTAAAATCTACAAAATAAAAAATTAGAAAAGGTACACACTTAACAGTATTATTTTTCCAATTTTAGCTTTAATTTTTATAACTGAAAAATATTTTCTCTGATTTAAAAAACAAATATTCGCTTTCGTGATATTGATTTGAGCACTTCGCAGAATTAAGAAATAAATAAAAGAACTTTTTAAGTCAAATTAATTATATATAACTGTATATTTTTATTATTTAATTTATTAATTAAACAGCTATTCATTGAATATCAGTACATTTTTATTTATAAACGAAAAAACACATAAACTACACTCCAAGCTATGAAATGCATAGACTTTTAATTGATTTGTACAAATTATACATTTTTCGTTCTATTATATGTATGTTTATATATACATATATATATTTTTTAATTTAAATCATTTTCTTCTTTATGCAAGTGTCATGGCGCCCGGCGTACGAAAAGTGCTATGCAATTTTTAAATGTAGGTATGTGTGCAAAAGTGTGAACTTGTTCGCAATGCAATGCTATAAAAGCGGAAGTACAGTTGATACATATGTGTATGTATGTATATATTTTAATATATTGTACATAACTATTTTAATAACTTTTCGTCCTCCATTGCAATTATGCAAAGAAAAATTTTACTTTTGCGGATTATTTTATATGTTCCGCAATAACTGCCGAATATTTGACAGCTAAAACGTTGCACTATTGACGAGGTTGCCACTGCATGGTATCGCAGGTTGGAATTGTAAATCAAACAAGCTCATTACAATCAATTTTTTGCTTTTTTTTTTAATTATAGAATACAAATGCATTCATAAAAGGTGATAAAAAATATAAATGTTGTTTTACCTAAATAAATAACATATGTAGTAAAGGTATTAAATTATAAATAGAATATAGTATAGGTATGTATGTATATAATATACTTGTTAACAGACAGTACTCGTTCGTATATAGGAATAAAATAGGAATTACATGTTTAATAGTTTTAAGTATATCAATATATAGCATATATGCTTATAAAAATAATATATGTATATGGGGAAATTGAAAGTATATAGAGTACGACAAACGTTAACGGATATTTTCGGAAATTTGGCACAGACTCGCATACAATTTTTTTAACTTTGCATACAAACAATACGATATTCTGGAACAGAAATATGTTTCACTTAAAAAAAGTTATAAATTTGAAAATCCATTTATTTAAAAAAAGCTTGTGCGAAACTAAAGAAAAATTATTGCTACTAATTCTAAATATTTTCAACTTTCTTAAGCATTTTCTTACTTAAAAAACTTAACTACAGCGTTTGAAAATTTACTAGTGAAAGCTTAATGAGTGAAAAATTTATATTCAAACTGTAATTTAATTTTTATTTAAGGTTTCTTCGTTATCAAATTCTTAAAAAACAAAAGTAGCAGGGCATGAACTCCGATTAAATGCAGATTTTTATTGAATAAATGATATTGGTATTTGTATGTGGTCGATGCGATTAAACAGTTTTTTTTTTAATTATAATAATTTTTTTTTTTAAATGGTTATCAATTTCGTTTCATATTATAAACATAAATGCCTATTTGGTACATTTTCGGTGCCATTAAAGCGAAATTTAGCGAGAATGCATTAGCTAAAATCAGTATCTTTAATGTTTTTTCAATAATAAAGGCGTTAAATACTGCCGCGAAGCTAAGGGAATGTTTACAATAAGCAATTTCAATACAGAGGGCGTTAGATAATATCTTCGAAGAGATTCAAAATCATAAAAATACATGTTTTGGAATTAAAAAAAAAATAGTGAAAAAATAAATTAATTTTTTTAACCACTAAAATTCAAATTTAAAATTTTTATAAAGAATTATCTATGTTTCGTATATGATTAAGCACATTATAGACTGCAATCATTGTAGGTAATAAGATATGGTAACACTGCTTGCTGGCGAAAACAACTATGAAGCAATTATTGCAATGAGAATGACAACAATTTTAATTAGCTCCTTTTATGTTGTCAAACATGTCGTAAATAAGGTTTAACAAAACATAAAATAATACAATGGCTCAATTATGTAGACGTTAGAAAACTTTTTAAGAAATTTAAAATGCTTGGGCAACATAACGCTGCCTAAACTATACACATATGCATACAGTGTGGCACCTTCAACAGCTGTTTTTGAGCTAACATTTTATTTAAATCAAATTCCAGTATTTTCGACTTCAAAATTATAAAATTAACATTTATTTGACAAATTAAAAAAAAAAAGAATAAGTGAAAAGAATTGTCAAAATTAAGTTAATATATGCGAAAAGCATCGAAAAATTAAATAAATGTCTCTTAGACTCAACAGACTCCAAATCGAGGTTATTTATGTTCGTTAACGAGGGTGCATTTTTATGAATGCGGAATTAGAGGATTGTAGGGGGCGTGATTAGGCGCATTAGTGAATCATAATTAGTAAAAATACGAGGTTTCATTGTTATTAGACAATTAGTCTTCGAGAAATGTGGAAAATGGAAAAAACCGAATATCGTGCCATCGTGTTCCCTACCAAGTGAAGAAAATCAGTTGCGAACATAATGAATAAGATGACATTGGTGTAAGACGACTCTTGTCTGGCTAAAACCATGACGATTTTTTTGGCACTAAGAAGAAATGTTATTGATCAATTATAAGGATAAAGGTATTAAGCGCCTAACACTTTTAACATCTTTTAAGGCAAGTGTAAGTTTTCTATGTTCACATATTTGAGCCATAAGTTTGACATAACTACATATTGATGATCTGTCAAAATTAATTTTAGTAAAAAAATAATTTAAATATCAGAATTCAGTTTTTATTGTGTGTTCAGTCTATAAATTCGGAAATTTTTGCCTAATTTTTTAGCAAGGAATTAAATGCTAATATTTTTTTAATGCGAAAAAGCAATAATAATTGAATTGAATTAAGCTTAAAGGCTAGTTAATTAAATTGGCAATTTTTTTAATAACTACATACAAATATGCTTAGGGGCTTTTTTTTTTAATAATTTTTAAGCTTAAATATATAACATACATATACAGTGCTAAGTATGCTGGTATAGGTATATGGAATCACTTAAATTTCTGATTACTTTTTATTTTATAAATATTTATGCATGTAAATATATATTTATAGCCGAGTATTTTGTACGCTGAGCTCATCGTCATCTACATTAGCGTCATTATCATTAAAGTCTGGCGGTAAATCGTCAACATGCCCATAGTCAACCTCAGCGTCAGTATGATTTTGTAACGGTAACATTGTATGGCTGTAACTATAACTATTACTATGTCTATGATTATGACTGTAACTGTTGTAATTGTTGCCGTGATTATTGTGACCATTATTATATGTGCTAGTAGTATTGTTGTCAATGTCATTATTGTATAATTTATTGTTGGTGGTGACAACAAATCCATTACTATATAATGAATAACTGCTAACTGCCGGTGAGGTGGCTAAACTAGTGATACTTCGATACGTTTTCATTGAATATGCATCACCTAAAAGAAGAAGAATGTTCGGGGCGAATTTGGTGGAAAAGAAAAAAATTTTGATTTTATTTCGTTTGTGTGTGTGTGTGTGTGTTTGTGTAAAGAAACGGAGAAAGAGAGAAAGTAAAATATTCATCATGACAATAATCTCTCAATAATAATAATAACAATAATAATAATGATAAAGTAGATAGGTTTATTAAATAATATAAATATGTATGTATGTTTGTTATAAAATTGTTTAAACCAATTGAATTTGGAAACATATTTAAAACGATCATTGAAAATGGCTTACAAACAGAGACAGCGAAGGTAGGTAGTACGTCCAGTAACCAATGATAACAAAAAATATGTAGGTATGTATATAAAGCAGTAAGATATTTGAAAGTATGTATTGTAATACAAGAGAATATGAAATTATGAATTTGAAAGTTCCACTAAAGCTTTAGAAGTTGTCCAAACAGAATTACTAACTATACATATGAATGTATGTATGTATGCGAGTATTAAGCTGTAGTAATGGATCCATTTAAGTAGCACCAATATTCCATTTAGTTTGTAGGCGTTTTTTGCATATATGTATATATTGTATGTAACAAAATAACTGTACAAGTAACGGTTAATATATAGTATGTAAGTACGTATTTAAGTTTAAACAAAAAGTCATGTTTTATTTTTTTACACTCATTCAACTATTACATTGCTTTGAAAATGAAAAATAAGTGACACCGCTGTAATTGCTCTTTGAAGTTGGTTGCTATGAACAACATGTGTTTTAAAACAAAAATATTAACAGAAAATTTAGGTACGATTTTTAATTTCAGAAATTTCGGCAGGTGTGTCAGGCTTTGAAAAAAGATGTCCTCTTGGGGGGTTAGAGGAGGTTATATACATCATAAAAATATATGCCATTCCCCGAGGTAACTTATAGTTTTCGAGAAACTTGTTGTTAAAGTTGATTTTTTGACCAACCGAAATTTCCGAATAAAAGCTAATATTATATAATCACCCGGAACACTTAAATATAGCTTGAAATAATGCCTAATAACGTTTACAAAGATTTTATTTAATTAACTTCAAAATATTAACATTTCAAATCATTTTTACACATCAAACATGCATTCTCACGTTTGTTTACTTTAGTAAGTTAAATGAAGTATGCATGTCCGTTAAGTGCCCTGGAGACGATCAAATAAACCCATTTGTTGTCGGCTCTGCGTGATAAAAATCAAAAATTTTTTGATATTTGAATTTGACGGACGATAATTTGATCGTCTCCACTTATGCTTGACAAAAACAAGCTCATTGGTGTTGTGATGTTTGTTAGTGAAGTATGGGAAAAGCACGGATAAAATAACATTCAGACATTCGCTTATGTACAATATGCATTTTATGTGATTAATATTATATAATCATATTTATTTATACATATCTTTCTGACCCTTTTAAAAAATAATAAACATTAATAATTTAAGAAGGAATTTAATTTCCTGCTAATTTAAGGAAGAATTTAAACAGGAGCAATTTCAAGAATCACATATTTTTTTTTATTGCATTTTAAGGGCCAAATTTAATTTTTACTGACCATTTAATAATTGTTTAAATTTTCGTCATGTTATTATTATTATTGTATATTTATTGTTAATATATCTGTAAAGTAATATTTACTTATTCTTCACACTATTTGTATTGTACTAAAAAAGATATGGAAATCTTATTGTATTGGATGAGTGCATAAGTTCGTGCCCGATTTCAAGTGCAAACTAAAATTGAAATTTTTTGAAGAAAGCGCTTTTATTAATCAATTAGGTGGTCAAGGTGGTTTTTGACGTCTTCCACATTTTTAAATTTTTTTCCATTCAAATTGTTCTGCAGCGATCGAAACAAATGATAATCAGAAGGTGCAATGTCGGGTGAATATGGGGGATGCGGCATGATTTCCCAATTCATCTCCTTCAGTTTGGCCAGGGTCGGTTTTGCAACATGTGGCCTGGCGTTGTCATGATGGAAAAGAACTCCTTTGCGATTGGCCAAAATCGGACGTTTTTCATCAATTGCTTTCTTCAATTCGACCAATTGCTGACAATACTTGTTGGCAGTGATCGTTTCTCCAGCTGGCAAGAGCTCAAAATAAATCACGCCTCGGATATCCCACCAAATGCACAGCAGTACCTTCATCGGATGCAATCCACCTTTCGACATCGGTTCCGCCCCTTCGTGTGCCTGTTTCCATGTTCTTTTGCGTTGAACATTGTTGTACAGGAACCATTTTTCATCACCAGTCACGAGCCGATCCAAAAAAGGTTCGTTTTTGATCCGTCGAAGCAAAGAAATTGCTGTTGACATACGGTCCACTTTGTTCTTTTCACTCAACTGATGTGGCACCCATGTATCGAGCTTCAAAGTGTACCCAACCTTTTTTAAACGACGAAACGCAGTTGATTTGTTGACGTTCAATTCACTGGCAACCTCTTCCGTCGAAATACGTGAGTTATTCGCAACTAAAGTCCTTAGAACATCGTCATCAAGCTCAGAAGGCCGTCCACTGCGAGGTTGATCTTCGAGGTTAAAATCTCCAGAACGAAATTTCGCGAACCATTTCTTTACTGTGCGGAGTGCTGGAGCACGGTCCAAATAAACTTCGCGAATATCTTTAGTTGCAGCGCCCACTGTTTTTCCTTTGCGGAATTCGTATAACATAATATGACGCATATGATCTTTTTCGTTGTTCATCTTCCATGCGTCTTTTCACTAAGCAACTCAAATCAAAATGAAGTTATTTTATGCTTGATTTACAGTTCGGACTGTTACCTTTCCAACGATATATAATATGTATATATTTCTTTCACGAGCGCCACTCTCAAACGATTCGTACGGCATCCAGCGGAATCGGGCACGAACTTATGCACTCATCCAATACTAATGTGTTGTTATTAAGTAAATAAATAAATAAATACACAACAATGACAATAGAATCTTCATATGGAAACATCATCTTAATAGTTTTCCCAGTTAAAATGAAATAAATATTATTTTCCAATAAAATACATATGTATGAGAACATACGAGTCATCTTCCGAAGACGACATAAGATACGAGCTCTATGAGTACAAATTTAAAATGATGATTGACGTGTTTATTTGAACATTTGCGGGTGAGACACGAGTGAGCCTCACTCACACATATGTATGCAATGCTTGATGAAATTATTTGACCGTCTCCAGAGCCAGAGTTGAAAAATTAGAGTTAAAAATATGATCAATCCAAAAAAAATCAATGTTGATAAATATGTATTTTTTCCATATTTCCATATTTTTTGTAGAACGGATAAATAAAACACGACTTTTTATTATAATAAAAAATATTTTGGAATAAATACTGGTTATTAACTACCTTGCCTTGGTTAATAAGTTATAAAAAGCTAAATTAAAATAGTTTAAGCATTTATAATTTATAAGAAAAGGTTATAAATATACATAGGAGTATAAGTAATATATTAGACAGATAGTATTTGTTAAATTAGTTTTATATGTATTTATAGTTATGTTTAGTAATTTTAAATTCATTTAATATTCAAATAAGTCTTCTATATCCTGAGATAAGCTTGTTTTTAATTAAAGCAAACAATCTGAAATTGTTTACAACTTTATGTTGTAATAACGTTCACTAAAATTTACTTTAGAACACGAATCCCCAGCAGAAAAGAATGGAAGATTGATTACCACATTCCGGTTGGTAGCCTGGAAATGTACAATACATGGATGGATCAAAGCTTGAGAGGAGAGTCGGCGGTGGTGTACTTTTAGAAAAATCTCCTATGGAACTCTCTTCCAGACTAACTGACCATTGCATTGTCTCTCAGGCGGAGATGTTTACTACGAAACTGCCGCAAATCCACAAAGGAGAGTTTACGAAATATGTACTCCTTAAAAATAGGGGTCATGTGCAAAGTAATAGGAGTGCTGACAGGTCATTGTCTGATAGCACGGCGTGCAGAGAGACTATTGGAGCTTCCTATAGGACATGCTGCAGAAACTTCAGATGAGGAGGAGGAAACCATGAACCACCTTTTATGCGACTATCCTGCTTTGGGCAGCGTTAAGTTACGGAATTTTGGGATCCTGCAGCTGGATGATGGTCTAAGACCAAACAAGTCACTCATCATTCCCGTCTTGTTATATAATGCGAAGGCATGGACAATGAGAACATCTGATGTTTCGGCGTGAGGAGATTTCGAGAGAAAGTTTTTGCGTAAGATTTATGGTACATTGCACTTTGACAACGGCGAATACCGTAGCATATGCTACGATGAGCTGTACGAGATATACCATACTGCAAAATTCATATATTGTAGTTCAGCGAATCAAGAAACTGCGCTGGCTAGGTCATGTGATCCGGATGGATGTGAATATTCCAGCATTAATAGTTGTCGATACAGTAATCGCCGGTGGAAGCAGAGGAAGAGGAAGAACTCCACTCCGTTGGAAAGACCATGTGGAAAAGGACCTGGCTGTACTTGGTATTTCCAATTGGCACCAAACAACGAAGCGGAAGCAGTGTCTACACCAGTAAAGAGTAACATCTATTTAATGCTAAGAAGATTCAGACATTTTCAGTCTCAAATTATACGACGGTTTCAATCGATATCGTATGAAAGCAATCGCTCAGGGCTCGGAACTCGTAAGTGTGATACTTAACTGTTTACATATTTTTCGATATTCAAATGACTTTAAAGAGTAGAGAGAGAGAGAAGGCAAAGAGTTATAATGTATATCCAAAAATATAGTGACATTGATTGAGAGTCTTGAAAATATCGAAGTGCAGTGTTTTCAGTTTTCTAACCTCAAATTTTATGGAAACAACGATTTTTTGATGCCGTCTGCCAGTATGAAAACTCTATTAAGATTGGTGGTAACAGGATAGGATATTCATTAAAATAAATTATATTAAAGGACAAAAATGAGAGAGAAAAATTAAAAACAAATAAATTAAGCAAAAAGAAGACCATAATCAAGCCCCACCAATATAAATATGTATGCATATATGCCTTCTTGATAAACACTTTTTTCGTTATATGATTCATTGAATCATATCAAAGTTATGAATGAAAGCGATAAAAAAATGTAGAATTTATAAATAACCGTAATTGTAATAGTTGTTAATAAATAAAATGATAACGAACATAAATAATCATGTGCTAATAAATAGTTTAATCAAACTCAATTTCTATTACCAATCAATGGCAAGCCACAAAGCATCGACTTTAATCGATTATAAAAAAAATACACATCATAAATCTATAAATATTGTACTTATGACACAACATCTAGCTATAATTATACAATTTCAAATGTTGATAATGAAATAGTGATTAGCAGGAAAAATGTAAACAAAACAAATGAAGAAACACAGCAAGCGGCCAAACAATTTGACATAAAGCAAGAGTTTCAATAAGTTTAACAAGTTGAACGCGCAAGTGGCTAGCAATTTATAAGAAAATATGTGCAAATAAAAGGGGATTAAAGTGTAAACTACGAAATGATTAAAAAATGGCAATTAAAGGAGCATTGACTTAGTAAAAAACAATATATGTGTGTTTGTATAAAAAGATTTATAGAAGTGTAATAAATAATTTGCAGAGGCTTGGACGTTTTTCAAGCCGCTGCTGGCATATCTGTATTACATGTTTTTACGCCTACAAATCACAAATATGTTTACAAATGTATATTTGTATGCTTGTATATGCAAATGGTACTTGTGCTTGTTATCATCATTCATTAAGAGGGTGTATAAAAAAAATTTGAATAATATTAAGTGTGTCATAAATGTTAAGGCAACGTCAAAAAATAAACAAATGAGCAGCAGCAAAGTGAAGTAAATGTTCATATGTTCAGCGACAAAGCGTCAAATATATATATATATATATATATATATATATATATATATAGCTGTAGCGGCCGAGTACCTCGTCCAATTTATGGTGCGTGTTTTGATATTCTTCCAACAAATGGAGGGACCTACAGTTTCTTTTAAGCCGTATCCGAGCGACCAATGAATTTCTACGAGAAACTTTGATTTTCATGTCATAAATACTTTCGGTGGACTTTATGTTTCCAGTCCAAAGAAGTTCGCAGTTAGAAAAAATAATTCCCTATAATTTTTGATGTTCGTCAAACCAACACTCGAGCTCGGCTAATGCAATATTTAAATACGTTCTGTCTCATTCATTTAGAATATGAAGAAGAAAAGCTTCAACGATAAAATCGTACGGCGCGCCGGAATGAGGGAGAATTAGCGAGAGCTCAAAAGAGAAGTGAGACTCATTTGCCAGCAGCGGTAATGCTCTAAAATTCTATGAAAAGATTATGAAGAAGAAAAGCTTCAACGATAAAATCGTACGGCGCGCCGGAATGAGGGAGAATTAGCGAGAGCTCAAAGGAGAAGTGAGACTCATTTGCCAGCAGCGGTAATGCTCTAAAATTCTATGAAAAGATTATGAGCAAACTCGTGTAAAAACCAATCGGCTGACTGATGCTTACAGCATACTGAGTTTATGGAGGAAATACTCCTCCTGTCAGCTGAAGGGCACAGAAAGTGCAAAACACGATCCAGATCTCCAATCAATTGCGATGGAAAAGAAGATGGCTTACCGCCTGTATTCTGTTAAAATTGGGAAATATACCATACCAAACGAAGCGAATGTGTCTGGTAGGGAAGTGAGAAGAAATCTGGAAAGTACCACCAACTATGTCAGTGTTGGAAACACACGCAGAATCACCGTTTCCAACAAGTGCTGCTTTGGACTCAATAGACAATTGAAAAGTGAAGTCTTCTCTCAACAAATGAAGAGTATGAAACTATACAAGTCGCTTGTTATTCCCATCCCTTTGTTATTTACAGTCTAGAAGAGTGGACGACGACGACACCAGATGAGTTGGACATTAATAGTTTCGGAAAGAAAGCATTGCAGTACAAAATTTATGTTCATCTGCGCAATAGCAATGGCGAATACCGTAGACCATGGATGGGATTAGAATTGGTGTAAAGAAACGTTGTTCGCAACATACGCAATTGGCCGGCGGGCGTAAATTTGAACGCCGGGGGCTAAGGAGACACAGAGGAGGTAGTTACAAGCATGTCAAAACACCGCCCTGAGGACGCGACAGGAACCCGCCAGATATCATCGAATCGCAGTGAAAGATCTATGCTACGCCTATACTGTGCAAGAAATAACTGCTGATTTGGTACCGTCGAGGCTACCCGAGGCTAAACCTCCACCTGGGCACATCAGGAATAGAGTATTAGACTATACAGGGCGGTGTACCGACAGGCTTAAACGCCATTCACCAAGAGTGCGTCAAAATCTTCATGAACTCTTTTCCAGTGAATGACTTTCTCTGCAAGCATGAGCTGAGGAGCTGCCTGGAGGGTTTGGAGTAATACTGGCACAATGAATTTGGAGTAATACTGGTACTGGTAGTCGAATTAATTTCTACCAATCAAAACTTGACCCTGCCTTTCCCTCTGGTCCGAGCCCGTTCTTTTTGGACCTCACGTTAGATGTGCTCGTTGACTTAGGCTAGTCTCGCCTGTTCCTAAGCGATGTTTACGAACCGGCATAACAACAACAACATACATCGATTATCTGATCGTCACTTTGGCACAGTAAGGTCGGAGAATGGGCCTTCTCCCTCTCTATTACATGTGAAAATTTGCCTCTGGCGCAGTAGTTTCATATATTTAACGAAAATTATCAGTTAGTTTATCCTACTTATCTTATGTACATTATTATTATTTATTAAATTAGTACGCAATACATGTTAGTAAACAAAATTAAATATATTTACACAATAAAGTAACAGTAGAAAGACCAGTAGAAAAATTAAAAAAATATTTACAAATTTACAAAGACACCGACTTTTTACAAAAATATTATATAATGGATGTTAGTAGTAAATAAAGCATTTTAGAAGCAAGCTGGCACCATACATTTCAATGTTGGAGTGATTTGTGGGGCGAAAGAGTGAAATGAAAATATTGAAATATACATAAATATTTTACTTGTATGAAGTCTTAATATATCAACAATATGATTCAATATACGATTCTGAGTCCACATATCCATGAAAAATAGGAGGACTGTTCTTTGGGAGGTGAGTCCATTTCCAGACCTTTTCTTGGCAAGAATTTAATAATGGAACCTATAGTTTATTCTTAGCCGCCTCTGAACAGCTGATAGCTTAACATCTCCTACCGAGATTAATTTTGGTTGTTGGTCGGACCAGCACTCGGTCTTCCGAATGGTAGTACGTACTTCTAATGCCAACAAAAGTAGTACAACTACCTAGTTTGGTTGAGTTCTGTTGAAAAATGGCTTCAATGCTGGATTTTGAATAAAATGGGGAGGAGGCGGGTGAAAAGCAAAAAGTCCGTTATATGAGACAAAGGTTTATTTGTTGCCCCAATGCGTCTATATTCAATTCATGTCCATACCAGACCATAGGAGTTACAAGTATTAATTTTTATCGAATTCTGTTCGGTGGTTTTTGGGATATGTATACTTTTTGACCCAAAAGTGGGGTTATGCCATGCCCATTCGTAAAATTTTTTCCAGCCCTCATCAATTGTCCATTTAATGCGTATGTCATTAACAAATAAGACTTAAATTGCAAATTTAATTATTGAATTTTTGCGATTATCATGCTTTTAAAAATTACCGTTATATAGGAGATGGGCGTGAACTTGGCTCGCTTTTATTTATTTGCAAGAGCGAAGGTACCGTTGTGACCCAAGGCATGTGTGTACCAAGTTTCATTCAAATATCTCACTCATAAGATGCGTTGGCGTATACCTGACGGACGGTCGGACAGACATACAGTCACGGCGAAATCGGATTCGAAGTTTGATTTACATATGTCCATATCTATCGATTATCGACGGCATAAAGCCATTACACAGTACCGTTAGCCGAACAAGCCTTATACATATACTCGCTACACATAGTTCAAGCGAGTATAAAAAGTATATCTTATTTCAATAAAAAATAAAATTGCTGTCCATATTTTAAAACTTCATTTTCAAGACCCAGGTCTCCTATATATACTCTATATACAAATCTACAATGTTAGTAGGGTTCTTCGATTAGCAAATGTAAAGCAGAATTACAATAAAATAGCGTAAAGAACAGGCAAGTGATTAGTAGTGTTATTTAGCCAAGGGAATTGAAAGAAAATATATGTATTGTATATGTATGTATATATGTATATGTAGAAACTAAAGTAGAAGAAAGGAAACATAGCTGAAAATGTATAAACTAAAACTTACCGGTAGCGCATTCAGATGTCTCATAGGACATGGTTGATTGTACTTCGACTGCATTTTGCTCAGATCTGGAAGCGCGAAAGAGGGAGAGAGAGAGAGAGGCGTGTTTTCAAAATTAAATATATATATGAATTTTTAAAAGTACATACATATAAAATATAGAAATTATTATCCGAACTTAAAAGGAAATAAGTCAGACCTCTAAATTTTCAGGTTGATTGCCTAATTGTAGGCAACATTTTTTCGTTTTATCCTTCTTTTTTTTTTGTATAAAAGTATTGAAAAATATAATAATATGCAGACATGCGCCAAAAATGTATGCAACGTTTTAGTCTCTCTTAATGATACACAGAAAAACTTTACCTACATTTAGGGTTATTTTTAAAATTATTTTAATCAAATTAGCTAAAAAAAAGCTAGAAGAACTACCGTATGAGATGCAAATAGTTTATGAAAAGTTTGTCATACATATATTTTTTATGAAATTCTTAAGGCTTTCAAATCATTGTACCAATTACAAAAACATAAGTGCATACATCTTCATGAGGGTTCACTCACCTCAATATCACATCGGTTATAACTTGTTTCTCATTATCCGTATATTCCGATCTTCGCCGTCCGATTTTCTTCTCAATATCAGCCTCAATAAATTGTCCTAATGGCCGTACAGGGAATTCATTCGCTTTCGCGGGCGGCGCTACATCCAATTTTAAATCTTTCAATTTCTTCATCATACGTTCGAGTGCCTCGATTACGTAATCATCGTTGTAACCGAAATTTTTATGCAATTTTACTTGTAAATATTCAATAATTGAGTCCATATCGTTGAGACGCAACAATTCATGTCTGTGCAAATAGAGTATGGTGACAGCCATGGCGGTGACGACACGATCACCCTCCAATAGATAAATGTCCCAAACGCGTAAAGCTAAACTATAGGGTATCTAAAGAAATGGAGAGGTGAAAAGAGAGATAGGAAGGTATAGGTAAATATGAAAGTTGTTGTTGCCTATATATACATACATATGTAAAAAAAATAATTATTATTTTATGCTTTATAGGCAGTAAAGAGCCAAATAAAGTGATGAAAAAGAAAGTAAAGCCGTTTATGGTGACAGTTAACCAAAACTGGTGGAATGGAAATTTATTTGGACGGTAAGCTTATTATTAATAATGATGTAATATTATATTTATTTAATGCCTGATTTTTGCTTATCAAAATATAATGAAATGAAAGATACAGTCAAATAAAATAATATAAACTAAAATGGGTTAAATAAAATTGAACAAACCAAAATAAAATAAAAAATTTAAATAAAGTACAATTAATTTAAACAAAAATAAATTAATATCAAAAATTTAATTAAAACAAAAAATATATATATACATAAAGAAATTCGATAAAATAAATTAAATAATACTAAAAGGGACAAAATAAAGTTAATTCAAATAAAAATAAAATAATATAAAATAAAATAGCTGAATGGCAAATAGAAACAAATTAAAATAAAGTAAATTTAAATTAAAATAAAATAATATAAAATATAATAATTTAAGTAAATTTAAACAAACGAAATAAAATTAATTTAAAAAAAAATAAAATAACGTAAAAAATTTAATTAAAAAAAAATATAAAAAAATTCAATAAAATGATTTAGATCAAAATAAAAAAGATAGAATAAAATAAAATGAAATAAAAATAAAAAATAAAATAAAATTAAAAAAATTTAAGTAAGATAAAATATAATAAAATGTAGAAAATAATATAAAGTTTAAAAAATAATATTATATAAAAGTAAAAAAGGTAAAATAAATTAAATAAAAAATATAAAATTAAATAAAAATAATAGAATACAATAAAATAAAAGGAAAGAAAAGTAAATAACTTAAAATAAATAAAATTAAGATAAAATACAAGAATATAAAAAAATGAAATATGTTATAAATGAACAAAATGAAATTAGGCAAAAAAAAAAATGAAAAAATATTAAACAAAAACATGAAAAAAATTTAATAAAATAGAACCAAACAAAACACAAGAAAAAGTAAAATAAATTAAATTAACAAAAAAATCAATTAAATAAAAATTAAATTAAAATGTTGTGTTGAATAAATTAAATAAAAATACAGCAACATAATAAAATGAAATAAAAAAGTAAAATTAATTAAAATAAAATAAAATGAACTAAAATAAAACAAAATAAAATAGTTTACAATAGCTTACAATAAAATTAAAAAAAAAAACAGATTAAAATATAATCAAATAAAATAAAACACAAGAAAAAATAAAATAATTAAAATAATTAAAAAAGAAAAATTAAAATGAAATTAAATTCAAAATGCTGAGTTAAATCAATTAAATAAAAATACAGTAAAACACAATGAAATTGAATAAATATAAAATCGATTAAAGAAAAAAAAAATATAACACCGAAAATGTAATATTTACATAAAAAGGGGTTGGCCGTTTTGTGGTTCCAAAAATAAAGTTAAATAAAATGCATTTAAAATAATTTTTTTTTCCGAATTGACAGTGAGAGTCTCGCTGTTGTCGTTTTCAAAGAATGTCCAAACACATCTCCGGTCCAAAGAGCGCACCGGGCAGTAATATTTTTTGGTGTAATGGCCTCTCTTATTGAGAATTCTAGAAACCCCAAACCCCGTCCACTTCCTGTTTTTCATGCACTCAATCGAGTATGTATGTACGGTGTTATGAATGATTAGCTGGTCTCAATTTTCTCATAAATGCCTGACTTAACTGACAGTTAAGTTTGACAAATGCCAAAATACAGCTCACTAATTTTGAAACCACAAAATGGATAACACTATATATTTACAATAGAAAATTCGTACAAAAAAAGCGTTAAAATGGCATAAACACAAAAATAAAATATAAAAATAAAACTACAAAAAGCCAATGACCAGCGATATGAAGTGATATGTAGTGCCAAAACTAATTGGATTATTATTATTTTTTTTTCTTTAGACCGTAAAAAGGTGTAGAATTTTATAAAACACAAAAGAAGAGCTTATAATAGCAATAAAATACAATGAAAATGCAGAAAAGGAAGTTATGAAAAATTGTGAATATATATACACGTATATAGTGATTTTTAGTAACAAAATCAAAAACACAGAAGGATAAGATAAGCTTTTAAAATGAAAAAAAGAGCAAATGCCAATACAACAATAATAACTTGTGCAAATACCTACATATGTAGATTATAATTATATTATTATTATATTAAACATTAAATTATTATAAACAAAAAATAATAATACATAAAATACACACCCGCTCCACGAAAATCACGAAAAACCACTTAATCGAATAAAGTATGGCATCCACATTGTGTTTCATAAAATGTTGATGCAACTTCCTCATCATCTTCGACATAATCCGATCATGATGTTCAAGGAAGCGTGTCAATTTCGGGAAGCCCTCTATAAATAAGCCATGCATAGCATATTTACGATCAATAATCAATTGATTCAACGCCCAAAATGCCTCCTCCTCCTGCATGAAGAGCAATAGTACACCGGCAAGGCAGGCCATACCCTGGCAATAACCCAATTCCGGATTATATATACTATACGCATTGAGTACATTGAATAGGGAGCACTGTTTAACGCTATACCGTTGACGATAGGCGACATTATCACGAAATTGTCGATTTACATCCGAATCGATTTGACGCACCTCGGTGGAGTATTTACGCGCCAATGCCAACATAGACGCATACTTATCACGATTAGCCACAATCAGTTCGTCAACATTCAGTAATTTTTTCCAAGCCGGCCAACGCATACGATCCGGTATACCTTTGAAGACACGTCTGCGTACTTTCTCATTATTTGGATTCCAATTGGCTAACATTTTCATCCATTTCTTGTCGCGCTCCAATTCGATTTTGGTACGTTGTAGTTCCTGTGAGTCGCGGGTATCAGGCAGGCGGGAATCGTGCATGAAGCCATATCTGTGCGGATAAAGGAGAGGAAGAAAAGAATGAGAAAAAAAAGATGTAGAAATTACTACAGTACAATGTGTGAGAAAATTATTTATTTACATATTCTACACATATATATATATGTATGTATGTATGTATGTACATGGCACATATATACTAAGTGCATTTGTTTATTATATGAAAACTTGTAATTGTAGCAAAGTAACAGGTATTTATGCGAGCACTTACATATATGTATATATTAGCATGTACATACATACATACGTATATATGTTTATATGGTTGTAAACATGTTTCCATGTTTATGTTTCAAGGGTTCATTGTAATACACTGTGTGGTATGTAGCACCACGGAAGCGGCAAAGCAAGTTCGCCATGGGAAGCGTATAAAGTGAAGCGCACGACAGAGCGAAACACGCGTTTTGCATTAATTTGCAAAAGACAGTGAAAAAACTGACAAAAAAAAAAATAAAAATTATAAAAATGTTGAAAAATTATGCGCTTTCATATTTTTTACTATGGGCAAGCTTTTTCTTTTTTTGTTTAAGAACACTTTTTATTATACTATATATACACATATACACACATAAATTACGAAACGGTGTGTATTAACGGTTTGCGAATTAGAAGAGGACTTTAATTCTTTTACCAGCTGACACATAATTGCCTCAAGTGGCTTTTGAAGCGGCGTAAGTATGACGAAAACGGAGAGAGAGAGAGAGAGAAGGAAGTGCAGGCGCTCATGCGAAGTATTGGCAAATTGCCCGGAAATGTTTTGCGATGGCCAATATACACTACTTGGCACAATAATAGAAAATCCTGCGTACCTAACCTCAAATTAAACAAGCCAAAGGAAGAAAATGAGCGAAAAGATAGATATACATATGTCTTAACAAAATGTGTATATAAATATGCAAGGAACTATATATTTATATGTACATACATATATAAACATATATATATCTTCCAATGCAAGATTTTACAGTATAACCCAAAAGTGGGCATACAAAGAGGTGTTTAGTGTTGTGAGGAAATTTATTGAGTTGAGTTGATGTGGCTGCACTTAAACCAATAGTCTTTTTGTTTTACCGCTGTGAAGCTCCCATCCTTACCTTCTCAAATGTACGAACCAGCGAGATAATCAAAGAAGTGTTTTTCAGGGAACTTGCGTCGCGCAGATGTCAAAGCTGTTCAATAGATTCTACCACTTCTTCGTTCCTACAGAGTGATGGCCCATTTTCTCCCCTTGAAGCCCAATTAAACAGTGACCTATTATAAGGATGGAAACTGTTCTTATGCTAATGGAAAACCGATCTAAAAGTATAAGATCTTTTGATTTTTTCGCGTCCAATTTTTGTCATGACTTTCTGGTCATTTGCAGGACAGCTCCAGAGTCGATGGTTGTGTCCGGTACGATGATTGCTGACGACCCTTGAACAAGTTAAAGGCTTAATCGACCTCTCTGTCGTGTTCCGGCTGCGGTTGAGTTTGCTATCTAAGATTATCCCGAGATATTTGACTTCGCCTTAAAAGGAGGCGGTTTGTACCTCTCCGGAGAGTCATTGCATGCTAGACATACCTTAAGTATGTAGGAACCAAACCTTGATAGGTAGGAATTGAGTTTGATATAGTACCCAAACTTTAATTGTGCAAGTATTATTCGGATCTCGAAAAGCATCTCGGGCTCCTCGTCTGCTATGGATGGTGGTTGGATTCCGATACCGCAATTACCGGCAGGAGAGCGAGAGATGAGAGAGATAGAGATTGCTCCCTTCCTTTGTGCCCAGGTGGTGCTTCGGTTTATGACGTAAACTGTGTTGATGCTACAGAAACCATGCTGATATGTTGCAGGAACTCAGTTGGTGGGTGACAGGCGGAAGCAAGCGGCAAAGCGTTTACAGTCTTTGCTACTCGAGGAGGGGGGTGGGGGGTATTTTTAAGAGTAGTTAGAGATATATTTAGGGCCTTGGTGACGGCGGCTGCAGGGTGAAAAGTTAACTAAAATACTTAGTGCATATCTTCCGCTCTGATTAGGCGCGATCATTGCGTTTTTGTTGAATCGGCTAGTTTAACCCCGACTACTCGACTACAATATCCAGTTCTTAATTGTTGCTATCACCCCATCGGGTTGGACAGTGACTAGACGGTGGCCCAAAGTAAGGTTACACCAGAGGAGTGGTTATAGGAGCAGAACTATTTCGGCGAACCAGGTTTAGGTTCGACGTCAATTCTGACAAGGACAATTTCGAGCAATCCCGTTAATGCACATACATACATATACTAAATTTATATCTATGTTGACCCCAATAAAAGTGACAACCCAAACTTTGGCCGGTTCTTGTGAGAGCCTTTCTTATCATTCCTTACTTGCAATATACAGTACGTGTACGGATATGAAAAAGGAAATGTTTGTTGTTAATGAGTACTATTTTGTAGGTGTTGTAATCCTTTTGTGGATCCTTATTAATTTCGATTGTAATTAAATGTAAGCATATGCTTGCTTTCATTCTCTGGCTTTTTCTAATTTTTTTCTTCCATTACCTACATACATACATATTGTACTTATGTACATATTTAGCAATTGAAGATGCCGTGTCGAGTGAATTTATTTTGATTTATGTATTAATGCATTTTTAATTACACTCACGTCAATTGTGCTCACGTGTACATATGTCGCCTGTCTCAAAAGCGAACACACCACCCACACGCACACACTACATTGTCAATATGTAGTTACTTTGCTGTGAAAATTTTATTTATTCTTTGTGCAATGAAGGTCGAGTGTGCTGACTTTTCACCGACTTGCAATGAATGAGTAAAAAGGTCATATCTAAGTATAAACATACATACATACATGTTATATACATATGTATGAATATATTTAGTGTAATTATGTGTTTTCCAATTGTTATTATTTTTATTACATTCACAACGCTTATCATGAATGTATATAATATATATGTATGTATGCATGTATACAAAAAAATCTTGGAAAAAATGTACCAAAAATGGAAATGTGTGTATTTTTAAAAGCGCCCAACATGAATCATGCCCACAATTTGCTGCGAGAGTTCAGGCAAATGTACGCACACACATATGTATATGCAGTATATTTACTTCATTTTAGAACAAATCTAAGTATATATATATATATACATTATGTATGTAATTTCTAGTGGTTTACTAAATAAGAATTTTGCAAATTTATACACATACATATATGTACATGTGTATATGCTTACAACAGTTGGGACAAATATTTTTCAACAACTTTGAATTTGCACGCCATAAAAAAAAGAACACTCAAAAGCAAATAGAGAATATATTACAATTTATTTTGCTTCCATTTAAATGAATTCAACACTTATAGATATTTTTAGAATTGCGAACTTTTAGTGATTTTCAAGTGTATTGCAAGTATTGCAAGTGAAGAAAATATCACTTTTCAGTTAAATCGCTGGAAGTGTGAACAAAATGTAGAGATAAAGCGTTTTAAAAATAAATATTTTCTTTTAATAGCAAAAATACGATATTTTGTACATAGTCTTTAGGCCAGTTAGGAATGTAATACAGTATTTTATACCATAAAATAAATACACAACATTCTAAATGCATGGCAGGTTTTTATAAATTAAATATTTTTTTATAGTAACTCATTATATAGTAGTAATATGCAAAAATTCACGCTTCCTTGGTTCAAACTCAAAGAATGTGACCGCCAACACAAAGCCGTAGGCCAAGTGATGAAGGCCATGTCATTGTTTGTTGTTTTATTTTAATATTGTACAGGAAACTACTTTAGACATGCACTTAAATATGCATCTTAAATTATTGGAAAATAACGGCTGCTGTAAATGCACTTATTCAAAAGAGTACACCAGCACAATTTATTTAGATTTATAAGCACATGTTGTATGTACATATGTACAAGAAATTTAAGTACCACTTAGCACCTTAATACTTTTCCTATATATACATATGAGTACATACATTTATATGTGCATAGCCGACCTAAAACTGACAATGAATAGCACGATAATTCAAATGTCGTGACCCTTTCGAACTCACATTATATACGTAAGCATCATACATGCACGAGCATAATAAATTGATTATTAATTGTTTTATTTTCCACTTTTTGCTTTATACTCACTTGTCTGTAATGTGATATAACTCAAATGTGGGATTCTCCCAAGGGTCCACCACATTTTTTGGATCTAAGCCCAATGCATAACGATGGAAAATCGCTTCACGTTCATCGGCAGCACGTTGCAGCAACGCTTCCTGATCATCTAGTGCTGTTATAGTTTTGCTACTAATATTATTGGTCATCAGTTGCGCATTTGCTGCATCTCCTCCTGGTGTTGTTTTTGAAACAGTCGTTGCTACTGTTGTTGTATTGTTACTGCTACTGGTCGTCGTTATGTGGGTGGTTGTTGTGTGATTTGTAACGGCAGCAATTGTTGTGGAGGCGGGCAGCGAATTGCTTATATTATTCGCATTGCTGTTACTCGTGTTTATGACAATGCTATTGGTGTTGGTGTTATTGATGTTGGTGCTGTTGTTATGATTGTGACTACTTGTAGTATTACTATTACTGGTAATGATAGTGACGCTATTGATGTGCCCAGTTGAATTCATGATTGCAATATTTTTATTTTGTTTTTATATTTATATATTTCTTTCGATTTGCTGTATTCTGCTTTGGCAAGAAGCGGTTGTGCGGTCGCCTAGCGATAGCCGGTGGCACTGAACTCTGAAGGCTGCTACTTGCAAGTTGGATTGTATATGTTGGAATGGTTGAGTGTGGGGGTAGGGTGTAGCGCAAATCTGTAACAAAACTTGTTCTACAAATTTTTTTTATGTTAAAACTATCATGTCTGTATTTTTGTAAACGAACTTTGTTATTTACAAATGGATATTTGTATGGAATATTTGCATTTAACTCGCGTTTCTAACAAACAATTTACTAGTGTTTTTGGCACTTTTGTAGAAGTTTGCCATTTATTTTACTAATAGACCAACTTATTTTATGAATGAATTATTAGTTGTTGACAGCGCCAGTAATGTGATTCCCATAAATAAGCCTTTGGAGTTTATATATTTAATAAGCTTTTGTTGAGTAGCTTAACGCCCCCGTTTGGTAAATGCTTTGTTGTCTTTAATCAGATCCAATTTCGTTTTGTGAAGATATATTAATTTAATTTTTATTACTTTTACATAATTGCGTGTGGATTACACTGCATTGAATTAGTAGTTATTGTAAAGGAGTGATTTTTTTTTATATATTTCCTTATCGCATTAACTTCCTTTTAATTATGCTTTTTTATACGTACACAACACAAAAATCGCACTCAAAAAGCACACACACACGTATACACTCTTCTGGCCGTCATCAAAATTTCTCCCTTTTTGCTGAACAGCGTTTTCAAAGCATCACCTATTCGCTCAAATCTATTTTCACACGTTCAATTGCGTCGCTCACATCTTTACAACACTTTTGTAGATATTCTCATATATTTTGCACATTTTACAATAGATATTTACACACAATTTTCAATAAATTCATAAATTTTTTACTTTCCCCTACGCAAGAAAATTGTAAAAACCACTCGAAATAGGGAGAATGCTTTGACAGCACTGACAAATAAATTGCGAATGACAGTAGAAATTTCAAAAAAACGATGCTAAAGAAGGTAAATGGAAAAAGAGGGTGAACAGTGTAACCACTTTAATAAATGAGGAAATTTTCGCAATAAAAATTTTATCAATTTCGAAACACATATTTTAATTGAGATTTTTGGGTATATCTAAATACACGTAGATTTAAGCAAAAAAGTAATTAAGTTTGTGCTGTCCAAAATTACGCAATATATTTGGAAACGAGCAGCTTAACGCCCCCGCCTTGGCAAATTCTTTATTGTCTTTAATCAGATCCAATTTCATTTTTTTTATTTATTTATTGTTTTCTTTTAAATAAAAATCAATCTATGTAGACAGTAAACTCAGAAGCAAAACAGTATAATTTTTGCACTTTAAGCGGAATTTGCTTCTCGTTCGAATCTCCTCAGTTTATTTTAAACCAATATTTATTTTATCTTTCTGGCAATACTTAACTTTACGATTAAAAGCACATTGGCAATCATGAACTAATCAGCCGGCTTTAAATTTATTTGACATAAAGTCCAAAATAAACAAATCAGAATGAAGTAAAAATTTAAATATTGTATTATTATTTATTATTATAAAAACATAATTTTTCAGATTAAGTGTTGACGGCCTACTGGTTTACTTTCCATACGAATACATCTATCCGGAGCAGTATGCGTATATGCTAGAATTAAAACGCACTTTAGATGCAAAGGGACACTGCCTGTTGGAGATGCCTTCGGGAACCGGCAAAACTGCCACACTACTTTCCTTAATTGTTGCATACATGATCGAACATCCGGATGTATTACGCAAATTAATTTACTGTTCACGTACAGTGCCGGAAATTGAAAAGGTTATTGCAGAATTACAAAATCTCATATCCTATTATGAAAAGAATGCGCCTGAGCCACCCAAATTGTTGGGATTAGTGCTAAGTTCACGTAAAAATATGTGCGTACATCCGGAAGTAAGTAGGGAGCGTGAAGGTAAGGCAGTCGATGGTAAATGTTATGGCCTAACAGCAAGTTATGTACGTACACATCATGAGGTAGATCCTGAAAATACGCCAATATGTGAGTGTGTATTAAAATTGTGGGAAGCATGCACTAGTAATTTATGATAATACATATTCAAAATAATATTGGTTGATTTACAGGTCAATATTATGAAGGTTTCGCTGCAGAAGGCAAAGAATCATTAATGCCCCATGGTGTCTATAGCATTGATGATCTCAAAGAATATGGCCGTGAACGTAATTGGTGTCCATATTTTTTGGCACGTTTTGCTATCTCACATGCACAAATTGTCGTATACAGCTATCACTATTTATTGGATCCAAAAATCGCAGAGGTCGTCTCCAAGGAAATGAACAAACAATGTTGTGTCGTTTTCGATGAGGCTCACAACATCGATAATGTATGCATAGATTCGATGAGTGTTAAAATTAATCGGCGTATAGTGGAACGTAGCACAAATGCCTTAAATAATTTGCAGAAAATAGTGCAAGAGTAAATCCATTAAAAAAATTATTATGCCTAAATTTAAATTGTATGTTAAAATTAATGTTTTTCTCCAGCATGCGTGATGAAGATGCCAATCGTCTAAATGAAGAGTACCAACGTATGGTACAAGGCTTAAAGGATGCACAGGTGCAACGCGAGACCGACATGGTAATGGCTAATCCTGTATTGCCCGCGGATGTGCTAAAAGGTTACTATGAACTATAAATTATTTTCATTTTAGTCAATATATTTTCGTCTTAATTGCAGAGGTAGTGCCTGGTAACATACGCAATGCTGATCATTTCCTCAGTTTCCTACGTCGCTTTGTTGAGTATATAAAGACACGTTTACGTGTACATCACGTTGTACAAGAATCGCCCGCTGGTTTCCTCAAAGATGTTGCATCGAAAATCTGCATTGAACGTAAACCTTTGCGCTTTTGTGCTGAACGTTTAGCGAGCTTGTTGAGAACGCTGGAGATTACAGATATGACAGAGTATGGCGCGCTAACATTGGTAACTGGCAAGCATTACAAAAACTTCATTACTTTACACTGAATGTTTTCTCTCTATATACAGATTACACATTTCGCTACCTTAGTATCAACCTACACAAAGGGTTTCACAATCATTGTCGAACCTTTTGACGACAAAACACCCACGGTCATAAATCCGATACTACACTTTAGTTGTTTAGACTCTTCTATCGCAATGGCGCCAGTGTTTAAGCGCTTTCAAACAGTGGTCATAACATCGGGTACACTTTCACCTATGGATATGTATCCGAAAATATTGGATTTTGATCCAGTCATAATGAGTTCCTTTACTATGACGCTGGCACGTCCTTGCTTGCTGCCAATGGTATGCCTTTTGTTTGCTATTTTAAAATGTCAAATAATAAACGTAATGATTTCATCCAGATCGTATCAAAAGGCAATGATCAGGTGGCTATTTCTTCGAAATTTGAAACACGCGAAGATACAGCTGTGATACGTAATTACGGACAGTTGCTTGTCGAAACGGCAAAGACGGTGCCCGATGGCATAGTGTGCTTTTTCACATCCTACTTGTATCTAGAGTCTGTTGTTGCTTCCTGGTATGATCAGGGCATTGTGGATACTTTGTTGCGTTATAAACTGTTATTTATCGAAACACAAGATAATGCGGAGACCAGCTATGCGCTAATGAATTATGTCAAGGTAATTATGAAATACAGCGCGAAAAATATTTCAAAATAATTAAAAATAAATTTCTCCTCTTTTAGGCTTGTGATTGTGGACGTGGCGCTGTTCTATTAGCCGTTGCGCGTGGTAAAGTCTCTGAGGGCGTAGATTTCGATCATCATTATGGACGCGCGGTACTTATGTTTGGCATACCCTATGTGTACACACAATCACGCATACTCAAAGCACGTTTAGATTATCTACGCGATCAATTTCAAATACGCGAGAATGATTTTCTCACCTTCGATGCCATGCGTCATGCGGCGCAATGTGTGGGACGTGCACTGCGTGGTAAAACCGATTATGGCATAATGATTTTCGCAGATAAACGTTTCTCACGTCAAGATAAACGTAGTCGTTTGCCTAAATGGATACAGGAACATTTGGTTGATAGTTTTTGTAATTTGAGCACAGAAGAGGCAATGCAATTGGCGCGTCGCTGGTTGCGACGCATGGCACAACCGTTCACGCGTGAAGATCAACTCGGTATATCATTGTTGACATTGGAGCAATTGGAGAACTCGGAGAAGGAGAAATTGGAGCGGCAAGCGCAAGGTAAAGAGGGTGTAGGAGGCGAGGTGATGGAGCTGTAAGTTGCTGTAAGCAAGAAAAGGCATTGAACGAAGTATAAAATATAGAGATAAAACTTCTAAATGCAATTGTGTTTTTTTTTATATGTATGTATGCAATAGGTATGTTGAGATTAGCCTTATACCTTTTGACTTATTGATATGGGCCATACAGACAGTATACAAGGTGTGAAAATGTGAATATAAAACAACATATATTAATTAAAAAAAAAAGTTTAATGAAGAAAATGGTACCTCAAACCTACCGCGAGACGTATTTCAAATTAATATCATAATCTGAAACAGTCTGATTGTGTTGCATTTGCATTTGTCTTCCGGTTAGCGTCCGCGCACATCTGGTTGTTTATTTTTAGGGCTTGCTTGTTTTCATTTGTTTATTTTGTAATTGCTTATACTTTATGTTCTTTTTAGTACTGAGTTTTTTTTAATATTTATTGTAGCTTGGCTGTATTTATTTATTTATTATTTTTTGCTCTTAATCACCGGCGCGCAAACGACAAGTTAAGCGCAAGCAAAAAGTGTTAATGACATTGACCGTTTTTACGCGAGATACCGATACCTTTACCTTTCCTTCCGCTCAATTTTTTACGAGTAATTAAATATTATTATTTTTTGTTTTGTTTTCTCGCTATAGAATATTTAAGTATTGACTTAGATTAAATATTATTAGTTTTTTTTGCTTTGTTATACCTTTCTAATTTATTTGCATTTTGGTTAAATGCATACACATAAATATTTTGAATATTCATGAAAAATCTTATTTTTTGTTTCACACATGAACACATATATATGTAGGTACATTAAAAAAATAGTACCAAAAATATTACTAACTTTTCCAATTAAATAAAAAAAAATAGTCATTAGAACTAATTTTTGCATCATATTATATATTTTTTCTTGCAAAATGTGCTAGTTAAACACATTTTTTTTTATTATAATTACCACGTAATTTGAGTTAATTATTGTGGTTATTATCGGCGAGGCTGCTTGGCCACTTTGAAGTTACTTGGGGTTTCCGTGATTCATTGATTTGAGTCAGAAAGTAAGTACGTGCATACAAATGTATGTACACACATATGTATATATCTATGTTATTTTTATTGAGACTTTTTAAACTGAGTTTTTTTTCTCCATTGCTTTAGATAATATTATATATATTAATTCTATGAAATAGATTATGTTATTAGTTTTATATGTAACATGTAAAAACTTTGATTTCAGTTCAAATACGTGTAAAAAGAAAGAATTAATCTTCCCATCGAACGATAGATTCAAAGTTTATATAAATTAATCAAATTCAATTATAAATAGTTACGTTGAATTTTCTGAGTAAAGAAATAATTCTGTGTAGCACAACTAAATTATATACATACATACACAACTGTTGATTAGGTATTAAGCAAGGGAGAAAGTGTGCGGTGTGACAATCCTCATCGCACCAGTTGAGCGTCTATCTATAATCCGTATCAAAGCAAAGTCCTTCAACATGAAACTTATTTGCGTCTAAAGATGCCTTTTTTGATATATTTCTGAGAGCTGTCCCCGTCACTATGTTTGAATTGTTGTGTTTAACGCAGCCACAGGTGTGGGAAAATTCAGCCCAGCATGTCAGCTCCCAGGACCCAACAACGACTCCGACTATTATCTTGTAGCAGCAAGGATACGCCCCCACAATGCAATCACAAGAGACAGCCAAAAGTATTTCTACCAGAGAGTATTCATCAGCAACTCGGTATAATTTTATTTTCTAATATCTTTTTCAATTTTGATTTTATTTTTGTTTTATTTTATTAACTTTACTTATATTTTAGTTTGTTCTATGTTTTTTTATATTATATTTTTTTACATTTAATATTTTTTATCTAAATTTTTTAAAATTAAATTTTTAATTTTTATTTAAAAAAAATGTTTATTTAAATATTTAATTTAAATATTTTATTTAACTTAATTTTATTTTATATATTTTGTTTATGCTTATTTATTTAATCTCTCTCTCTTTTTTCTAACAATATTCTATTTTATTTATCTTAATTGTAACTTACTTAATATGATTTCTTATAAATATGTCATTATTTTTTTAAATTTTATTTCACTTCATTTCATTTTATTTTGTTTTACTTTTTTATTAATTTTTATTTTTTTATTTAAATTTAACTATTTAATTTAATTTAATTTTAATATTAATTTAAATTTAATTATTTGTTTAACATTTTTTTTATATAATTAATGTTTCATTTTTAATTCAGTTTATTTTAGATATTTTATTTTAATATATATATTATTATATTTATTTTGTTAGACTTTTCGTATTATATTATTTTTATTTCTTTTTATTTAATTTGACTTAGCTTTAATTAATTTAATTTTGTACTTACAAATTATTATTTTTTTAATTCATCAGCTTCGTTATGTTTTCTTTTATTTTAATTTAATTTTTGTTTTTATTTAGATTTATTTCATCTTTATTTATTTACATTATCAGCTTCATTTTACTTTATTTTAATATAATTTATTCTATTTTAATTAATTATATTTTATATTATTTTATTTTATTTCATTGTATATTATTATATTTTATCTTATTTAATTTTATTTTATTTTAATTAATTTATTTATTTAGTTTAATTCAATTTTTCGCTGTTTTCTTTTTAATTTATTTTGATTTATTTAATTTTAAAATTAAAATAATTAATTTATGTATTGTATATCATCAGCTTTCAGTTCGTTTTATTTTATTTTAATTTAGTTTTTTTTATTTTATTTTTAGTTTTTTGTTTATTTATGTTATATTTTATTTTTTCATTTAATTTTATTTAATTTTCTATTTTATATTATTAAATTGTTTACTTTATTTCATTTAATTTAATTCTATTTTATCATTATATTTTTTTCATGTAATTTTGTTTTTTTTTTTATTTTAATTTTATTTTTTAATTTAATATCATTTTATTTATGTTCTACTATTGACAGCCGTGACGTATGAGTAACGTCGAATCCTTCCATGTCATTTTTTGTTGCTTATACGCTACGGCTTATAAAATAAAAAGCAATCTAAATAAATTATATTTAACAGAAATGTACATATGTATATAGGATAGTTTTTGAGCAATTGGTAAACTCAGCAATGTGTAAGTACATACATATATGCACGTATAATCGAATATATAGATACAATTTTCTTCTCGGAAGATATTCTTGTATCGTTTTGTTGTTTTTTATTGCTTCAATAAAAAATGAAGAAAACCAAATACAGAAATCCAGTCAAAAATCCAATATTAAACTGTAACAGTAACCAAAAGCAATAAAGTAAGCGTGAGTTGAGAGTGTATCGCCGAGAGAGAGTCGTGAGTAAGTGATATGAGCCAACGACAACAGGCAATGACGCTGTGTACATTCAAAGGAAAATGGCATAAGACTAAATGGAATTTGATAACGGAACTCACCCTCTTAGCGGATATAGAAATAAAGCACAAAAAACAAGGCGAATGAGTGACTATTTGTATACAGTATACATATGGTACATATTGTACATGTGTATGTGCGTATTTACGTATATGTAACACATCAAATCGGCTGTGTATTGGTCATTTTATTTACAGTGAGCATGCAATTACAGAAAGAGTAGTTTATGTTACAATTTTTGTTTTTGCAAAAAAATAAAACAACAACAATATAGTGAAAATATTAGAATGGTAATTGGAGAACTTCAAAGAGCCTTCAAAGTCTCAATCTCAGTCTCACTTTTAAGTAACTTTGAGAGCAAACAATAAATATATTTCCTGCACATCGATATATGCATGTATCTATCTATGTTTGTTTGTGCAACAACAACGTTAAACTCGGCAGTTAATGCTAAAAAAGCATAGAAAAGACAACAACAACAACAAATTATAATTGAAACCGATACTGACACTGAGCGGAAAATCAGAATTTGCCGAATTGGCAACGAGTCAAATGCAGAGTCGACAGCTAAAATAACAGCAGCAATAACGAGAACAACAATAAAAACAACAGCGAAAAATACGAACCCATACAAATATACTACACATATTTACCATAATATTTGTGCGACCAGAGCAACAGCGTAGAAGGCAACAACAAAAACAACAATAGCTGCAAAAAGAAGCAAGAAAAAAAGAACTTTACGATTTTTCATAATAAAAAGGTTTCCACTAAATGACGAGCCGTTTAGTCGACTCTCGATGCTGAGGAAAGTGAAACGCGACACGCTAAACGCCAATTGACAAACAACGCTAAACATTAAGCGTCAAACACTATTTGTATACGCGTCGTAATTAAAAACAAAAAAAAAAAAAATATTGTGTATCGAGAGGCGGGCGGAAAAAAATTTAAATATATAAGAAATAAAATATATAAAAAATAAAATAACTAAAAATTAAATAAAAACTATAATTAAAAAAATATTAAAACAATACCAAAAATTTGAAGGCAGTGTGTGCGCGGTTTTATTTCTCCTCGAAGCGCAATTTAAGTCCCATTTCTTTTATTTTCCAACCGAACAAATATTAGTACAAGCAACGAAAAAAATAGCAAACAATTTTTTTTTTCAACACACCAAAACAGTATTTAAAAAAAAAAACAAGATTCTAACTCTCTGCCTTTCAAACTGCCGAAGTTCATTTAAAAAAGAAATAATAATTACCATTTCATAAGAAAAATACATAAAATAAAATGAAGCAGTTAAGTGAAACAGTAGGCCAACCACAGCAAAATGGCATTGCCATCGCAACAGGTACGCAACAGCAACAACAGCAACAGCAGCAGCCGCCACCATTGGCATTACAGCGCCATTGTGCTGAGGATTTAGCAAGCAACGGCGAACAGAAACAGCAGCAAACGCCGCAGCAGCAGCAACAGCTGTTGCAGTCGCCTACAAATAAGAGTGGCTTGCAATTAGCATTAACGGTAAATGGCAGTAACGGCAGCAGTAGTAGTAGCAGCAGCAGCAGCAGCAGCAGCAACAACTTTTTGGCACAGAACGGCAAGAATGGCAGTGAAAACGGTAAGTGGGTGTTTATTTGTATGTAATACATAGATACATAGGTATACACATAACTGCGTGTAAAATACATAAAAGCGTAAGTGAATTGCGTGAGTTAGAAAAGAGTAGCACAAAGTGGCAATTTTTTCAAGTTTAAAGCGCAAATTAGTTGAGAAATCGTGGTAAAGGGTTTACCTTGCAATTTATTCAACTAAATATCGTACACAAATGATTTATGAATTTTAATGTACATATATTTTTCGTTTTTCTTGCCTTTCATTTTATAAAATATTATCACAATTCCTTATAAGAATACCCAATCAGAGATTGTTTACATAATTAGTATCATTCTTTATAAACTCCAGAGACCGATGTTAACTGGACCATTTTATCAAGTGTCGCAAATTTTGATTTATTTTGAGTAACAAAAAATAAATAACTGTCCATAACTGTTTCAGTAAGATTTTTTGTTGATGTGTTTATTATTAATTATTATTTTAAATGCAACTGCCTTCGTTGCATTTATATATTATTTTATTATTTATAACACATAAATTTTTTTGATTAAAAACACATTAACTGATATTTACTGTTGTCGCTTTCCCATTTTTCATAATTTTCAACCTTAGAAACCCTAACATATTATACCATAAATACATTTATCACAAAATATATTAATAAATGTCTTAAAAAAACATTGCATTTATTGTGTATTAGCTTAAAGTAAAAACTAAATATAACAAAAATTCATATTTGCTTTCACAGCTCATTGCATTTTATTTAATATTGCTCGCTGTTAAATTTTGTTGTAACATCAGAATCATTTCCACCTTTGGAATTTTTCTTGGGTTTATCCAATTTCTTACTTTCCCTGTTGCATTGCGGCTAACAGAGCAGCTCCGGCAATATTTCTAGCATCGCTCGTTGATTTTGGTGTTTGCTTGCATAAGTAAATACGAAATATACCTACGTGTACATACATACATATGTAATATCTCCACTTCTAACTTCAAATATTTTTCTACTCGTGACTATTTTCTTAATTTTAATATTATAGTAACTAAAAATGTGTTATTTGCTCATTAAAATGTAAAGCATGATTGCCACTAAATCACAAACATTAATCGAAAATCGATAACAACTCTGATTCTTGACTCATTCACAGAAAATGTCTCGAGTTGCGTACCAGTGTAGTAATTTGTTATTACGTGATCATTGATGGACACAGGCGTATAGTTGAAGAATTATACTGTTTATATAAATTAAAAGCAAATTAAAATATTCAAAAATTCATAGGTTACACTTTGGACAGTGTAGGGCCTTTGCGGTACCACGGTGTTTACCTGATCACTAAGCTTCATTATATATCCATTTTATTAGATAATTTATCTTGATGTCAACATTCGTCGAGGAAATTTTTTTTTCGAAATTCTGCAAGTGTTTAACAAGTAGATTATTCCATCTTACCTGATCATAAGTATAGTATTTAGTCTTTGCTTGGTAGTGCCCAGCCTGGTAAGTTCGTCTGCCTTTCAGTTTTCTCACTATGTCAATGTGGCCCGGAACCCAAATGAGATTAGCCACCTCCTGTAGATTTCGGTGAAAAATCATCACATATTTTAAAATCGTTGTAAGCAAGCATTTCACATTTCGGTCAAAATAATTATTTTCCTTTTATTTTATTTCACCCAATTTGCGTATCAGCCATAAAAATTATACCATTGTGAACATCCAAAATGGGCAGAATTCAATTAGACGCATTGGAGTTGACGCGAATGTCACTTTTTCGGCTAACGAACTCTGTTTAAGTTAATCAAATAAAAATTCGTTCTACAATAATTCCTGCATAATCTCACAAAAAAGTAGCAGATGTTGATTATTTATTAATTTTTTTTTTCACTACATGGTTGCTATGGTCCGTATCACGTATTTTGGTTATTAAATTATTTATTTGTTACATGGACAATTCTTATCGCATCGAAGGAAAATAGTAAATAATTTATTTGGTTTAAATATGTAGTATTTATTTTGAAGTAATTACATACATATGAAGGTACATATATTTAGCTGTGAAAATCTTCACGTCGACTTGAGATTTTATAAAATAAATTTAATTAATGAAAGTCAGAAGAAATAGGAAGTAATTTATTGGATACTTATTGTTTAGATTTTAGTAATGTGTCTGGCTAAGCAGCGTAAAATAAGTCATGAAAGGGAGAATGGAATTTTGAACAAACGTTGCTTTGATTTTCAGTTGTGTCACTCGTTTTTTATTTTCTGTTCCAATTTCTTAAATAAAAAATGTAATTTTTATTGCTATTGATATTTTCATACATACGAATATATGTTGAGTTTCCGTGGTTACTTGATTGTATACCGTTCACAATGGTAATAGTATCACTTTTTCAGTACGCAACTGGATCAATAACGTTGGTTATTTATCGCCTAAGTTTGACTTACTCCATTGTACTTTCCATGTATCAACCAACTTGATGATATTCTTCTCCGTTACTTGCGTAAAAACCGCTTACGCGATTACAGCTGAGTTCCTTTTTTCGCTGTTTGGTGCATGGCTTTTGACAGTCTGGTCTTTCCAGCAGAACTCACGGAAGATTGTACCTGAGCCTTTCAAAGATGCTATGATGGTCGATGAAAGTCCGTCGATATTTAAAGTTCTGTTTTTAGCCCTTAATTAAGTTTAAACGTAATTAATGCTATAAACAATTTCACACACGATATAGTATTTCTGCCAAAAGCCTCGTCCCACACGAAAACCATAACTAATCGATAAAATAACATTTAACCGCAAACCACTAAACGGAAGAGAAGCTCAACTTACTATAAGCTCATATTCCTCATGAATTTGACATTGTATTGACGTCTGAAATCTGATATTTTCAAAGTGCATTTCCCCAAGCACTCAATGAAGTTCCAACTGAGTGTTTTTACGTTAAAAATCCGTTACTTTCATATCATTTATGTTCAATGTCAATAGTGGAGCTGTCAAATTGAAGATCACGTCACGTACGCATAACTGCAACCCTGTATGGTGGTGTGCTAAAATTTGAAGCCGTTATATAGAGGAAACTGTTGTTACTATAGCGTAATTCTAGGGTTGCAATGTGGTTAATGCTTGCAAATATTTTGCCAACTTTTCCGCTACAATGGCGCTACATTGCAATTATTCACAATAGATGCGTAGAAGCACTGCCATTTATGTATGTATGGTACGTATGCTCGTAAGAATGTGCATTTGTAAGTAAGTGGCTTTATATGTTCAATGTCAATAGACATAAGTAATACCATAAATTTCAAAGATTAAATTTCCAAACACAAAGACCTTCGCATTAGTTCACAAAAAAAAAAAAATAAACAAATAAATAAAAAATGCCTGAAATCAATATTAATCTATGCACTTGCGGTTTATGTGCAATTTGTAGGCGCTTATTAATTTAGTTTTTAATCTTGCAGCATATTTGTAGTACAATGAATACTTTTCATTAGAATATTACAATAATATTGCGGTTCTTTATAGTTATTTTTATTTCGATATTTCTAATGTCCATTGAATAGTAAAAATTCTTAACAAGTAATGTAATGCAATGCAACTAACATTCCAGACATACATGCATATGTATACACATACATATTTATGAGTACGTACATATACCATATTTGTCTGTATGTTTGTGCATAACAGCCCATGCAGCTATGTTACGCCGCCCCATAGAGGTGACCCTTTACCACATTACCAGTTTATTCAGGCGCACACATATATACCTACATACGTGTACTTACAGCATATGATGAAATACCTTCGAAATTATAGCAATTTAAATCATAATAAAAATAATCTCAAATTACAGCCATTAAAATAGCTATGACACGTGTAATTCCAATTTAAACTACGTTGTTGTTATTAGCAGGGAATACAGTTTTAACGCTACAACATCTTATATGATGTTTATCTATAATTTCTTTATGTTAGATTTCTAATTTCTGAAGAAAATGTTGCAAAAATAATACTGGATATTTCCCTTAATTTTTACGCTTGATTACTCATTGTGAATGGTACGCGTTGGTAGAAGAAAACCACCTACAATCTAAACTCGTGTTTTTTCTTTAATTTTATTTGTTGAATTTTCATTTAAATTTTACGCGCAAGTTGGCAAATATTTAAAAATTCTCTTAGTTTCGAATTCTGAGTTCAAGATAAAGATTTAGTGATTGGTGGATTTGTGTACTGGCAACGACGTGTAGCGCAGATGCAGCTTTACGAGATATACATACATACGTATGTAGTTCAGCGAATGGATGAAAGCACTATAGTTTGAAGGATCAAATGGAGAGTGACCTGGTTTCACTTGGAGTTTCCAATCGGCGCTAAACAGCGAACAAAGAAAAGATAGGAAGGACGATATTGTTAATTCAGCTATAAGCCTGTAAGCGGTGTTTACTCCAACTAAGGAGAACAAGAATGTGACCACAGCCAAAATTAAAAGGCAGTTGGATGTTTACATCTATTTCTGCTTGCCGTTGGCAACGTCATTCATCTAAGATTTTCAGTTTGGCAGTTTTGTATAGGTAGAATATACATTTTTTTATACTCTTCCTGTACATGAAATGTGACATTAACTTTGATCAAAATTATGTAAGTACCAGAAAGAAATGTGTTAGACCCATCAAAATGTATATTAATATGATCAGAATGATGAATTGGGTTGAATAGCCATGTCATCTGTATGTCTCTCCGCCTATTTGTATGCAAACAAGTCTTTCAGTTTTTGAGATAGTTCAACCAAACTTGATACACATTTAAAGAAAAATTTTTCGGAACCGGCCAAAACAGCACTACGACTATAACATATATGTAGCTCCGATACAACCGATATTTTCATTTATGAGGCTTTGATCAAAACTCCGCCAAAAAAGTATCCACATAAGAGTATGAAATTTGGTATTCCACATTCGTATCTACAAATAAATATGTATTATCATCGAAAATCATCGAATGTGGAATACGGGTTCAAGAATTTTCATGCCTGTCGTAAGAGGCGAATAAAATCCAAAAGTTCCCGCGACGACAATCGGGTATTTATACCGGAAAGACTTGGATTTTTATCCGGCCAAGGACTGACGCTCACGCAACATTCCACAAAAACTACTTTGGGGAATATTTTTGAGGCTACAATAATAATAACAACATCTCTTTTTGTTATTATTACCTTCCACTTCACTCAATTCACTCAGATTTCGGAAAAGCAAAATGTCTATATTAAAAAAGAAATGTAAACAGTGAGAGCAGCACACAAATCGTATTGACATACCATATATGTGTTAACGAGCTCTTTAAAATTAATAGATTTCTTCAACATTTGGGACTAATAGAAGTTGTTTTGGCGGAACCGAACAGAATACATACATAATGGACATCCATAGCCTTGAATACGAGCACATGGTTATTTTTTTGTTCCACCAGGGAACTCCGCTACTTTCTATGACCATATTTGCCAATCAGATCCGTCTATGGTTACCGGGTGGGGCTTATAAAAATGCTTTTTTGTGATTTTTGGCATTGATTTTTTTTAAGTAATTGCTCATTACACTTCTTTTGTAGTAAAAATGTTATATACGACGTTTATTTATGCTTCTTTTAACTCTTTGTGCATTCACAATAGAAAATAACTTTCAGAGTTGCGTTCATGAAAAGGTGGGATTTCGGTAGATAATTGCATGGAAGTTCTGAAGATGTCAAACCATGACTGATTTGAGAGGGAACTGACAAATAACGGTCAATAAACACTATTATTACATTACGTAAGCCATAACAAGATTGAAAAGGAAGTTTTAATAGTTTTTTTTTTTTATTAAATTTAAACAAAAAATTTAAATTATGTACAAATAGAAAGATCACAGTTGCTTAGCATATATGGTATGAAAGTAACTTTGTCTTTGACATTGAAAGTAGAGGGAAAAAGTTAACTTTGAGTTTTGCCAATAATCACAATCACATATCATAGTAGCATTACTGCCCTCCGCACGATTTTATATTAAATTCACATATAATTATTGTACAAATACATATGGTTGTATGTATGTATGTTTGTATGTAATTACTGATATTGCAGCCGTAAAAACGTGCTGCCTTAAAGTGAGAAGAAATAAAAGATCAAACAACAAAGTAACAACGGCAGCAATCATTGTCTGCTTGAAGCACAATTAAAAGAAGACAATAGAGGTAGAGTAGAAATTCATACTGAAAAAAAAAGAAAAAAAAATGTGAGCATATTTATTTGAATTACTCCAACTCAGTAGCCGTAGGCATAAAAAGGAGTAGCTGAGACTTAAAACACATACAATAAGTGACGTACAAGCGCACGACCAAATGATTGACAGCTCAATTGGCTGCTTGTGGAGATGCATGAGTTATCGAAGCCGATATTTTTGATGTGGGTGTGAATGTGGGAATGGAAATTACGCTGTGCATATAAATGTATGTATGTATGTATGTATATAAATATATGTAGTAAGTAGAAATCTTAAATATTTCTTTTATTTACGATTTCAAATATTTTTTTTTGTTTGTTTTAGTTTTTTTTTACCAAATGTGCGAGTGAACTACTTTTAACGGCGGACATGAAATTCTTTGAAGGTTAAACAGTTAACTTATGCACTTACTTCACATACACGTAGTACGAGTATATATGTGTGTATATACATATGAACCGCTTTTTGTTGTTATTAACTGCTCTTAACTTGGAAGTGTCTTGTTAAATATGCGCTTGAAATAATTAACTATATTTTTATATAAGTTTGTATGTAATTATTTGTTGTTATTAACTGCTAAGCAACAGCTGACGGTCGATTCTTAGTCTTTTATATGTATGTTTGTATGCCTCATTCATATTGGTAATAAAAATAACGGGCAGCTGAATGCCAGCCAGTAGCCGATTTTGGTTTAACACTTTGTTTCGCTATGCTTTTGCACTATATATTATATTTTTGCGTATATATATATCTATATATATATATGTATGTGTGTGTGTATGTGTGTATGTACGAGTATGTATGTATTTATAGTCGTACATACGCACACATTTTTATAAACGTGAGTTTTAGTTAATTCACATTTGAATGATTGCGGTCAATACTTGTGTGGCAATTAATTTCATTAACATTCTTTGCAATATTTTTCATTTTTTTTTTTTGTAAAATACATGTACAATTTGAGTTCTTATTTGCACGCTGAAATCGTATTAAAAGTAGTAACGCGCCTACAATTAAACAAAAAAAACGGTAATTTAAAGGCCAAATTTCCAACGAAAGAGAAATGTTTTAAATTTTAGAAATTAAATATTAACATAAGTGAAATAAAAAAAATCCTAGAACTTTTGAAGCTACATCACCAAATGACATTGCATGCTGTGCTAAAGCATAGTTTGAAAGCCCACGTGTCACTCTCTACAATTGATGACCCTTTGTTCGATATACAATATTTATCGAAGTGAAAGGAATCGGTTGAAGAAGGAAGTTTTGATTGATTTCAGTGACAATGTACATATATACATTCATACATACGGATGTAGAATACACCATTTCAGACTCATATCTGAACAAGTCAGTTGCATAGGAGCTAAATAATATAGTCCTTCGATTTGGATGATTTCCGGTTTTAAGGCTTCTATTGTATGTTGTATTGGAATTGATATTTAATTAAAAAAAAAAACTATGGAGAACTCTGTTAAAATCGTTTTAGAACAAAAAAAAAAAACAATTAAAAAAATCTACGCTGATATTTACATAGTTAATTCTATTCCTTAAACAATAAAATATGTGTTTTTAATTAATACCTAACAAACATATTTTTTACAAATCAAACACCTGCTGATTGATTCAGTTTAAATTGCATACTGCTAACACTTTCCCACATCTATTAATTTTGCAGATCTAACAATACACTGGTTAACAAAATCTAATTAACACGTGTCTGTTTGTCTCTCTATAAAATTAATAGTTGAGTTTCATGTAATATTTCTTGATTGAAATTAAAAATGTTTTCATGTGAAAAAGTTTAGAAAAACACTTTTCATTTATTCATCACTCAAGTGAAAAGTTGTAAACAAAATTTAAAAATATTTTCACGTGAAAATATATGTATGTATATGAAAAAACTTTTCACTTTTTCATCACGCCAGCTATATTATTTGTGAAATAGTGAATTGAGCTTTTGCAAAAAAACTTTAACGTAATAGTTTTCTTGTTCAGTGAAAAAATGAAATGAAAACTTAAACATTTTTCATATGAAAAAGTTATGAAAAACACTTTTCACTTACTCGTAGTCGTCACGTCAGTGAAATAATGTAAACAAAACTTAAAAATCTTTTCACGTGAAAACATATGTATATGAAAAAAAAAATTTACACTTATTTTTCACGCCAGCTACATACATACGTGTATATTATTTGAGCATTTGCAACTTCAAAACAATTTTCACCTTTAATGACAATATGGGAAATAAATATAATTTTTACAGAATAACAAGAATATTAAAACATAATTTATAAAATTTTTCAAACGCTTCTCTATCACTTTAACAATTTGTTATATTTTTTTCTTCAATTTTTAACCTTATTCCGACTCTAATTCAAAAAAACTAATACAATAACACAAATAATTAATAATAAATACTTTTACTTAAATAACTGGAATACGTAGCACTATACCATATATGCGAGTATATATTCCTGAAATATATCTGTTGCACAGTGTAATTTATTCTGGGGTTTCCCGAACCGCATTTCTGGCGTGTAAGATCATTTTACTAGCGCACGAATTATAAATAGTACGTACAACATATGAACATATATGTAAGTTTGTTTACATTTGCAATTAGTGGTTTTTATGACTTAATTATTGAAATGTTTACATAAATGAATATTAATTTTATGCTTTGATTTAATTAATAAATGCAAAATTATACAATGTTTGTTAAACTCTTATCTTAATAATTTTTATTTTCATGCATATATTTATTTAACACGTGGTTTTTAGATTGATTCATTAGAAAGTATACATATTATTTTATATTTTTTGTGATATATTTGCAGTAAACTTTTTTATTTAATTTTCTTTATGATATAAAATCTTTTTATCAAATGCAATTGTGTCCACCATACACCAAAACACTAATTACATAAATACATATACCTATATATATTGATATTGGCCACCAGAAGTTGTGCAGCCCTTTCCACGAGCACATGTCTAATTCCATTTAGCCCACAAAGCCTACAAAGCATTAACCTTTCTGCGCATATTTCGATTAGCGCCTATTTCATTTGTTTCACTGTTCATTGCTTTACTTAAATTTTTGGCATCGATTTCATTTATTAAAAAAATGTCTACACCACTTTTCATCTTGTAAAAAATATTTTAATTGACATTGGGTTTTGTGCTTCTTTTAACACACTATTCATTCACAGTAAGCAATACTTAGAGTTGTACTCGCTGAATTGAAACGATTTCGTGTAAATTCGGCTAGAATTAAGTTTAATATTCATATTTTGATTTTTTATTTGGTCAAATTGAGTATAATATCGTAAGGATAATCTAAAACAAAACAATAAACAATTAAAAAAAAAAATAAATAAATATGTGCACTTTATTTTTGTAAATTTCTGCTTTACTGACCTTCTATGCAAGTTTGGTTTTGAAAAAAAAAACAAAGAAACAAATAAATAAGTAGAAATAAAAATCCTCTGATAAAAATATTCAATATTCCTCCATTTTTTTCTTTATTTTATACGTATACTCTACTGAGAATTTTCAATTGTTCGAATGCGCATTTATTTGCATAAAAACTAAACGATTTCGACAGCTGTATGTTACGTGAAATTTTTTGCAAAACATTTACATATATTTTTTTGAAAAGCTATGTGCATACATGCCATACATACTCGTATGTACATTTTTAGATAGTTCGTAAATCTGTTCAATTTGTAAGAAAAATTATCTGCTTCTTATTTATTTGAATATTTTATAAATTTGAGTAAATAAAAAGTCATACATACATACATACATATACATACAAATACATGCATATTAGAAAACCAAAAATTTTGTTTTAGAGTGACCGAAGACTCCACTATCGCTTAGATAACCTGTGACATGTTTTGATGTGCCCCTTTTTTGATTTGAAAAAAAAAAAAATAAATAAATAAATAAATAAAATAAAAATAAAAAATTGTAGAACCCAAAACAATCGGTTAGTGATTTGAGTTAAGTTTGTAAATTGATAAAAAAAAAAATGTTTTTAGTTTTTTTTAAAGCCTATTATTGTTGCTGAAGATTTTTAAGTTTCATACACACATAGTGCATTGGCTCAAAAAATTGTATGGAAAATTAAAAACAAATAAACTCTAATTTATGAGAAAAATCTAACAAAAAACACCCTTTACACTGGCACATAGAAAATATCAACTTCTATACATCCATTTGCATTTATCTATTTCACAATTGTTTAGTAATACCATAAAAATGTTATAAATAATTACATTGATTGCTTGGAGTACTAAATTTTACTCACTTCCATTATATCGAACAGCCGTATATGCATACATATATATACATATCATAATAACTTTACTTGTGTGGTTTCTCTGGAGAGGTCAAAAAACAAGTATATAAAGTATATATGTATGTACATACATACATATGTATACCTAAATATCGCAATTTCTTCTTAATTAACGAGTTAATAAATTTTTCCGTTCAATGGCATTATACAAAATATCACGATTTTAATTAAAAAAATAATTAAAATACGCAAAATCGAAAAGCGGAATGAGTTTTTTCACGCCTTCTCGTCTGAAAAATTTTCCTTTGCGTTAACAAAACAAAAAACTGCTTCCACAGGAGCTTGTGGCGCGCAGATATCAATGCTGGTTAGTGTAAGAGTCTAAAATCATTAGAAGGAAAGTCCATTGTTTTTCTGTGAAGCCCCATTAAACAGTTTCCTATTATTACACCTGTCGTTATGAAGGTCTAGAAGGATAAGATGTCTTAATTCATTCAGCCATCTAGTATCTGCTTTTTCAGTAAAGGCTAGTTCTAACATATACTTTGCTGTGAACAAAGATACACCTACATACATCGCGTGCATAGCCTGCATACTAAGATCCCTTTCATCATGTCCCCCAGCAGTTTAGTGGTATGCCCTACGTTGGAAATGCTAGAACATCTTAAGTGTTCCTCTGGGGTCGACGGTTTAGACTGCCGATATTGAAATTTGCATCGGTCCGTCTCTTCATTACCTTTTACATCCGTGTGACTCATATCCGAAAAGATGTTATTGTGTTTTCAAGTCATAGTCTGTTAATTGAGGGATGTGTTAACATATTCAATTGCCTAAATTTCCGCTCGGCAATCAACAGGAAGCCTAATACATTTTCCTTGTTTGTTTGTCCAACAAATGCAGGGATCTACAATTTATACTCAGCCGCCTACGAACAGCTGGCGGATTTTTGTCAGGAGCTTTTATGGCTTGTCAGAAATACACTGGACGCGGTTGGCAGTCCCCAATGCCTGTCCTAAGAAGCGACTAAAATCCAATAGTTTTCGCGATAGTCGGATTTTTATTCGGCCAAGGACTGTTACTCCCACAATATTCCCCAAAAGCCATATTCTATAATTTTGGATGTGAACTAATGGTAGCACGCACTCGAACACACTAAGCTACTACGGTCTCCTATATCACATACCTATTTTTGAGCGCTCTTAATAGAAATATCAGTCGTGAATATAATGTTCGGTTCTACCCGAGCTTACTTGTCATATGAGATATTATTTTACGCTATATTTTGTATTTCATCTTATTTTCTTTTAATTTTTTTTTTTTTTTGTTTTTATGTTTTATTTTTTCTGTTTTCTTTTACTTTGCTTAGCTTTATTTTATTTTCTTTCACTTTAATTTATTATTTTGTATTTTAAATTAATTTAACTTTATTTATTGTATTTAAATTGTTGTATTTTATTTTATTTTTTATTTTATTTTACTTTAATTTATTAGTTTGTATTTTAATTTAATCTAATTCTATTTTGTTTATTTTAATTTAATTGATTGATTTTATTTAAATTTATTTTTAAGTTTAATTTAACATTGTTTTATTTTATTTCACTTTAATTTATTATTTTGTATTTTATTTATTTTTTTTTTTAATTAATTTGACATTGTTTTATTTTATTTTAATTCACTTTATTTTATTATTTTGTACTTTAATTTAATTGATTGATTTTATTTAAATTAATTTTTAAGTTTAATTTAACATTGTTTTATTTTATTTCACTTTAATTTATTATTTTGTATTTTAATTTAATATTGTTTTATTTTAGTTTTGTTTAATTTGATTTTATTCTATTATGTTTTAATTTAATCGAATTTAATTTAGTTACATTTTATTTTAATTTTCTTTATTTCATTTTATTTTATTAGGTTTTATTTTAATTTAATTTTATTTTATTTTGTCTTATCTCATTTTATTTATTTTTTTAATTTTTAATTTAATATTGTTTTTTATATATTTTATTTTTTTCTAGATATTTTAATTTAATATCATATTGTTTAAAATTATAATGTTTTAATTGATTTTATTTTATTTGGTTTTGTTTCAATTTCATTTAATATTATTTTCTTATTTTCTTATTTAATTCCTAAACTGACCTTCCGTTGGTGTCAGTCACGAACTGAAGTCTGCTAACTAGTTTCTTTCTAATGTGTTAAAGTTCTTTTCAGAAGTGAAAGTGATTTTAGTGTTTTTTTTTGTGTTTTTTTTTTTAATTTTCTGCTACTCACAAATTGTTGCATGTTAATGTTCTTGTTGTTGTAGAGAGATACATTTGTATGTTGAGTTAGCACAACTGATTGATTGATTTTTAATGTTTTCTATTGTTTGATTGGCTGAGTGTGTTTACTTTAGATGCTTGAATGGGTCGAATTTCACAACACATAACTGGACTACATGCGTTCACAGTAGAAAAAGCCGAAAAATATTCGTATACACAAACAAAACGAAATTCCAAATCCATAAGCATATGAAAGAATTTTAAAGGCATATAAAATATGTAAAATGAATATAGTTATATACATACGTACATACATATATGTACTTATACATATATTAATATGTAGTATGTGCACAAAACATGTGCATGAATTTTTCCTGTTAACCTTGAAATCATGTTACAACAAAATTACAGAAAGAAAACGGCTTCTGAAAGCCCTGTTAGGCGTCATTATTCAGTGGGTGGTGTGACATGCAGCAGCAGCAGCAGCAACAGCAGGAGAGGTGCGCGAGAGGGATTTTTCTGCATTAACAACATACCTTACAGCAGCAGCCGCAAAATGTCAACCAAAGCTAAGCAAACAACGACAAAGAAAGTTAGGCGCGCAAATTGGCTAAATAAAAGCTACTGCTGATGCTGCGAAGAACAACAAAAATAAAATTCACATTTACAGCGTATTTTTGTGCACCAACACACACACACACACGCGCGCGCATAATAAATATCAGTGGTGATTGCCACCCTGTGCTTAATATGTGTTTCCATACGCATGGCGCCAAGAGAGATGCTGCCCTGGCAGTGTGTATTTTTATTTAACAGCCAAATGAGGCTGTTAAGAGTGCAAAGCGCCAGAAAAATTGTACATACATAAGTATATATGTACGCAAGTATGTATTTGTTACAAACTCGCTCTGCCAACCATTTCTCTTTGCATTTACGATTTCTCTTTCGCTGGCAATGCAAAGCTTTATTCAAAATTTTAAGCTTTGCTTGAATACTAGGTATATGCCAGCATAAAAGCAATTTTTTTTTTTTTTGAGTGTTTTGTTTTGATAATTTTGGTTTATATGAGCGTTGGCCAGAGCGTCATGGCCAGAGAAATCTCGCATGAAAATTTAGTGCTTGACGGCATTTTAAAACGTAAAGTTGTCCAATTCACGCTCTCGCGGTTAAAAAAAATCGCAACATCAAATTGAATAAGTAAAATATATGTACATATAGGAGTGCATACAAGTTAAGAAAAGCAACAGAAGCTTGTGAGTGTAGCGACGAGTAGTGAAGCGAGTGAGTGAGTGAGTGAGTGAGTGAGCGAGTGAATTTTGTATGCGTGCAAACTTCAGATTGCTTGCATTTTGTGAGATTAAAAAAAATTAAAACAAAAAAAAATTATAAATATTTGAAATTGCAATATTTGTATAAAAGGCAGCGACAGCAGTTCGCACGCAGATAATTTCATTTTAATATTCATTGCTAACACACACGCAAAACTGCCAATAGCACGCGCGGTATTCGATGACAACGAAATAACCAACATTAATGATATTAGACGAAACGTTTGTGACACAGTGTTCGATAAATATTATTAATACCAACGTACATACATACATAAATACATGAAATAAAGTGCATTATTTTCAATTTTTACCATTATTTTCAGTGTTTTATTTAGCGAAAATTATATTTATAATAAATTAAATATAAAAAAGATACAATAAATAAACGTGCTTAAAGGGGCATTTAAAGCAAGCATAAAGTACAAATTTAAAGCATAAATAACACTAAAAAAAACACTACAACTGTACAACCAACTATCAACAAATTTATATAACAAGTGCATTTCAAAAAAAAAAAAAAACCTTAAAAAAATAATAATATTCAACTACAATGAGCATGAATTTCACACGTCAACTATCGGAAATGAGCGCCAGTGAACTAAATGACGCCATTGATGATACCAATTTCCCGCAGGCGCATATCCTATCACGTGGTCGTAACAATAGCGTCTGTTCGACCAGCTCTGCATCGGGCATAACACCACTTATGGATCGTACACTCTCGCAGACAGATGAAGTACCTAATGCGGTTGGTACAACGACCACCAGTGGTAGTGTCAATAGTGCTAGTGCTGGTGCCGGCGCAGTGGGTAATACGCTATCCAATGATGGCGTGATTACATCGCCACCAGTATTATTTACACGTCCGAAATTGATGTTAAAAACAAATGGTATTATACCGGAGCATGAAGCAGAGGCACCGATGACACCAAAAACACCACGCACATCAACTACACCAGGTGAGTTTGTGCTCGGAGATAGCACGTGCTTTTTTGATTTAAAGAGGTAGCTGAATCTAGTGTTAATGTAGTATAATCGATAAAAAGGAATAATCGATCATTTTCTTTTGATAACAAGTATTATTTTTAGTCGCTAAATTTTAGTTTGGTATCGCGTAATGGGATAGTTATAAAATCAACGCCACCGAAGCTTCGTAATATAGTGTATCTATGAAGCTCAAATTAGACAATTTTAATACTCCAAATGATTTTAAAATTGTAGCTGTTTAAATGGTCATGCCAATTTTAGTTTTAACTCCACTTCAGGTGTTTTATTCACATTCATAGATTGTTTACTTCACTATATTTTTTAGTCCAAGGTTATATATTATCCTTTCTGAATTCATTTCGTTGAAAGATTGTTCCTGCATTCCGGTGCATCTCATATATTCTCCTCTTTCTTGAATTTTTGGCATTTTTTCGTTTACAAAATTGGTAAAACCACTTCATTTCTTGTATAAATATTTTATGTGACGTATGCTTATTCTTCTATCAATGCATTATTCATTCAGAATGAGCACTTCTAAGTGCTGTATTTGCGTATTTGTAGCAATTACATCTAATTTTTGCTAGAATTGAGTATCAAATAAGATTTTCTTGTTTTCTTATTTATTAAATAAAGTTAAAGTACATATTTATATAGTTTTCTAAAAAAAATAAAAAGTTCCAAAATCGATTATCAATTGAATAATTCGTTTCGAGCCGTTTGCTACTATTTATTAATGATTTCTACAATCTACAGTTACATGTAGTTCAAATCTTGTTTAAAATTTCTTACTTTTACTTTATCTCTAAATTTATTAAATTTATTAATTTTTTTTATTTAACATAGACACATACTACTATATACATACATTTGTAGCTGCAGCTGTGTAGGAAATAAAGTCTTATCTGCACTAAGTACATGCTTTAATTTTGATTTCTGTCTACTTATCAGCTGAAGCTTTCTTTATTGAAAATCTACATATAAATACAAACGTACATATGACAAAACTAAAATTTATTTTTTATATTGTAACTAAAAAGATTTAACGCTTTATAAACGTTTAAGCTATTTTTGCATCTTCCATAAATAAAGATTTATACGATTTTAAGACGTCTCTGAATGACTGAAGCAAGCAAATGCTGGGAATGAGACCGAGGGCTGATCACATAAAAAAAAATACTGTAAAGATATTATCTGGATAACGCACGAAGAAATGAGCCAACAGACGTTTTTAGGTCCATTGTAGATTTGGCTCCTAGTGTTCGATATCTGAAGTGTGAGAGAGTTGATTAGTTTTGGTTAGGTTAAATGTTGGAGTTTTAGGCAGATAACAGTGACGTCCTTAGATTTGCCAGCTTTAAACTCATACCTAGGACTTATCTCGAACAGAATCTACTCGTACATGTTCTTTGCAAACTAAAGCAAAGTTTTTGATCCTATATCAGTAGCAGACTGAATACACTACAACTGCGCTTCTACTAGCAAAACCAAGTTTCTGTCTATGAAACTCTCAAGATTTTTGTCAATACCCATTGTTGGAGCATCATTTCTTCTTTCAAAACATCTGTTCGTATACGTTTTTTCGTTTTCGTTGAGAGATTGGTAAATCAATTAGGGTATTTTATTGCGAAATACTCCTACCTGACCTAATTTTTCCACCGTATCATTGTCCTCAGTGCCAGAGCTTCCCCTTTCATATAGGAACATCACCCCCACAAAAGATTTGAAGTTTAAACTATATCCGAATCCGACTTAGCGAACACTGCATTTTCATTCATAATGGAGCCGGTTGCATAGATATGTATGGCTAAATCCTTTATACTCTCGATGGTAGCAGTAAGAGACCTGCGAAAATTAAAGCGGGGGCCGTGCTGACTCTTCGCTTCTTCAATCCGCTGCTGTGATGCGTAAAGCCCAACTCGGCGTTCTTAGCTACCAGGTTTATCGGAAAATTTGTTTACTCTCCACCAAGTTGATGTTCCATAGAATTGTATAGGATTCACTATCGCCTCAAAAATTCAGGCAGGTAATATACTCCCAGACGTGTCCAGCATATTCACTATATGTGTATTGGACTTTAGCTATTCCTAAGACTTAATGTACCTTCACTCCTTCTTAATGCTCAACTGGCCACTCACAAAGAAAATGGAGAACTGTTTCGTTTCACAAAGTCATCTCTTTCTGTTCACAGTTCGGCATCAATTGAAACCATCAAATGAAGTCAGTTTCTTCTTCAACTGGTCTTTCCAACGAAGTTAAGATATTTTTCTGCTTCAAACAGCAGATATTGCTTCCATTCTTTATGACCTAGTCAGCCTTTTCTCTCGCCCCTTAACTCGTGTAACTAATTCACGTTTAATATTCTTCAGTATCGATCGATGATAAATGAAGACCTATAATCTCCCATAAAACCTTTTCCTCGAAAACACCTCATTCCGACCGATCGTATGTAATTATCGTCCACGTCTCTGCGTCTTAAAGTAGGACAGGAATTCGTTGTGAGAAAATTTTACTTTTCCATATCCCACTCAGTCCAAGGTGACATCTGTTGGCTACAGCAATTCTGCGTTGTTATTGTTGTCGCAAGGCTTTTGCAGTTGATTTTTCTATAGTGTCCGTTTCTTCATTTAAAATTTCGCGCAATTTTTTATTTAAAAACAAAAATTAAACTTTATTAGTTTAGATGTTCATTGTGAATAATATCAACCGCAGTTCACAATCAATGAATAACAGCTGTTACATCTTATTTGTTGATTGTACTAATTTTAAGCAGATCAAAAATATTTTATTTTTTGTTTCTTACAACTCAACAATATTACAGGAAAACAACAAAAAATTGTTAATTATTTCCATTTACCGTAGATACACCATGGTATGCAGATATTTGCATTAGTATTCCATGTTTAATATGTGAATGTGCGATAAATCTGTGCGCTCTTGCTGGATGTTGTTTTTAAAGTGACAATATTTTATTTGGTAATTTTATATTTAAAACTATATAGAAATATGGTAATTCAAGGCTATTTTTTAAGGATTGGCTTGCATTATTTTAAAATTTAGTTTTCAGTATTCCTTTGGTGGTCTTGAGCTATTAAAATCTTACATTTTTCTCAAAAATAGTGGATATAATTTTTTAATTTTTTTAATTATAATTTATTAAAATAGGAAACACTGGACATGCAACAAGTTTAGCTTATTCTATGGAAGTGCTAGATTGCTTCTTGGAAATCCGTTTTGCTTGTAGTATTGGTGATGATGATTAATAGAAGCATTTCTCGAATTGAGAATTATGTGATAAGTGATTTTGCTACAAAACATAATCTCAAAAAAAAAAAAATTTAGCTTACAACTTAATTACGCTTTTACATTGTAACCAGAAATTAAATTAAATAAAATATAATGCATAATGCATATTCTATATATCAATTGTTTTTATAAAACTGTAAAAATATGGCAATGCAACAGCAGGTACACATTCTTTTTATTAATTATTGTCATTTGAAAGCAATTCTTTTTGAGATAAACATTTTTGCTCAAGTTCTTTTGATTTGTTTGAGTTTTGTGAATGCATTTTATTTTTAAATAACTTATTTTGTTTTTTTGCTGAGTTTACACTTTATTCACGAATAATATTTTTCACTTGACCTGCCATAATTTTTTTTATTATTTTTCATTTGTAATTAATCAATGCAAATGTTTTATTTTGAGAAAAATAATATTATTCAATTAATTCCTTTTTGATTTATAACACACACACACACGTTATTATCATGCTCGATAACTTTTGCACAGCCACAATTTATGCTACTCGATTTTGTTTTGATTGTTTAATTTTTTCTTTTTGCACGCCTATAAATGTTAAAATACTCGCTACTTTACTTTTTATTAATTTTGTTTTTCATATTCCCTTACTTCCGCAGGCCATGAACACTGCACATTCCATCATGATCTCGAATTGGATCACAAACCTCCTACACGTGAGGCGCTGCTACCAGAGCTATCACGCTCCTATCGACTTTTGTTGAGCGGACTTGGTGAGAATCCCGAACGGCAGGGTTTGTTGAAAACACCCGAACGTGCGGCGAAGGCTATGTTGTTCTTTACCAAGGGTTATGATCAGAATTTGGAAGGTAAGTAATAATTAGTATGCTAAGCTATTTATTGTAAGTTAGATATATGTACATATGTATGTACTTAGTAGTGACTGTACAAAAATTAACAGTGTTTATAATTTTTTATAAAATTGCAAATTAAAGTTTAATTAATTCTCTTGATTTAAATAAGTAGTTGTTCAGATATACATACATACATACATATGTATTTATGTAAAGATCTACATAAATAATTTCGTGGTTTTGTAAAAAAAAATGCTAGTCATCGATATTCATTAGTACGATTACCTTGCCAGATATTTAACTGCTTTTGGGCGGCAGAAATTCTTTGCGTTTTACCGCTCAGTAGCGGATTGTCAACTTCATCAGTGCGCCAGTAATGTTATTTTGTTTTTATTTAATTTGATTTTTTTATAGTAGACTCGTAAGTTTTTCTTTTTAATCACATGGTTTAGTTTTTTTTTTGTATCTTGTTTTTTGGTACAGCCATCAGTAGCAGGTTTTTGCATTTCAAACAAGTTTCACTGTGCACAAATATATTTAGGTATATGTATATAAATTCTAGATTGTTGTAGTTAAAAAAATATATATGTGCATATGTATATATGTATAACAATTAATTAAAAAATAATACGTTCCTACTAATACTAAATATTCTTTATAAATACAATAAATAGATAAATAATCGTAATGTGCGAATTTATTACGTGAAATTAAAAGAAAATGTGATTAAATCCATATATGTATAATGCATTAATTGCATTTAAGTAACTATGCCGTCATTAATATGTGCGATGTAGGAAAATTAAACATAGAGAATAATCGAAGAGCTAACGCCTTTATCGATAGTTATCATCTGCCGATTGGTGCAGTCCGTAAGAAGTACGTACATTTCATTTAAATAATATACGGCCGAATTACTTCTCTTATATGTGGTATCCATCTGGATGTGTTTGCAACCTTCTTCTAAGCCGCCTCCGACCAGCTGATGGATTCTTATGAGAAGCTTTTTATTGATATTCACTATCCAGGAGCTGCCGCAATACGGAAATTCGAATTTGATGTTAATCTAAACAGGATATGTACTTATGTGGGTTATTCAACTTTTGAAAAAAACATAAATAAATTATTCCACTTCTGATAAGAATATAAATAAATTATTCCACTTCTGATAAACCGATGTATAAATGATAAATATAATCCATAATTCACTGGATAGTTATTTTTTATACAAATTCTATATGTTTTAAAAGTCTTAATTTCGCGTGTTCTAGTCTTGAAACTTTCCATAAGTGAATGTAATGGAGTACAAATTAATTCAGCCCGTTTTCACTCTCCCCTAGTAATTATCCCATACCATCTCTTGAAAATAAGTCCTCTCTGTCCTCGATCCATTCTTCGATTTCTTGAAAAGACCTGAAAACCTGTAAAAAAAAGCAAGATCTGGCGAATACTGCGGGTTGGGTAAGACCTCGTTGTTCAGCATTTCCAGGTAGTTTTTGGCCATTACAGGCAAATGGGTCGGCGCGTTGTCTTATTGAAAAATCATCTTGTCAAACCTTTCAGTTGTTTCTGGTCATTTTTAACGCTGAGATACAAAAATCCCTTTCTTTGATGTCTTCCTAAAAGCAATTCCGAGGGAAAAAATCGTCTTTTAACCTTTCTCGGCTTCAACTCGTACCGCAACCAATTTCTTTGCTTTTGATTACATCTAATTTGCTTTAACCGAATGAAAGTTGTTTGCTGTATCACTTCCAACGAGTGCGAGTTAAGTTTACGTTTGCCACGAATCTTGATCCAATAACGCCTCCAATTCGTCTTTTTCAAACTTTCTGGGTTAACCAGGATGCTCTTTGCATGCGACACTAAAATTTCCACTTTTGAAGCGTCGTAACCACTCTGTGCGTGACTTTTTCTTTGGCGCATATTTCCGATAAACTTCCAAAAGCGTTGGACTTCCCCCAAATGCTGTTTATTTAATACAAATCCGGACATTTTGGAAGAATTTATTTTTAATCTTTATTGTTAATCATTAACTCAAATTTTCATCACTCTCTCCCTTTTTTCACATTTATTTAAATAAGTTCGATTTTTCTCATTTAAGTAATCTCTGTTCCACAAACTTTACTTTGTTATCGATTTTTCCTCGCTTTTAACGACACTAAAATATAGATGCACGGGCATGTCATCAATATACTTGATTGAATGCTACAAATAAATCAACTATAAAATAAACGCGTAATTAAGCTTTTGCTTAATAGTAGATACATATGTATATTAATTATCGCATGCGAACGACTGAACACTAGCGTTAATTGCGTTACTTTTAGATGCATGTGAATATGTACATACATAGATGTTCTTTAATGTATGTATGTAAGCGCATTAAGCACTTTAGTAATTTACTACATAACAAACACATCTTGGCCAAGAATGCGCAAGAAGAATCTTTATTTTTCTACAGTTTTCTTTTGCATGCATACACGCAATCATACATAAAATGTCTTTATATCCAAGAAACAATGTTGGGCTTTCATAACTGGTCAGCGAACTTGACGTCATGATTACTTTTTCAATTAGCCAACTACGTTAACTGTTTTTCATTTCATTGCAAAAAAAATCACACACATTTTTCGCCAGTCACGGACGTCACTTTCCTCTTGTTCCAATATTTTTATATACACATACGCGTATCTATATACGTACGCATATGCATAATCAACTAAATTATAACTTGCGCTAACAAATATCCAGAATTGTGGGGATTTCATGCTTCTTGCCACAACCAGTTTCTCGGCGATGAGTCAATTAACCAAGGAAGTTTAGCCGTTGGGGAAATACTACAAATTGCGCGTAGAGAGCTGTTGCTTTTATTTGTTATATTTTATGTTTTGCAGAATTAGCAGGAGCACAATGTGAACGCAAGCAAAGAAAGAGTTCAAACTTGTATTTATATAGAAATTTGGTTTTTCCAGCACAGGCGGCAGTGGCACCGAGATTTCACAAGAATTTATTCACACAACTACGTTGTATTTGCTACAATAGCTTTTACATACGTGTATACACAGATACATGCACCAGCTATCTACTTTTTATAGGCAAACAACGTTGTTTTCTATTATTTACATTTAAATAAAAATAAAAATACCAAGGCAATATTAACCTTTTCCTTCACATTTTATAAACCCATTAAACAAACTTTTGTTCCAATTCAACATAGCTCTTTGGTTGTTTGCAGTATGCGTGTCCGTTATAAGTGGCTGACAGTGACAACTTGACAAGCATAAGTTGGCCACACAATTAAATGCTTTACGCAACATTAAAGCTGAAAAGCGACACTGAGTGGGTGTAAGTAGTTGCTGAAAGCACATGCATACAAACAAATATAAGAAAATTGTGGGAAAATACGAAAGTAAATGTCCTCCTGAGTGAGTTTGCACGCGTACAAAAAGAAAACTCACAAAAAATAGTTTTGGAAGGGAAGCACGAATGAAATGCAATTTTCCTGTGAAGTAGTACATAATATACATATGTACTCGTATGTACATAAACTATATGCATATACATACATATATAAAGTGAGTTAGTGCTTCTATTTTTTATTCATAACATACTCGTATGTATATATTTATGTACCTTCTCTATAGATGAAATCAATGGATTTTTTTAATCGGTATATCAAGCACAGTCTCTTCGTATCAAATATCTTCATATACATAGTTTTTATTATCCTTTATGACTAAAAATATCTACGTGACTGCATTCAAGTTTTCCTTCAATCCCTGAAGTATACACAACAAGTGGTTTTGGAAAAAGTTCTGTATACATATGCATATTATAACATCAGTTGTATAAATTGTGTTGTAAACGACCAATCCCACGTCTCCTCACATACGCGTACATATTTCTACTGCCCAGCATCTGCCACCTACTTACAAGCGTGCAAATACTTTTCAATGTAAATTAGAGTACTCACTGTTAAACAACTCAAAAAAAAATATAATTTTATGCCTCTCTCCAGTTTTATTAACTTGACTTCCTGCTTTCTCTTTTTCTAATGCTTTTGCTTATGTGTACTCTTCTTCCGGTAACGGTTTTTAACATATGTGCAGTAGAGTTGCCAACATAAGTAGAAATAATATAGGAAAATTTCGATATATCGGAGTGTTCATAAACCACGTAGCTCGTTGTTTTAGGTGGTACGCCACGGATACCTATTTTATATATAAAAAAAAAATATTCTTTACTTATTATATTCGTATTAACCAAGTGCAGCCAAGTCTTTCTCCAGCTGGTCTTTCCAACGGATTGGAGATCTTTCTCTTCCTCTTGGTTTGGAAATGCGCTTAATATAATATAAGCCGTTAGAACTTCTTAAATTTATATTAGCTAAAAATTTAAACGCCGGTGGCAGCTCTCGCTTTGAATATCACAGGAAGAGTTGCGCGACAAAAAAAGCTCTTTTGTGCTTTTATTTTTCAAGAGAGTAACTCTTTACGTTGGAAAACTTTTTCTGAGTCTTTTTTCGGTCTTTACTGTTACCGAAGCATAACGTAGGCGGAAATTTTTCTTATTTATATTCCAGTGCAAATCCTTCTGAGCATACATAACATACATAAATATTTATTATGCATATATTTTAATTTTATTAATTTAATCGAATAGTAAGTGGTTTGGTTAAGTAATATTCTGTCCTTTCAAGCATGAAACAATTTAGAGTAATTTAATATTAAAAAAAAAATTAAAATCTTTTTACAGTTTTTTATTTTTGTTCATTATTTTAAATTTCTAGTTTTTTTTTAATCTATTTTTTTATTTATTTTATTTTTTTTTTATATTTTTAATAATTTTTTTTTTTTGCTCTGCTCACACCGTATTTATGTAGAACTTCTGCATATACTTTTAACCGTTTTTAACACTGTTTCTTTTTCTTCTTTTTAATTATGAAGGCAAAATACTTTCATTTTATACGTATATTTGATATTTAAGATAATTTATCGATTTTGTCTTACACGTTTATTTTATTAACACATGCGCTAAAACAAGTCACACACATGGAAATGTGTAAATATTTAATTGAAAGAAAAAATTAAAAAACAAGAAACCATTTAGAACAAACGTAAGCAACTGGTTCTTAAACTCGTTGAATTTTCGTTAATATTTGTTTGTCGGTAATTAAATCACAAATACATACAATAGTCGTCATATGCATTTTTGTGCATTTAAACATGATTTTAGAGCAAAAATTAAACAGTATACGAAAAAAATGCAGTTACAATTTAAAAATTGACAGCTAAAAAATGTGTCATGTTGCATTTAGACAGGCTCGAGAATAACCAAATGCAGCTCAAATTGCTAAAATTTACGTTCACACATAAAGTATGCACATATACATATTTAATTAGGTATTTAAAAACTAACAACCGAAAATCTAGCTTTTAATAGATTTTTATTTTAGGTTTCTAAAATGGCAATATCACCGACATACATAAAAATACGAGTAACTTCTAAACTTGTGACATATCGATTACAATTAATTTAACATTTTAATTTGCACTAATATATTTAGAGTATTTAGTCTGTCAGTGCTCACGATATTTTTATAAAACATAAATTTAAATTATATTCCTTAATAATTCAACAATAAAAAGTTGCAAGAGAACTAATTGCCTAGTTAGTTGCTATGCAAATTCAATCAAAACATCCCTGTATATGGCATATCGAGCGCACAGAAATCGATAACTTTTATCATCTGTTATATGCAGTTCCCAAAAATAAAATTCATTCAACTCAATTTAATATTAATTAATGCAAATTCTTTTGATTTATACATTTTTTTTTACATATTTTCAAAAATCGTCAATTATTAAACAATTTTTGTTACTGTAAATGAAACAATTGTTTAAGTAAATTGACGTGCTCGTGCTTTTGTAGCTAATTTACGCTCAAATATAAGCACGACTCCGTGGCGCAACGGTAGCGCGTCTGACTCCAGATCAGAAGGTTGCGTGTTCAAATCACGTCGGGGTCAATCGTGGCAAGCTAAGCTATAAATCTTTTAGAATTTTTTTCGCTGAAAAATAAAACTTTTTGTGACAAACGAGTTTTATAAAACTACATAATTAAAAATACATATAAGCGGGATGTAAAACAAATTTGTCTTGCTACGATATAAATGGAAGGTGTAAAAGATTAAAAAATATTAAATTTATGATGAAAGTTTGAGTGAAAAATATATTAAAATTAATAACAAAATTTGTAAAAGAAAAAATATTAAAATCAATGACAATAGTTGCTTATCCAAAAAAGCAAATAAATTGAAAAACGAAATTAAAATATCATTAAGGCAGTAAAATTTTCTAGCCAAATTTCTGTCACAGAGCTATTTATATACACATTATATATTATATATGTATATGTATATATTTTTACTTATGTGTGTATGTATGTATATGCTAGTATATGTTTGCTTTTGCGTCATTTGTTCAAAAAATGCATGCAAATAAAATTTAAAAATTGCAAATATACAATACATAACTGCATTTTCCACCAAAATATTCACATTTATACTCCTTTTGCAAATTCTAAAAACAGAATGATTTAATTTCTTCTCTTAAACAAATGTTCTCTTAATTTTTAAAGCTTCCGAGCAATGAGAAGCTTTCTGAAATGCTTTTTAAGTTCAAGTTCAAATTGCCACAGAATGCTTTCGGTTTTCGCTCATAATTTTTTGCTTACATTTATTCACGCATTTTGGCTGAGCTTGAATATGCCATTTGAGCTTATTTAAATATATGACTCCGTGGCGCAACGGTAGCGCGTCTGACTCCAGATCAGAAGGTTGCGTGTTCAAATCACGTCGGGGTCAATGAAGGGATTTCTTTTTAATAAATTGATTCTAAATATTTTTTAACTGGTTTTTTTTCAATTATATTAAATTTAAAAGTTTATATAATCCTTTAATTTTTGATTATTTATTGTAATTTGTTAATACTAGTTAACGTGGAATATTTTAATTAATCAATTATTTAAGTTTTATTTAAAACAAGTATTTAAACAAGAAAATTTCAAGAGCACCCTTATTCTAGCGGATGTTCAATGTTCAATATTCAATTGCTGCTTATTACACCATTGACAACAAGTCTTTCTTTTGTTAATTTTTATCATGTATTTAAATATTTTCACGCAGTAACGCTTGTTACTCTTTACCTGTGGTAGCATAACCCTATGTAATTTTATTCAGACTTCTTTTCTTTAATAATATTTGGCTTTATTTTCCAATATGCCATAGAAAATGATTGAATCAGTATTATTTAGATTTTTCCACGTTGTTTTTATATTTTCCGCAAGTCATCAGGCATGAAAAATAAAAATAGCCTTAGCACTCTATTGTGAATGAGTATTTAGAATATTTGTTGTCGCAGGGTAGTTGCCACGTGCTTGTGTATGGCATTTGTGCATGCGATGACATATGACTCCGTGGCGCAACGGTAGCGCGTCTGACTCCAGATCAGAAGGTTGCGTGTTCAAATCACGTCGGGGTCAAGCAATGAAATAGAAATGTAACTTTTTTATTAGTCATGAGTTAAAATTATGCTATTGGGGAAAACAAATATTTCTTCAATCTTACTTTTGTTACAAGTGAGAAATTCTAAACTTTCATAAACATTTTAATAAAATGTGTGTAAAATTTACTAGTTACATATACATATATGTGTGTATGAACATATGTATAATTAATTTCAGCAAAATTTTTTTTAAATAATTAAGCTATAGTTTCTCTTTATGAATTTCGTAAATTTATTTTAATTTTTTATTTTCAGATGTTCTCAATGGCGCTGTCTTCGATGAGGATCACGATGAAATGGTTGTTGTAAAGGATATTGAAATGTTTTCTATGTGCGAACATCATATGGTACCATTCTATGGCAAAGTATCAATTGGTTATTTGCCTTGTAATAAAATTTTAGGACTTAGCAAATTGGCAAGGTGAGTGGAGGAGTAAAGGAAAAGAAAGCCACATTTGACATAAAGTGCGAATATTAAATAACACTTAAATAACAAAATTTAGAAAGTGTGAAAAGAGTCATCATATACATATATATTTTTCTGAAATTACAGAATTGTGGAAATCTTTTCACGTCGTCTACAAGTGCAGGAACGTTTGACCAAGCAAATTGCCGTAGCCGTTACACACGCCGTACAACCGGCTGGTGTTGCTGTCGTTATTGAGGGAGTGTAAGTGGAAATATTGTTAAGCTGAATGCAAAAAAAAATTAAAATTTATTTATATTTTAATTAATGCAATATTTTTAATGTGTTTTTTTTTATTTTAGTCATATGTGCATGGTCATGCGTGGCGTACAGAAAATCAATAGTAAAACTGTCACCTCAACAATGTTGGGTGTCTTCCGTGACGATCCCAAGACCCGAGAGGAATTCCTTAATCTTGTGACCAGCAAATAAACGCGCACAATGAAAAAAAGGAAGAAAAAAATGAAAGCTGCTAAACATTCCAGTGAAACGAAAAATCATGTACACAGTGGGAATTTTTTTTTAACGAATGCTGCTTATACACACATACATATTATACATACAATATTTAAAGAGAAATATATAAAATTAGTTATAAGGTACATAGTATATAAAAAATATATATGTATGTAATGAAAACATATAATAACAATAATTTTAACCGAAAAAATAACAAAAAAGAAAGCCGAAAATAGAATCGAATTGTACTTAAATTGTAGAAAAATTTGAATGTGTACGCAAAAATATAAAAAATAAGGAAATAATAAAAAATTAAAGGTAAAATAAAAAACTAAATAATAAATAAATAACAAGCACTAAAAAAATGTAGTAAAAGTGTAAGAAACGTAAAAAAGCAACGAATTTCAGTTAGCTAAAATACTCTTATTTACAAGGAAAATTTAATTAATAATAAATAAAATAAAATTACGAATAAATTACACAAAAGGTGAAATATTTTTACATGCTGCAGCCTTTGAAAAGCTAAATTATTTGATTAATAAAAAATTTCAATAAGTTTTATAAAAAATGACTTGCCATTTATAATTTACCGCAAATTTTAAGCAAACGAACAAAATCTTTTGTAAAACCTTTGATTTTTAACGAAAAAATATTAAAGAAAAACATAAAATAAAAAATAAATATATGTACGTTAAAATATATTATAATGCACATACATATATTTAAGTAAATAAAATATGAAAGAAGTCCTAAAGCATAAACTTCAAAGAATGATCAAAACGCATTTTTGCCTACTGCAAATCGTTTAGGGAATTTACAACAATCAAACGAGTTTACAAGAAAAGAAAAAAAAAATAAATTAAAATATATAATAAAAAACAGAACAAAAAATCGAATATTATACATTTTACAAAACACTATACATAATAAAAATAAAAATAAATATAAATTTATGCGTTATATTTTTGTCTAAAATAATGCCCAAAAATGTGCTTTCATGACATTTGCTATGTTGTTAAAAAAATAAAAAAAAAACACAGCTGTTAAAAAAAATATATTGAAATAGTTATAAATGGGCGCTATAAATGTCGTAAATTATATATGCATACATACATACATCCATACTTCGAAACATTGGTATATTATATTAGTTGTTGCTCATTGTTGTCATATTCGTTAAAAGTAAAAATAAATATATACAAATATATAATATACATATTAAAAAAAAATGTTATATATATACGTACACACATAAATACATATATATAATAGTGTTAATAACATGAGAAATGTATTTAAAAATTAATTAAAAAAATAAAATTGTTATAGAAGCAAATGGAAAAAGCGACTTTTTATTTAAACTAACGAACAACTTTAAATCTTTACTTTCCACTAAAAGGGGTTTTCAAAAAAAATATATAGAAGCAATCACTACAAATTAAAAAAAATTCATTCCCTAAACTATAACCAAAGCGAGCCGACAGCTGATTCACTTCACTGAACATCGCTATACGTTTGTTGTGCTTCTGACAGCTGATCAGCTGATAGTACCAACACAACAACAAAAAATTTCTGTTCTGTTCTTGTGTTACAACCAGCTGATTTTCGAATTATGCCGTTTTAGGTAAGGGGTTTGAATTTGAAATTTAAACCAAGCTAAATAACAAAGAAGAAAATAAAGATAGAAAATAAAAACAATGAAGTAGCCAGGTAGGTAACGTGATTTTCTGACAACGCACCCAGGAGACCCATTAGCGATATTTATCACTAGGCTTGAAGTTCCGCTCACTATACTAAATATTTTCTGATCCACCTTGTGGTTTTGATAAAGTAATTAATTTTAATAATTTCATTTGTGCCGAATCCAAGAAACCGAAGCTATTAGTTGTGAAGCTTTTGTGTATAAAACCTTGCACTCACTCAAATTTATAGATATTTCATCTAAATTTTTATTTTCTACGCTTTCGTGAATATCACTTAAAGGAAAATTAATTAAATTTAAAAATTTTAATAGTTCAAATACGATAACTGCGAGCCTAGCTATTTATTGAAACGAAACTGTAAAGTTTCGTACTAGTCGAAACTGCAAACTATTTTCAGCGCTGTTAATATATACAAACTGTTACTCTCATTAATAGTTTTATACACAATTTTTTCTATACTAAATTAAGTTCAATAAGCCCATGATAATAGCAATATTATGCAAAAATATTTTTTACTATTATAATTTCTCTACAATACCAATTACTTGGGTTTTGCCGAGTACTTCGTCTATGCTAAGCTGGCAAGCATTCGGTTGTCCGTCATTGTGAACCGAACATCCCAATATTTACATGGTTGCACTCGCACGTAGGTCAATTATGATGATAAGACTATATTGTGAATTGTGGTGAACCCTTTGGCAAAACGTACGGTGATACTACTAAAATATATTTACTTATCAACATCGTCGGCTTGAAAAAAAATCTATAAAATATTTTTTAAACATATATCAACCACGAAACAGTTTCAATAGAACAATATATATATGTTAACTGAGTTGCTGACAATTTGCTATAGCAATTGTGTGTGAAGCACTACAAGTGGAGGAATACCTAAAAGTGTGCTGCTCCAATTGTTTACCAAAAAAAAAAAAGAATTGTGATTGATTAAATTAAACTGAAAATTGAATTTGTTATGCAAGTGAGTAATGGAATTATTAAAGAAAAAACCTAAGCCAGTGATAAACTACATAAACATATATGCCGTGTGAAAAGTGAAAATTTTATGCAGCAGTCGCGATAGATTTTAAAAGGAAATTGCACGAATTTAAACGATCAAAAACGATTATCCTCCACAATGTTGCTGCTACATTCCCCCCTCGATTTGCTGCATCAATAGCTCTCCACACAGAACGTGGTGTTTTTGTTGTGTTCACTCGACATGCTTTCTGCCTGCGTTCGTTGTTGCACCACTGTGAATTGCCAAAGTTATTTTTGAGATACATGCATACATACAAACATATGTATATGCGTATGTCAATACATGGATGTTTGCAGCGGTGTTTGCTAGCCCATTGTGAATGCATTCGTTTTTCGCTGTGGTCACGTACTCTCTTTCGTGCTGTGCAATTTAGTTATAAACTTCAGCAAGAAAATATTTGCTATTAAATTTGTGCATATTAAACTCGAAAAACATTTCTTTTTATGTTTCATCTCAAGTGCGTGAAAATGCTGTTAACGAAGTAAAGATTCTTTAAATGGATCTACAAACCAACCTCAGCGGTTGACATTGATTGGTAAGTGACTTTTGTGCTGTTTTATCTATTTTTTTTTTTTTTTAGATTATCATATTTTACCAGGGTAGTTGTGTACATGCATTTTTCAACGTTACACCGTTTGTTCGTCAAAAGAAAAAAAACTAATTAGTGGGAATAAATAAAAAAAAGTGCATATAATCGATTTATTCACAAATCAATTATGTGCAACGCGTGCCTAAGAATATATGTGTATGTTAAAAGTTTTGCTATTCGGTGGTAAAACAGATTTTTATTTAGTGCAGTTACCTCCCCGCCTGTTTTGGTGTTGGTGGGGGCTAAGATTTTACTCTTGCTGCTTTTGTTTACTTAATTTACATTTAATCCCATTAAATATACACAAAGCAGTTCATTTGCTATTTAGTTGCATCTGAAAATGAATGTATTTACATACATGTGTATTGAGTATCTCTGTGTATACATGTGCTCTGTGTGTGATTATACGGACGATGTCAGTGAATTAGTGTTTTCATAACACCCAAGTGTTTTTTCATTAGCCATTTTGCCAAGCCCCCTTCTTTCGTGCATATTTCACCTATGTACATACATACATACATATGTATGCTATATTGTTATATGTCTTTTAATATGCATACCAGCAGAATTGTACAATGTTTAATGCATTTAATTTAGACAAAATTCTTTTTCTACTCTATCTTTGCAATGTGCATAATATTCATGAAATACCCTTTTATTGATAGTGTTGCCAGGGTTGTGTGCTGCCGCCATTAGGGAGATATATTTGTGTGCAGAGTTTTTTTATCCAGTTTTTTTTTCAGTTGATTTTTGATTTTTAATACAGTTTTTTTATATTGTCCTCAAATAAAAAGCAAACAACAAACTACTGTGCAAGGTGTAAGATGTGGCCTGTTTTGATCCAACCAGGGCCCAGGTAGCCGAAGACCACCAAAAGTGAATAACAACTTTACACAAAGCTACTGCTGCGGTGGCGTTAATACGTAAACACAATTTTTTTAAGCAATACTTCATTCTTGCAGATATATTATATTGTCAACAATCCGATGAATACAAGTTTTCTCAATAACAAAACTTCAAATTTTGGGAATGTTAACGAATATTATGCTACAATATCGCATGTTTGTTTTAATTTTTGAGAAAACATTAATCTAAATCACTCATACAATTCTTTTTATCAAATTTTTCCCCACAACATCCCACTGCACAGTTTTTCATCGCTTCGAAATTTTAAGAACGATTTTTTAACAAGATAAGGGTCACCCATCTCCCAAAAAGCTTTTTAGTAGACGAAGAAAATAAGCGATTTTCCGTAACTTTTAAAAATTTTAAAATATACTATATTTTCCCTTAGAATTTTGATAGTTTTACACATTATTTGCTCATGGCATTCGTATTACATGACACCAAAAGTTAGAGTAGCTAGCTATAGAAATCTTTGTTAAAAAATAATATAAATTTTCATAATTTCAAAATTTTGGAAAATTAAAATACATTTTCGACATATACCTATTCAGAACGTTTCAATTGTAATTGTTATTAACTTATAAAAAATTTCCATGCTTGGCTTTAGAGTTTTATAGTCGAAATGTTGTTTAATAGATAAAATTATGCAAATTTATTTTAAAATTTTCGGCAACCCACAAAATTGAACCAACTTCGTTATTAAACATATGATTTCACTCTTGTCGTAACCTTCTATTCTATAAACCTTGATAAATAAATATATCATAATAATAAATGCAAAGAAATGCCTAGTAATTATAGGCTGCTTTATTTATAATTATCAGATATTCCTTCATAATCTTCACCAAATTACATATGTGTGTACATGCATAAAATAGAAAGTAGTGCCTTATCATTAATAAAAATAATATAGATTTCATGAAGGACCAATGTACATATGTATGTACATATACATGTATGTACATATATCAATACGATCAAACTTCATAACAAATATACATAAATATACCACATTTGGTTTTGAGAAATACAGGGGAAGTGACTTTATTCGTATAAAAATACGTATACATGTTATTGTTATTTTTGTAACCACAAAATTATTTCCAAAATTGTTTTTGACCATCCTTTGCTGAATAAAAGTCGTGGTCGCTTCCGTTTAACGTACTGGCCATTGTTGTTATTGCTGTGGTTTCTGTTGTTTTAATCTCAAAAACACTCTTCAAATAATTTTCCCTGCCCTTGGCTGTATAAAAATCTTTGTCGTTCGTGTATAAAGATCTTTTTGTTGTAGTAACACCAAAAATATTCACCAAAGTGGTTTGGTCCATCGTTGACTGAATACAAATCTGGGTAGTTCCGGTAAAAAGAACCGGTTGATACGGGAACTACTGCATTTTAGTCGTCTCTTGAACCTCTAAACCGCAGGTGTCAAATACCCGACAGGTGCGGAAATGAAAGATGCAGAAATTTTAGTTATTTTAATTCATTTGCTCTAGTTTATGTATGTATTAAGCTCGTCAAATAAAAAGAAATAAGCATTCGTTTTCAAAACATTTTTCGCAAAATACGCGTATGTAAATAAAAAGTAAAATAAATAAAAAGAAAAAACGTGACAACTGACAACTGAAATGTAAACAAACAAACGATATACATAAAAATGTACAATAAACTATTCACAATAGATTTTAATGGCTATATAAAGCTAACCTAACAGTTTGAAATCCGCTAAGCAGCACAGTTTGACATGCACTGTTAAAATATATGTTATAAAATGTGAGAGTTTTATAGCAAGTTACATTTTTTAGAAGGTGCTGTAAAATTTATAGCTCATTTTTGATAGCAAATTAAATTTAAAAACAAAAAACAATAAATAAATAAAAACAAAATAATAATACATAAAAAAATACAAAAAAAAATAACAAAAACTAGTAACAATAAAAAAATTAAAGTATAAAAAAATAAAAATAACTAAATTTAAATTAAAAATATAAATAAAAAATATATCAAAATATATATGAAAAAAAAAATTAAATAAACTATTTTAAAAATAGATACATATTTACAAATAAAAAAGGAAATAAAAATCATTAAATATAAATAAAAATAAATGAATATAAATAGATAAAAATAAAACTAATGGAATATACATAAATAAAACGTAATTATGTAAACGTAAGTATAAAAATAAATAAACAATAAAAATAAATAAATAAAAATAAATAAATAATAAAAATTAATAAATAATAAAAAAAAAAAAATAAATAATAAAAATAAATAAATAATAAAAAAATAAAAAAATAATAAAAAAATAAATAAATAATAAAAAAATAAATAATAAAACAAGAAATAAATACTAAAAAAAAAATAATAAAAAGAAATAAATAAAAAAAAAAACAAAAGTATATAATAAAAGTAAAAAAAAATAAATAAATAAAAAACTAAAAAACAAAAATAATAATAAAAAAACCATAAGAATGAAAAAACATAAAGTAAAAAAAAATAAAAGTAATAAAAAAAATAAAAATAATAAAAAAATAATAATAATAAAAAATAAAAATATAAATAATGAAAAAATATTAGAAAAAAATAATAACTAAAAATTATTAAGAAAAATAAACAAATTAATAAAAAAGTAATTGCTTTTACAAATAATAAAAAGCAGTAATATAATAAAAAAATAAAAAAAATAATAAAGAAATGAAAATTAAAATATAAAAATTATAAAAAATTAATAAAAAATAATAATAAAGAGGGTATAAAAAAATAAACAAAATAATAAAAAATAAAAAAAGTAATACAAACAATAAAAAAATAATGAATATAAATAATAAAAAATAAAAAAGGTAATACAAATAATAAAAAGATAATGATATAATAAAAAAAAATAAAATTAATGAAAAAATAAAAATATAAAAATAATAAAAATATAAAAATAATAAAAATATAAAAATAATAAAAATATAAAAATAATAAAAATATAAAAATAATAAAAATATAAAAATAATAAAAATATAAAATAAATATTTCAAGCATTCCTATTAATTGATTAATTCTAATAATATCATGAGACGTACGCCAAAAATAAAGAAAAAACTTATCATTTCACAAACAAACTATGCTGTGGTTCACTGAACTCTAAAAAGTAAATATTTATTTTTCTCACCAAAACAAAAAATAGAGTGAAATTATTTACTATTAACTGGCAGTATTGACTCACACGCAAAGTAGCACACCTCACAATTCGGCAAACAATCAACCCTTAATACTAACCACACTTGATAAGAAGCATTTGCTCGGTCAAGGTGTTTGATTTTTTTCCTTATTCTTACCTCTAAACTTGACCACAGACAAAAGTGCTTTTATCATGTTGTACATACATATATAAGAGAGGCGAGTGGTTGTTAAATAGCAAAGTATCAAATACAAAATTATGTATATATAATACTCCCTTGGCTTGAAGCAAAAAAAAAAACGAACATGTTAAGAAGAAGTGCATATCCAGTACATATTGTTTCCAATTTCTAATTTTTTTTTTGTTGTTTCAACCGCAAAAATATTCTTCAAATTGGTTTTCGAGGAATAGTGCGGTAGTGACCGCCCTGGCCGGATAAATAACTGAGGAGTTCAATTATAAAGACAGAACTGTCGTCGAGTTCATCTAATGGGCGGTCCAGGATACGGACTGTTTCGAATGCTTGAGAACAGAGGGAAAATGGTGTTAGCTGAGTTGGTTCTACAGGGCATGCAAAGAGAATGGTTAGTATCGTGCGGGGACTCATTGCTTGTTGGACATATGTACATTGGCTATGTCGGAATGAAATCTGAATGGGTAGAGGAAATTAATCGTCTCCAATACCCAGACATTAATTGTGCCAGTATTTCTTGGGTTCACTAGATAGCTCAAGCTCTTGTTCTGCTCTAGGTGGTGGTTGCACTACAAGAACGCAAGAGAATCTATGAACGTGTTAACTGACTCTCTGTGAATTGAGTTCTCTTTTTTAGTACAATTTGTTCGAGTTATCTTAATTTGTTCACACCCTACAGCCTTTCCCGCAGATATGCAGGAATCTGATTTTTTTTTTTAATTTAATTTTTTTATTTTTTTTATTTTTTTATTTTTTTTTATTATACTTTTTTGTTTTTTTTTAAATTATATTTTTTGTTTTTTTTTTTTTACTAATTTTATTTAAATAAATTTTAATTTTTTCTTATATTTAGAATTTGGAACCATTCGGCAGCATACCAAAAGAAATCAAACGTAATTTACTGCAGAGCATTCAAACAGCGACAATCTGAAGTGCTTAGCGAGACTGATGAATTTATTCGTCACATCTGACCTATACCTGTCAAAAGCATTTACTCAAGATTAGTTACTGTCCCGGCTGTAATGGTTTGCAGATTTTTTTATTTTTTTTTTGTTTTTTTAATTTAATTTTTTGATTTTTTATTTTTTTTACTTTTTTATTTATTTTTTACTTTTTTTTATTTTTTAAATTTATTTTTTTTATTTTTTATTGTTTTTATTTTTTTTTATTCTTTTAAATTTTTATTTGATTTTTTTTGTTTTTAATAAATTGTATTTCATTGTATTTTTCATTTTATTTTAATATATCTTAATTTACCTTTTTTCTCTTTTTATTAAAAAAAATTCAGTTTTCTTCGATTCACCCTGTGCTTATTAGTCAAACGCCAAAATACAGCTCTGTCAGTTGTCAGTTGTTAAATAGAATTTTACCTATGATTCCTGTTTGTTCTGTGTGTATATGTGAAAACGTGTTTGTGTATCTATAATAATTACAACCTTTTCTATTATCCTTGCAAACATACAGAAGCGTGTATACCTGCCTACGTTGTCCTTCTGCCGCTTCGCTTGCCTTGTCGTGTTTGTTAGCGCAGTTCAATGCACCAAAAGCAAACATTTACTTCTTCTTCTTCTCCAGTGCGTAGAAATGCCATTTAAAACAGAGACATGTACATGTGTTTAAAATACATGAGACAGGATGCGAAGCTTAAATTACGATCACATGGCCACACCTAGCACGAAACACAGACGGAAAATCAATTCAATGTGAAAATTGATCGTTACAAAGCGTTAATAAAAAAAAAAAACTATGAAAGAAAAAGAAGTGTGAAAGGAAATGCAACTTTAAATACTTTCAGTATAATTGTCCTTATGAATTTATTCACTCTTTAATATTGTGTAGTAAATTTCAATGTGTGGCTGATTGTGTTGGCAGGAAATCTCAGAACACGCGCTTTGCCCTTCTTAACGTGCGCTCATTCATTTAGCAGCCAATATATTCACAAAGTAACTTCCAAAGTCTGCATTTTTGTGGTATTTCCTTCGTTAAGACAGACAGACATAGCTCTCCACTGGTTTTTGTCTTCAAGCACCGACTGTGTGAACTGTATTTGAACAAGTTGTACTTTCAACACAGACAGAGGCAGTAGTTTAGGGCTTTTGGCATACTTGTTTACGTTTCGCTGCTGTTTGGTTGCTTCCTTATTCCGCTACTATATAGTACATACATATGTACATAGTATATTTTCTCCCCTCTGTTTACTTTTGCAATATGAGCCGATTTGTCAACGCGTTGTCGTTGTTGAGTGGTCAGATTGAATTTCAATTTATAAAATGCACAAACACATATATATGTATATTTTTTCGTTAATATTATATATGTATGTACATATATATTATACACTGTACATAATATACTAATAATAAATTATATATTTTCCTTTGTTTATTCTCTTCTACACACTCCGTCGCCTCGCTTCGTTTTGGCTTTCTCAGTTCCGAGACAGCTGAAATTGTCATTATCATAACGTCCTTCGTATAGCCATATTGTTCGTTGCTTTGTAATCGAACGGAAGCTATCACCATTTTTTTTTGTTTTTGTTTCTTACATGTCTATATGTGCAGTTAAGAGTCTTGTAATATTACACATGCAATATTTCACTGCTGTGGACACTGTAATATCACTCTGTTGACGTTATTGTCCTTACAAAAGCGGGGCTCGGTTGAGTTTGTTTGACAAAACGAGTTTTTTTTTACCTTTTTAGGCTTTCGCTGGGAAATTTACATTTAGTCGAAAGTTTGTCGGCATTGTTTTAGTCCAACAAGCAAACAAAAGTTTTCTCGAAATTTATATTAAATTATTTCAACCTGAAAATCCTTTTTCGATCCTCTGTTTCACTCTTAACTCACTCTTTTCTTAGACCTTTAAGCATCTAAGGGTGATGGAAAGTAGGTTTTTTTTTACTTTCCTCCATATTTGGTGGAGGCCGCTAATTACATGAAAGTCGTTCTTGAAGGTCCATTCATTACTTCCCTTTGCTGTTTGGCATCAATTGGAAATACTAAGTGAGGTCAGGTCCTTCTCCACCTGATCTTTTCAACGTAGTGGAGGTTTTTCCCTTTCTCTGCTTCCACCTAGCCAAGCGCAGTCGCTATTTCTTGATTTGCTCTCAGTATCGGCGTATAAGTCGCACAGCTCATCATGCCATCGGCTGCAGTATTTGCACCATAAACCTTAAGCAAAACTTTTCTTTAAAAAACTCATCAACAGATGTTGACATCGTCCTCTGCACCTCTGCAGTACGGGAATGTTGAGCGACTTGTAGAGTTTGATCCTTGTTCGTCGAGAGAGGACTTTAATTTTCACTTGTCTACTTAGTCCAAAGTAGCACCTGTTGGCAAAAGTAATACTGCGTTGGATTTCAAGGTTGACATTGTTGTTGTTGTTTATGCTGGTGGTCGTAGTCACGACTGTCAAAACTAAGCCGAGGCGCGAATGCGATGATTGTTTGCCACGCTGATAAGGTACAATCAGTTCGCTGACTATAGGCTTTAGTCTTTCACACAATACACTCGATAGGATCTTATATGCGATATTGAGGAGGCGTATCCTACGCTATTTGGTGCAGACTGTGTGGTCACCGCCGAATTTGAATAGCTCGGTCGGTAATCCATCGATGCCGCCGCCTTGTTGTTTTCCAAGCGGCCAAAAACTATGTATTCGAAATTCTTCATAGTTTGGTGATGGAACGTTTATTCTTTCGTCATCGATTGGGGAATTAATTGGCTTCTTCACCTCCTGCTGTTCCATTTTCACTGCCATTCAGTTAGCTGAAGAAGAACTATCTCGTTAAATTCACTATATTTTGGGCATCGGTCGCTTGATCGTCTCTCTGTACCGTACAAGGGGTTTGCTCTCCTTTTGAAAACTAACCTTTTTTGTAAGTCGGTGCATCTTTTTGTAGACCAGCTTCACGTTCACGTATCTCAGCATCTTTTGTTTTTTCTTTGCACATGCGTCTTGCTTTCCACCCCACATTTGCAGTGGTCGAACGCATTTCCATTTCCGTTCGTTTTCTCTCCACCATGTCACGACAATCCTCATCGTACTAGCTGTTCTTTTGACAGTAGGTAGGTAGTTTAAAATTCCGTCCCACAGTTCCCTTATACCGAGTTGCTGCTGATAATGAGTGCTCTGAGTAGAAAACATCTACTTTGCAATTCTCGTCCGGTTTATAAATTTTTCTTTTTTTCTTAAATACATAAAATGTAATATTGATTTCTAAATATCAGTTTAACTTCTATTGTACTTTATTTTTTTTTTATTATTTCCTTGCTAATAAATTCTTAATAATTACCAAAAACCACGTTCCATCGAAATAATCTATGAAAATGTTTTAGAATTTATTTCTTTTTCTTTGTTTGTTGGCACTAAACCAGCATGAAGCTGTAGGTTATCAAAGTTCATTATTAAAGATAACTCAGCCGAGGCGGAGAACAGATGTACAAGAAACAAAATAATAATAAAAATATCACTAAGAAGACGAAGACCAAGCCTCCTCTTTTTCCAATTTTCCTTTTTAATTTTATTCTATTTTGAAAACTGGCAGACAGCAGATGCATTTCGTTTCGTTTGTTTGCTTTATCATTTTATGTAGGTATATATACTCGTATGTACTCGTACATATGTACATTCTAGCTCCATGCGAGTGCCTAAAAATATTCATCTATACAAGGCGCTAGGAATCTATGAAGCTAGTGAAAAGAATAGACAATTTGCAGCAGTCATAGAAATAAAAATTTTCAATCAGCCAGCAGCTGATAGACTTTCTTCCTGGGCCATGCCAATTGGTGATTGTAATTATAATAATTTTTAATGTTTACGCTAAAGAGATTAGCTTGATTAGAGCAAGACACTGTGTCGAAGAAGGTGCAAGGAAATGAGAAAAAGAATATTCTTTGAATGCTATAAAATTTATTATGAGTTAGATGAGTCTAGGAATGTTGTCTGGAAGTAGGCAAGCACGCGCTCTGCTGCTGTCGCTAAGCACTTCATCATTTATAAGGAATGGATGGTTACTTAACAGGCAGCAACTGTCTTTAACATATGGCGGATGGAGCATGATCATGCTGTTGCTGTTGTCTTGTCCTAAGTTGATGGATAGGCTAACAAATTGGCTACTTCTTTCAAAGAAATCGTTTAGAAAAAAGTGCTTGGTCAAAGTTTTAGAGAGTCTTGGAATGTAGATAAATGTGATACATACCCAATATCAATATTTTAATGGACATTCTGAAAGAACTTAACCGATTTTAGCCAATTTTCCAGCTATAGTTGAGCGCGGGTCACACAGTTCTGAGCCACCACTGACAGGCTTTTTTATGTGAGATTCTATTATTTTTTCCATGTCGGTATCAGCTCTTTTTTCATTATTGAATAAGTAACTCATAATGTGGGAAAGATCCTTGAGAAAAGAATCGAGCATCGTCGATCGATTTTAAGTATTACTCTATCCCCGAAAAAACTCTTACCGCTGTGTAAACCGACACTGAACATCTCCGGAAGCGTAAAAAAGTTGCCTACATCCCATGAATCGGCATAAGAAGTTGTCGAGGGAAAGGTTTTGCAGAAGATTTGTGGTCATGGTGCGATCCCTGGCCGACTGGTGCGCTATTGTTGATTTCTTGTTGTTGTTCTCGAAGACGTAGTATATATATTGGACGATATTAAAAACTGGAAGCCCTGCTTCTGGTTTCAAAACGAATATTAGAATTTCGCCGTGTTTTCATATATAGCTTGTTTTCAAACTGGAACTCCCAAGATGGCGATCTTAAGGAGAGGGTCTTAAGTTGAGCTTAGTGGCAGTTTCAGTTATATCATCTACTTCGTTTTGGCGCTTGAAAAGATGTATTCAAAAATGCTATGATGCCTGCGTGAAGTCTTGACTTGATCCCATAAACTAATCCTTCAACATTGAGTAGAGAGGGGAACTTCATGTTTCTTATATGTAGTTATATAATAGGGTCGGGTCTACTATATTCTTTAGCTTTAATAAGAGCTCTTAAGAGGATGAAGAATATGTTTTGAACACCAAGTAGTGCTTATGTAGACTGTAGACTTCAAAATTTCAGTGTTTTCCTAATCTGTTTGTCGGGCTCGCGGAAGGTCCTGTAGTTAGTACGTAGCTCCTCTATATGGGTCGTCAGTAGGTTCCAAGGTAGTTAGATATCTTCACATATACGAGTATTCGGCTTGTGGATAGAGCGCACCAAACCCAATGAATCCCCTGTCGAACCCAAAGCTTGAATTGAAGTTTAAATATCTTCTTTTTCCGCGGTATCCGTGTATCGATACCCAAATTGAACTTAATTTAAGGTGTTTCTGGCTAGTTTACCGACTTGTTTGTACTATATTGAGATCTTCTTGGCTGTTTGAGAGTGACTGCAAGCTAAGAACAGGGTATCGTCCATAGTAGCGAAGGCCTAAAAGCAGAGTTCATTGCCCGAAGCTCGGTTTTCGAAGACCTTTAAGGGTTTGAAAGCCAATAAGAATTCATCCGAAAAGTGTTGTTTAGATAAGATCGGAGTATAGAGCGCCTGGTGTTAGATGAGTTGCTTCAAGTGATGATGCGAAGAGGTCGTTAGTGTCGTGCGGGGACTCAACGCTTATGACACAAACGTTAGACGCGTAGTAGGATTTGGTCTACTACAATATGTAGAGTTTAATAGTGCGGGCCGGCTCGAGTTCATCGCCTGCCTGATCGCATCTGCATGGCCTTTTTGAAACAACTTAGCCGCCCGAAATTCCAAGTTTATTAAATTTCACACCTTATATCCTGCTGATCCCTTCGTTGATTTCAAGGTGTCATGGAAAACAAATATCAGAATAATCAACAAATCTGTGATTATTTTTCTTTTCTTTGTTTTTTTTTTTTTGTTGGTGACAAGTTTCTCTCTCTCTTATCTCTCCCATTTTATCTATCTATTTCTATCTGCGTTTGCCATCTTCAGGGAATTTCACAAATATTTCCATCATTTTTATTTATAATGACCAACCAATGGTGATCAATCTCTTTCTCTCTCTGATGTAATTTGTATAAACTTATATATACACGTATGTATGTATGCATGTACGATATGTATGACAGTTGCAAAGTAAAGCGCGCCACACAGATGTCTTTGCGCGACAGCAGTTTTCATACAAATGTTTCAATTACTCAGCAACATACTTACATGCATATGTTTGTATGTATGTACATATTTATAAAATATATATATTTAATTGTGCATGTGTGTAGATATATATGTATATTTATTTGTATTTCATTCTGTTCATTTTGTCCTTTAGTATGTTGCCACATCATCTGCGCTTATTGCTGCGATCCATCCTTTGTACGTACATATGTATTTGTATGTACGTATATACTTGTATGTGTGTGCGTATTTCATATCCTTGAATACAATCAATGCAACAGCAGGCGTACCAAATTCTATTGCTACACTTCCTCATTGCAGTGAATTGGAAATTTCCTTTTTATTTGTCCTTTTTTATACCCAACTGTACGTTATTCATAAGGTATATAGCATTTGTTCATCTAAAGGTTGTGGTATGTAACATAAAAGTTGAGAGGAGTTGATACGATGTGTTTGTCTTTCTCAGCTGTTGTAAATAATTATATTCCTCGAGTCCTTGGAGGGAGTAATGGGAAGATGAATCGGGTGGAACACATCATATATTCCGGCTAAACGATAGATGTACCGCTTGGAGTGTTGATTTCAGAGGTTCGCAACTCCTCTGACAATCTTTTTATCCTCTTAGCTGAACTTACGTAGGACGTAGGTTAGGATGCATTTGGTTGACTGTCGGCTTGCCGTAGACGGGTTTTTTCTTGACAACTGCAAGCGAATAGTCTACATAATGCGACCTTCTTCTCGGTTGCAGAGTGCTTCTGTCCTAATATTCTAGATCGGAAGGTCTTGCTGTACTGCCTGAGATACATTTCTCGCTTTTGCTGGAGTTTGCGACTGATCATTTTCCGATTGGATCTCATGCAGTTGGGCCATAAGGTACTATCTATTGAATGCGGAGTCAGAATCGTCTCTAACATTGTTATCTCGACTGTTTGACTTTTGCGCAACTGAGGTTGCAGTGACGAATGTGCGCACAATTGGACAATTAACATGGTTCCAATAAAGCTGCTATAATTAGAGTTTTTTTTGGCTCTTTATTGTACTTTTTTTCTGTAATTTGTTGTTGTATTTTTTACAAAATTTATACTGTATTTTTTTACTGTAATTTTATTTTTTGTACTGTTTTTTGCTGTTGTAATTTTGTTGTAATTTTTTACTGTATTTTTTGTCTGCAGTTGTAATTTAGTTTTTACTTTCTACTGTATTTTTTGCAGGTGTAATTTTGATTTTGGTTGTCGTACTTTTGTTGTAGCTGTTAACTGTAATTTTTCTGTTGTAATTTGAAAATGTATGTTTTGTTATTGCAAATATTATTTTGCTTAATTTCATTTAAACTTTTTATTATATTTTTAGCTGTTGTAATTTTGTTGTAATTTTTTGCTGTATTTTTTGTCTGCAGTTGTAATTTAGTTTTTACTTTTTAATGTATTTTGTAAAGCTGGAATTTCGTTGTAACTTATTTCTATATTTTTGGCTGCTGTACTTCTGTTGTATCTTTTTACTGTAATTTTTAATGTATTTTTTTCTGTTGTAATCTCTACTGTAAACTTTGTTATTATTTTTGCTGTTGTGCGACTTTTCATTGTAAGTTTTGCTGTTGTAATTTTGTTGTAACCTTTTATTGTATTTTTTGCAGTGGAAATTTTGCCGTAACTTTTTGTTGTTACAAATTTTTTTCGAAATTTGTGCTGTAATTTTTCTTATTCTAATTTAGTAGCAACTTTACTGCATATTTTTCGCTGTTGTAATTTTTTTTAACTGTTTATAAAAAATAGGTCTTAACCTTATACATATAACCAAATATGATGTTTACAAGAAAAGCAACAACTATTATTTTCAAAGAGAACGTCCTTGCAATCGAACTCGTGGAGCTCTTCGCTGTTTCAAATTCGTTTTTCACTACAGTTGTTGTTATAGTGTATTTTGCCATATTTTTTCCACTCTCGAGATTTTTCTTTAGTTGCAATTTTTGTTTGAACTTTTTTTCATTTTTGTTGTTGTTGTAATTTTTTTTAATTTTAATTTATATTTTATTTTTTAATTTTGCTTAAGTTGTAATATTTTAATTTTAATATTCTATTTTTTAATTCCCTTAATTTTTTTTAAATATTTTTTTAATTTTTTTTTTTAAATTTTTTTTTTAATTTTTTTTAAATATTTTTTTAATTTTTTTTTTTTAATTTTTTTTAAATTTTTTTAATTTATTTGTTTTTTAATTTTTTTAATTTGCTCGAAGAAGTTTATTTTCAAATTTATTTAATTCTTTTATTGTTTTAATGTAATTATATTTATTTTTTATTTTTATTATATTTATAATTTTTGTAATTTTTCAAAAAAAAAACTATATAATTTAAAAATGGAAGAAAATGAAAAACAAAAATTATTAATAAAAATAAAATATTTTTTTTTATTGAAGAAAATTTTTCGATTTTTGACTTTTTTCCATCGCTTCCACTCTCAATGCCTATTTAATAGATTTCATACTATTGGATGAGTGCATAAGTTCGTGCCCGATTTCAAGTGCAAACTAAAATTGAAATTTTTTGAAGAAAGCGCTTTTATTAATCAATTATGTATTCGCCATCATGTTCGGCAATCCACTCCCAATGTTCAACCAATTTACGGATGCCTGATTCATAGAAATCGCGCGGTTTCTCGTTGAAAAAGGTGTCAAGGTGGTTTTTGACGTCTTCCACATTTTTAAATTTTTTTCCATTCAAATTGTTCTGCAGCGATCGAAACAAATGATAATCAGAAGGTGCAATGTCGGGTGAATATGGGGGATGCGGTATGATTTCCCAATTCATCTCCTTCAGTTTGGCCAGGGTCGGTTTTGCAACATGTGGCCTGGCGTTGTCATGATGGAAAAGAACTCCTTTGCGATTGGCCAAAATCGGACGTTTTTCATCAATTGCTTTCTTCAATTCGACCAATTGCTGACAATACTTGTTGGCAGTGATCGTTTCTCCAGCTGGCAAGAGCTCAAAATAGATCACGCCTCGGATATCCCACCAAATGCACAGCAGTACCTTCATCGGATGCAATCCACCTTTCGACATCGGTTCCGCCCCTTCGTGTGCCTGTTTCCATGTTCTTTTGCGTTGAACATTGTTGTACAGGACCCATTTTTCATCACCAGTCACGAGCCGATCCAAAAAAGGTTCGTTTTTGATCCGTCGAAGCAAATGAAATTGCTGTTGACATACGGTCCACTTTGTTCTTTTCACTCAACTGATGTGGCACCCATGTATCGAGCTTCAAAGTGTACCCAACCTTTTTTAAACGACGAAACGCAGTTGATTTGTTGACGTTCAATTCACTGGCAACCTCTTCCGTCGAAATACGTGAGTTATTCGCAACTAAAGTCCTTAGAACATCGTCATCAAGCTCGGAAGGCCGTCCACTGCGAGGTTGATCTTCGAGGTTAAAATCTCCAGAACGAAATTTCGCGAACCATTTCTTTACTGTGCGGAGTGCTGGAGCACGGTCCAAATAAACTTCGCAAATATCTTTAGTTGCAGCGTCCACTGTTTTTCCTTTGCGGAATTCGTATAACATAATATGACGCATATGATCTTTTTCGTTGTTCATCTTCCATGCGTCTTTTCACTAAGCAACTCAAATCAAAATGAAGTTATTTTATGCTTGATTTACAGTTCGGACTGTCACCTGTCCAACTATGTATAATATGTATATATTTCTTTCACGAGCGCCACTCTCAAACGATTCGTACGGCATCCAGCGGAATCGGGCACGAACTTATGCACTCATCCAATACATAAATACATACAGTCAAGCACTAGCTGCCGTCCTCAGCCATTAGCCATCCGCCATCAGCCATCAGCCATCAGCCGGCTGTTTGTCCTGCAGGCAAGCTGCGCTCGTTCATTGCCAATGCACATGCTTCTCTAAGAGCATATGTATGAATGTGTGTGTTTGCTTAACGCTCCCAACTAGCACATCTGTCCATTTTTAGACACGCCAGCGCGAGTTCATGGCACTCAAAATTGATGCTCGACGATCGTTGGGTTGAAGTCCTTTTGATCCAAGTCCTTTGGGTTTTACAAATGAATTGTTGTTTTTGGTTGTGTACATATTCGTTCTGTATGCTATTGAGTTGTTGTTGTTGCATTTTATTATTTAGCTGTTTCTGCTTTGTAGTTTTCAAGTCACCGACCGAATGGCGGATCGACAAACTCTGCGTGCAAACATACATACTCGTACGTATGTACATATGTATGTACATATGAGACCGGTGCAAGTTGTGCGTTTTTTTGCTTGTTCTTCTTCTTCTTCGTCTGCGTTCCTTTTTCGTCCTTTTTTCAACGTCTGTTGGTTTTCAGTGTTGTTTTTTTTGGTAGTTTCGGTTATATGTTTGTATGTACCTATGTATGTGTGCTTGTATATTATGCATAAAATAAACTAAGGAATTTTGATCCGTTAAGGCGGGTCGTTGACGTCATTATTTTTGCTGTTATTTGAGTATTGCTTTTGTTGTGTCCTTTTATGCATGCTTTGTTGTTGTTTTTGTGTCGTTTAACTCGTATTGATTGCTCCACATGCTTGCTCTGCTCCAGGTAGGTGCGCACATGTGCGTATGTATGTAGGAGCCGACCGCCCGCAAGCGTGTTCTCCGGTACTTCTTTTCTTTCTTCTACTTCTACTTCGTTTTGTTATTTTTTTTTGTCCTCAATCGCTCTTTATACGCTTCCCTTATCCTTTTCACTGTACATTTTTATCACATTGCGTGCCTTTGTAAATAAATATCCATCAGCTGCTGTTGCTCCACATTTAAATGCGGGCAGGTGATGGTTGTGGTGTTGTCCTCAGTGTTGTTGTTGTTGTTTTTTTTTTACTGAGTATTGTGTCTGCCATTGAGTAGGCGTCTATTGAGCTGACCGCACACAAACTTTTATCACTTTTATTTTATATATACATAAGTACATATACATATATGTGTATAAATATCGGATTTTCTTCTACGTGCCTCTCTAGCCAACACTCCGCCTCCGTTCTTCCGTCTGCCTTATGTGCTTACGCATGGAACAGTCACACGTGAATGCCATAGCTCGTTGTCGAAAAGTGGCAGCAACAGCAACACGTTGGAGGAGATAAAATACAACGTTAGCTACTCATCGACCGACTCGGGGGAAGAAAATTATGCCATAACGGCACCTCACTTGACCTAGCCCAGTGTGTTGTGTACGTACGTGTGCGAGCGTGTGTCTGAGAGGAGGCATAACATCCTCGCTAGCTTCTCGGTGGTTGTTTTTCCACCTTCGTACGGTCACAGTAGAACACTCCCTTAAATATCTTACTTTTCCTGGCTCTCCTCCACCAGTACCAGCACCAGCGTCAGCACCAACAACCAACCAACCCTCTCCACGTGTGCCGTGTGGTGGTGCACCCTTAACTCACTGGCAGATTTTTGCAATGTCGAGACTGTGTCTAGACACGGCATGCCGTAACCTACATAGTATGTAATTACCACGTGCTACTTCCCGGCGGCACTTCCCGAGATCGGATGTTTTTTGGTTGTAGCCAACATTTCCCTACTAAACCGAGCGCCTACTCCGTCAGTTGCATTTCTTATATGTACATATATATCTCAACGATTGTTTATATCACTGCTGCACTGACTTGTTTTTGTTTATTACCGAACACACACGCGTACTGGTTGCTTTGCCGCTCGTCAGCGTTAGCGTACCAACGTCATCATCATCAAACAACATCTCCGTCGGTGTTGGTATTTATTTTTGGTATCAAACAACCACCAGCGCCAAGTGTGCCATGAGCCGATTGCCGGTTTCCACCACCAACTTTGTTGGCCAACATCAGAGCAGAAGCAAAAGCAGAAGCAGAGTTGAGTAGAGCAGCAGCAACCACCATTAGCAAGCAAGTCAGCCAGTCAAGGTGGCTTGGTCGTACATCAGCTCTGCAGCTCTTCAGCTCTGCGACACTGGAGGCCAGAGACCGCTGGAGTCCTACTAACAACAGACTGCTACTGCTGGCCGACTGACTTTGATTCTTCTTCCAAAGGGTGGAAATGAGTGCGCATACAATAACAATAAAGCAGCAAACCGCCAAGCACTTGTACTTTCTATTTATGTAGGTGCAAGGCCGTTCGTTGTGCCCTTTATTGGCATTTAGTGGCGTCACTGCAAGCCCGACCGCACGCGCCACGAAAGGCATATGTTTTAAGTGGCATTTACGCCACACACGAGTTGAACAACACTTGCCATTGTTCCTGGCTGGGGTCGTCTGGTAGCTGGGGTGGGAGTTACTAACTTGTGTGAAGCGCTGGAGCGGGGGAATGTACCCACTAAGGGATTTTTTTTTGTCGCTAGAGCTTACTCTTATCACCACAGACCTGCGGGTAGTATGTGCCTGCTGTCGACGCATGTGGGGTTTCCCATGAAAGCAGGAAAAAATTAAAAAAAAAAATCACATAAGATAAAAACTAGACCAGACGGACGGTCAACAATCGAAACAAATCTCTGGGCATTGATTTGTTTGTCAACAAAAAACATATGTTTTACCACCAAAACATGAGCAAATCGACAAATCGGTGGATCCTTTTTGGTGGTTGGTGCTTGGTGGTTGTTAACTGCTCATCATTGCTAGAGTACCATGTGCTCAGCTCAGCTCGGTTCAGCTCAGCTCTGCACTGTAGCATGGAATCACATTGTGGATGGCTTGCTGCCCTGACTATGCCGGCCGGCTCGGCTGAGTTGTTGTCGTTGCCATTGTCGTCGTCGTCGTCGTAGCTGTAGCCATCGTCGGTGGTGGCCACCACTTTTTAGGGGTTCTTCTTATCGCCGCTTGACTTGGATTTAGTGGTAGTTATTTGGTAATATTACATACAAACACATACATACACGTACATACAATACATATTTGTTGCAATTACTTGCCAACGCCATTCATTCACTCATTCATAAAGTCTAAATGCTTTACTTTCTGGCTCTCATCGCTCATTCATTTCATGCCGATACTGATAGGAACGTGCGCATATACCTATCTATTATACTCATACTATACATACTTACATACATAGCACATATATACATGTGTTTATAAACACTTTCATATGTGCATATCGACGACCTTTGCACGTTGTTGGGCTTGTTTACAAAATATGTCCTTGGGATCAGGTGTAATGTGTCTGAGATTAAGGGTAGATCTCATATTTGTTTGTTTATTTGTTATTTTGTTGTTATCATTTTTTTTTGTCTTGCATTTTGTAGTGACCTAATTTTCTGGTATCCACTTTTTTTACACTTTCACTTTTATTTTTGCCGAAGAAGTGGTTGCAAATTTGCAGGTCTGTGTTCTTTTATTTTGATTTTCCTTGCAGTTAGTGGGTTAATTATTTATTATTTTCTTCTGCGTTTTAAGGGGTTAATCGCTGTTTGGTATTTTTTGATGACAACAAATTTTTATATATAATATATGTATTTCTATGGAGAAAGTTGAAATTTTCACTTTCAAACTCATTTAGATTGTCTTTGTTTCTATAAATAATATTTTTTGTTTCGTCTCCTCTTTATATAAATTTAAATTCCACAAAAATTGATCATAAATACATATTTTCATGGATTTGCGCCCCTAGACCAGGGTGTTCCATTTGTCTACATTTTTTGTTATTTTCTTTAGCAAAGTAGGTTATAAATTTTGACAGCTCCTTTGTGTGAGAAGTAAACAAAATAAAATAAAAAGAAATAAAAACAAAATTAAATTAAATAAAAATAAAAATAAAATAAAATGAAAAAATAAAATAGAAATAAAATGAAAAAATAAAATAGAAATAAAATGAAAAAATAAAATAGAAATAAAATGAAAAAATAAAATAAAAATAAAATAAAATGAAATAAAAATACAATGAAAAAAAAAAAATAAATAAAATAAAAATAAAATGAAATGAAATAAAAATAAAATAAAATGAAATAAAAATAAAATAAAATGAAATAAAAATTAAATAAAAATAAAATAAAATAAAATGAAATAAAAATAAAATGAAATAAAAATAAAATAAAATGAAATAAAAATAAAATAAAATAAAATAAAAGAAATAAAAAAAAAATTAAATGAAATAAAAATAAAATAAAATAAAATGAAAATAAAGTAAAATGAAATAAAAATAAAATAAGTTGAAATAAAAATAAAATAAAAGAAATGAAACAAAAAAAAATTAAATGAAATAAAAATAAAATAAAATGAAATAAAAACAAAATTAAATTAAATAAAAATAAAATAAAATGAAAAAATAAAATAGAAATAAAATGAAAAAATAAAATAAAAATAAAATAAAATGAAATAAAAATACAATGAAAAAAAAAATAAATAAATAAAATAAAAATAAAATAAAATGAAATAAAAATGAAATAAAAATAAAATAAAATAAAATGAAATAAAAATAAAATGAAATAAAAATAAAATAAAATGAAATAAAAATAAAATAAAATAAAAGAAATAAAAAAAATTAAATGAAATAAAAATAAAATAAAATAAAATGAAAATAAAGTAAAATGAAATAAAAATAAAATAAAATGAAATAAAAATAAAATAAAATGAAATAAAAATAAAATAAAATGAAATAAAAATAAAATAAAATGAAATAAAAATAAAATAAAATGAAATCAAAATAAAATAAAATGAAATAAAAATAAAACAAAAAGATATAAAAATAAAATAAAATGAAATAAAAATAAAATGAAATAAAAATTAAATAAAATGAAATAAAATTAAAATAAAATGAAATAGAGTAAAATAGAATGAAATAAAAATAAAATAAAATGAAATCAAAATAAAATTAAATGAAATCAAAATAAAATAAAATGAAATAAAAATGAAATAAAAATAAAATAAAAATGAAATAAAAATAAAATAAAAATAAAATAAAAATGAAATAAAAATAAAATACAATGAAATAAAAATAAAATAAAAATAAAATGAAATAAATATGAAATAAAATAAAAAAAAGAAAACAAAAAAAATAAAACAAGCAAAAAATAAAATAAAAATAAAATGAAATTAAATAAAGCAAAAAAATGAAATGAAATAAAAAAAGGAAATGAAATAAAAAATGACATAAAATAAAAAAATGAAATGAAATAAAAAAATCAAATGAAATAAAAAAAATTAAATGAAATAAAAAAAATTAAATGAAATAAAAAATAAAATGAAATAAAACAAAAAAAAAATAAAACGAAAAATATTAAGCAAAACAAAAAAATTAAATGAAATGAAATAAAATAAAATGAAATAAATAAAAAAATAAAATAAATTTTAAATAAAAAAAATAAAATAAAAATGAATTAAAAAAAAATAAAATAAAAATGAATTAAAAAAAAAATAAAATAAAAATGAATTAAAAAAAATAAAATAAAGTGAGTTAAAATAAATAATAACAAAAAAGTTAACAAAAAAATTTAGGAAAAATATAATAACAATAAACAAAAAAAAAATAATAAATAAAAACTATAAAATACTTAAAAAATAAAATAAAATGAGACAAAAATTGAAAAATAAGTAAAAAAAGTGAGAAAAATGAGATAAAAAAATAGTGTTAATTAATTTTAAATCAAGCTAAATTGAATAAAAAATGAAAAGATAACGTAATTTGAAATAATATATATATATATGAACAAAAATAAAAAATAAACAGAAAGAAATAAGAAGTAAACAAATAAATAATAAAAAAATAAACTAAATTAATAAAAATTGAAATAAAAGGGTATTAAAAAAGGAAAAAATACCAACAAAAAAAAAAACAAAAACGTTGTGTACTTTTGGACCATGCAGTAGAATTATAGTTACCTATTTTGATAATAAACAAAACACAATTACGATATAGCCAAGGGCTAAAGCTACTTTAGGATTTTGGAAAACGCAGTTTTGGAAATGATATGCAATTGGTTTCAAAGTGAAAAAAAAAGAATTCAAATAGCTGAACTTTACATTTTGCTGCAGCTCCTCAGAGCGTGCACTGATTACAATTATTAAAGTTTTTCTCAATATCACATTTTTCAAAATGGGAAGACAGATTATTCGGACTCTATTGTATCGGTCTATCTGAAATTTCGATGGTAGCTTTACAAATACATTTTTTTTTTTGAAGTACGTAACCGTTTTTCGATTAAATGTATACTTTTGTTCAATCTTTTTTAAAAAAAGTGTGCCGCTTTCACGAAAAAAATAAATCCGTACGTACTACTAAAGACCATAGTCATAAAAGTTCTTCCTTTTCTGTTCTAAGTCTAATCGGTCCTCCGTGGACGCCTTTAAAATGGCACATGAATTAAACAATGGACTTTATCATCGCCATTTTGTAACAAAATAATAATTAAAGAATATTTTTTTTATACTTCAATATATGTGCAATGAAATGGTTAAATAGAAATTCTATTCCTTTTCCCCATATTCCTGCAATAAATTTAAAAAAATTCATCTATTTTTCAACCTCTAGAGTGGCTTTACTTTACTGGCTGGCAAAATGCAATGTGGGATTTAAAAGAAAAAATTAATAATTTCATTAAATTAGGAGCGAATGTATTTATTTATAATTTATAATAATATTTTGTATATTATTGCATACTTTTTTCGTATATCTCACTTCTCAAATTTATGAGTTATTCACTAACATAAAATTCTTCAAGCCAAGCATTTCTTTGCTTTCCTAAAGAAGTTAAACTTCAATAAAATTGAACAAGTAGATTAAAAGTAAAATTAATTAGCAATTTCATTATTTAAGGTTTTAATTTTCCCTTATTTTATTATTTCATACCTTAAAAATTTATTTTGCTTAAAATTATGCTGTCAGAATTTTTAACTACAATAGAAAAGCTTTATACTAACATAAAACTGATAACTCCTGACTGACAGTAGGGTATTATTTATACATTTCGTTCGTCAGCTAGGCTAGTATGGAATCGATTTCTACTAAAATCTCACTAATCATGCCTATTTCTGACTACAACAAGATCGGAACTATTATTATAGACTTAACCAGGACTCCAAAGATATGGCAATGCAATTTCCAATTAAATTCGTTGAGCGATTTTTTTGTCAAATGATATTTTTTTGGCGTTGAGCAATTCATTTATAATCGCTTGCCTTCGTTCTACACTTGTTCTTCTTTATATTATTTCAACATAAATAGCAGCAAACACTTTAGAAAACGTATGGCTTTTAAGAAGGAATGTAGTTCGAAAAAATAAAAATAAAAATCTCAAATTCATTATAAAACATTAAATTTAAAATTCTGAAAAAATTACTAATAAGTTAATTAAAGATTAAAAAAAATCATAATTTATTAAAAAAAATATTAAAAAAAAAACGCTAAAAATATTATAAATTATGTAAAAAAAAATAAAAAAAAAATTGAGAAGTTATAAAAAATTTAATAAATTATTAAAAATAATAATTCATAAAACAAAATTAAATAATCTAAAAAAATAATAATTTACTTGATAAAAGTTGTAAAGATAATATAACAAAAATATATTCATTTAAAACAGATTAGAAAACATAAAAAAATCATAAATCAGTCAACAATGGATTAAAAAATCTAGACAAATCTTAAATAAAGTAATAAAAGAATTTGAAGAACCATAATTAATTTAATAAAACATAAAGAAATATGATTATCAGAAATTACTAGTAAAAGTCATAATAAAATCGAAAGTTATGAAAGAAGAAAGAAAACATGACAATACAGAAGAAAAATACTTTTATTTATTATTTTGTTAATTTTAATGGTTTACAAATATAGAGAGTGAGAGAGCAATATTGGCCAGCAACGTATATATATTCGCTTTTTCGCTTCTTTTTTCCATAAAAATGGTGAAAACTTATTATTAATATTTTTTAATTTTTTTTACAGCAAATAGTCTTAAAACTTTTCAATTTTACGTATTTTTCGCTCAATATTGCCATTTTAACATCGCTTTCACATGACTCAATCACGCCACATTGCTTCCTTCAGACGATAGATATGAGAGAAAATTTTATTTTCTATTTTTTCTCCACTCATTTTCTATTCAAAAAAAAAGTTTCCAATACACTACTAAACAGCCAGCAGCCAGAAAGAAATTAAAAACGCAGCGTATGCATATATACATATATGTATATATACGTACATATAGTGGAAAAATGCAAATGGCCGCAACAACATAAACAGGATAAAATACCAAAGTGCTATGCATATATAATTTCCTTTCAAAATGGCAACGAGAAGAAGAAAATGAAATGAAAAATGATAAAACAAAAAAGAGGCAAACAGAAGCTTTGTGAGTTATGCGTCAACTGAAGTGCAGAGAGCAAAAAGAAAAAAAAGTACAAAAATTAAGTAAAATCTCCGTTGAAGTTACAAAAAGGAAATGATATAGCCGCGAAATCCGCTCGTTAACTGAGGCATTGGCAAAAGAAAAAGGATAAATTTCAATATTCTACTCTTACATAGCATAGCACAGCATAACAGGGCATTAGTAATGAAACCAAAAAAAGGATATGCGTGAAAAAAACCAACTCCTACTCAACCTACAAGTTCACTGTACTACTATTCCTGCTCTTCCTTCTCCTTTTCCTACTCAAGTTCCACCTACGCCTCCCATTTCGCTTTCAAACTTTGCTTTGCTCGTGGGAGAAGAGAAGTTTAAATTATGTAGTATACTTTTCTGCGTCAAATGGCTGCTGCAATGAAAATATTTTTTGGGTGAGTGGGCAGAGGGGGGTTGGGTGCAAAGTAATGGATTTTGTTATACATACAAGCAGCGCAACTGAAGTATGGTATTGAAAATAGCGCTTACGCGACAAAGGACACGACGCTGACGGAGCACACTGATGAAATGATGGTAGAAAAAAGTGAGGAAAGAAGTAGAGAGAAAGCCATGTCAGTATACGGACGAATTGTTTCGGTACATAAAGTGTGCTAGAAAGAGAGGGAGAGAGAGAACAAATAATAGAGTGAAAACTTGTTTCCTTTTCAACGAGCTTGCGCAGTAGGACCTTGAGAGTTTTTCGCCTTCTACAGTTAGCGCAACAAGGATACAAAATAACGAATGAGGCGCATGGATGAAGGCAGAAGGATAGGATGTAAATACAATGCACAAATGGACTGGCAGGCGAATGAAATATGGTATGGGAGGAACATGCTTAGGGGGAGAGGAAGGCGAAAACGTACAAAACAATTCGAAATACACAGTGAATATCACACATATACACATACACACGTTCAAGAACTGCCGAGCTCAGTTAGTTTGCAAGAAAATACTTTGAGCGCATTAAGCATTGTCGACGAGCGCACAGTTGGCATTTCCAATGGCGCTGAGGACAATGTCGCTGGCTGAAACTTTACACATTAAAAACGCGAGGGGACGCACGCTACGTTTTCCTTGTAGTTTTATTCGTTTTTCCTTTTTACATACCAATTTGTGCGCTAACTCAAGGCACATATGTGGCAATGCCTTGTTATGTACATACATACATATATATATTATTTATTACATACAAATGTATGTGCATGTAGTCAGCGCCTTTTCGCCTTCCTGCCCACCAAACGTCTCAATGACTGACTGAATGACTGCCTGGCTGCCTGGCTGCCTGACGACGCGGATTTCTACAGCGACTAACAATGCAAAAGGCAAAGGAGGTGGCAAATTTTATACTGACATACTAGTTTCATCTATTTCTTTGCCTGTGTGTGTGCGTATGTGTATGTGTGCTTTTAATCAAACGTTTGTAATGAAATATGATTTTTTACTACACACATTTATTTATTTTCATTTTCATTCTTGTTCGTTCATTCGCTTCGCTGTTTTTTCGATTTCTAACAGCTTTTCTTTTTCTAATATGATTTTATATAAATTTTTTTATTTACGACTGTCGCTGTTGTTTTTTTTTTTTTACTTTTTTTGTTCGTATACGCAATTCCTGTCGTCGCACACAGTCAACAGCTTTAACGGCAATTCAGGATAATGATTGTTGGAGATTAAGTGCCCCGTTAGTTGTGTGCATATGTGACTTTTCGTTGTGTTACATTGCGAGAATTTGGTTGGGAAGCAAATTGATTTTATTGCGGAAAATATTTTTGCTTTTTTTTGTTTTTTATTTTTTTATTTCAAATTCTTTATTTTTTATTTATTTTATTCAAAACAGTTTATTTTTTTATTTATTTTATTTAAATATGTTTATTTTTTATTTATTTATTTAGTTTTTTATTTATTTTTTTAAATATTTTTTTTTAATTTCTATTTTTTTAATTTAAATTTTTTATTTATTATACTTAAATTTTTTTTTTGCATTTTTTTAAATTTTATTAGATATTTTTATTTTAATTTTTTTTAATATTATTTCAAATTTTATTTTAATTAATTGAATTTAATATTTTCTTTGATTTATTTAATTAAATTTAGTTTTATTTTATTTAAAATAAATATTTTTTTATTTTATTTTATTTTATGTTGTTTTAATTTATTTTATTTTTTTGTTTTATTTATTTTAGTTTATTTTTTATTTATATTAATATATATATAATTTAATATAATTTTATTTTTTTGTTGTTCTAATTTGTTTAAACTTGTTTTATTTTCTATTTAATGAATGAAACCAGTCTGTGTCCGTTTGTTTATCGATAAGCCGCTTGCCAATCGATCGTGGAGAAAATTACCCATGAATCTCTAAAGTATTTAATGGAAAAAATAACAGATTTATTGGCCTGAGGTCTTTCCCTTACTGTGAGTAGCCAATTCGACTTTAGAAATTTCCCTGAAAATGAAATAACAAAATTATGGGTTTTGTCGCTTCACATTGTCAAAAAACTATACAGCATTTGAAGAGATCCTATGCGGTTGGTTGACCTAGAGAGGATTTTTTTTGCTTCTGCCAGAGGCATACAAGACGCCTCTGTATTCGTATGTCTTCCAATAGTGTTCTTTATCATACATTCTGTTGACAGGGTCAGGGTTTGGTAGTAGTGCCCCCGAACAAGCGTAAATAAAGTAGTCAACCAGTTACTCTTAGAACCCCTTGTACATATGTATGTAGCATGTATTTTATTTTCTTTATATTTTTTTAATTTGTATTTTTATTTTGTTTTACTCATTTTTTATTCATTATATTTTAATTTAATTCTACTTTTTTACTTTACTTAATATTTTTATTTAATTTATTTTTTCAATGTAAATTATAATATTTCGTTCAATTTATTGTTTTTTATTTTAATTTATTTCTTTTGATTTATTTTTTATTAATTTTATTTTTTTTTTTATTGATTGTATTTTATTTTTTATTCATTTAATTTTGAATTTATTTTATTCATTATATTTAATTTATTTAATTAATTTAATTATTTAATTAATTTAATTCTACTTTTTTATTTTACTAAATATTTTAATTTAATTTATTTTTTTAATGTAAACTATAATATTTCATTCAATTTATTGTTTCTTATTTTAATTTATTTTTTTATTTATTTTTATTAATTTAAATTTATTTTTTTTTTTGATTGTATTTTATTTTATTGGTTATTCACTTAATTTTGAATTTATTTTATTAATTTATTTATCAATATTTTTTTATTTATTTTGGTTTTCTTTATTTTTATCTTTCTTTTTTATTAATTTTGTTTTCATCGATTTAATTTTATTTTTTATTCATTTCATTTAGTTTTATTTATTTGTATATTATTTAATTTAGTCCATTTTTATTTATTTTAAATTATTTAATATATTTTTATTTTTATTTTTATTTTCTGTATTTTTTTATTTTCTTATTTTTTTTAAATTCTTTTTATTATTTTTTATTATTTTTTTTTTTTAATTTTTTTGTATTATTATTTTTTTCTAATTTTTTTATTTTCTAATTTTTTTTTTATTTGTTACTTTCTTATTTTTTTTATTTTTTACTTTCTTATTTTTTTATTTTTTTATTCATTTCATTTTAATTAATTAATTTTTTTAACTTTATTTTCTTAATTTATTCATTTAATTTTTAATTTATTTTATTAATTTTTTTATCAATATTTTTTTCTTTTCTTTCTTTATTTATTTTTTTATCCATTTTTTTTTAATTTATGTAATGAATTTAATTTTAATTTATTTTATTACTATTTTCTATTAACCTTTTTTATTTTCTTTATTTTTGTTTATTTTTTTCAATATTTTTTATTTGCTCTTTTTCTCCCAGTGCATAAATCAACGAATTGGCAACAACTACGTTTTGACTGCACTGTGTGTGGCATGAAATTTTGATTTCAAATGCGTGTGCGAATTCGCCCGCGGCATGCGTTGTGCTTTTATTTTATTTCATTTAATTTTTTTTGTTAGTGTCACTGTACAACAACAACTATATCTGAATAAATAACGTCAAGAGCAAAAGAAAAAAAATGCCATTTTTATTGCTATTTCATGATAGTTGTTGTTGTGGTTGCTTAGCTATTCTCCTCCGAGTACATAATATTATGTAGTACAGTACATACACGTATGTATGTATGTATATGGTATGTATCTCTGGTTTAGACAGGCGGAATATAAAATAAATGAAAGAAATTTAAATTATTTCATGTGCACGTGAGTCTAGTTGGCTTTTCACAGCAACACATACACACACATATACATATGTACAATATGTATATACAGAAATACACCATAAAAATTATGCTCGGTTGCATATATATAATAGTGTTTGTTTGTTTGTTAGCTTGTGCTTCTGGTATTGCTGGCTGGCAAAGCGGAAGGGACGCCATCTCCTGCCTATGTCCTGTTATTCTGTCTTACACACATATATACACGGCTTTTTAGAACGTTACAAAATTTTTGAAGCTTCATGAAACTACAAGTTTGTGTGTGTGTGTGTGTGTGTGTGTGTGTACTTATCTACATTACAGTCCTCACACCAGTTCGGCTTTCGTTGAGTCGTTGAGCCGCCGTGTGCTGAGCTTGTGTTTTTAAAAACTGTTTTTTTTACTTCTTCCTCTTCTTCTTCTGGTAGTTATTGTTGTAATTATTTTTTATAACTGCCGTTGTTGGCCACATTTTTGGTTTCCAGCGCGCGGGCTTCCCTTTCAGCTTTATTTGTTTTCTATTTCATTTTGTTGTGGTTGTTGTTGCTGCTTTCTTCGATATCGTGTCACTGACCAGAACGGCAAATTGAAAATCGAGCGTAACGTTAGGAGTTAGGAATAGGGTAAGGTGAGTTGTGAAAACTTGTCAACGCTCGGTTGTTGTTTTCCCCCTCTGTACTGCGGCTGTTATGTGGACTTTGTTGCGCTTTCTTCTTCTTCTTCATCTATTTTCTTTGTCATTTTGTCGGTTAGTTTTTAATTTTTATCCTCTTCCCTTCATCACCTACCTACTGATTACCACTGAAGCGGCGGTCATTTGCTGGTCCGACTGTGGTGAGCCCTCTCCACATACATACATATACATATAACGTGTTAATGCATGGCTATTAAATCCCAAATGTGTTAGGACAGTCAGCATATAAATCATAGTATTTTACGAGGTGTTTTCACCTTCGAAAATCATTCATTTGCTAAACTTTTCCTAGCGAGTTATGCCTTGGTTGGGAGTTAATCTGAACACCTGGTACGTCAGAGGAGGGCATGGAGAAACATGCATCGGTAGAGGTATAGAGACTTTCCACTCTTTCTTATGATAATGCTCGCATGGCTAAGAGACAAACACTACTTCTACCCTGTAGCTACTGTATTACACCGGAACTTCAGTCCATCGCTTCTCTTTACAAAGAAATGGTACTTGTTGTTGAGTTCTCAGTTAGTGGCCTCTTTTCAGACATTTACCTATCACGCTATGTAAACCAGTACTACCAGCATTATGTTCCGATTTCCTATGTAGAATTCTCAATTAAAAATGTAAAGATCTCATGTCCTAGAGCTCGTAATGGTATGCGTGGAGGGACAACCATTCGTTATTAGATTATTATCACTCGTTTGAAGGAGAGCCTTGTGTGAGAAGTTTAACTCGGTTGGTTGATCTTATCCCCTATTTAAAGTTTTCAGTTAAATAATTAAAGCCTTCACGTCCTACATCTCTAAGTGGTTTGTAGGTCGAGTTTAAGTACTTCTCTTCATGGATGATCACTCTTTTATATTGTTTTCAAGTAAGAGCCTTGCACTAGAACTTCATCTCAACCCTCTGAGTGGTCTGTGGGTGGAGTAAATTCATATTTCTTCATAACCCACTACCAGAGGATTACTCTATGGTAGGGACCTTTCACACGGGACCACTTAGATATTGATTATAACCTAAAAATTTCAATTTTAGAAAGATTAAATTGATAATTTTGCTACTTCTTTTGTCGTGTCTTGCTTTTTATGTGATAAGCTACCATCACTTTTTGTAGAAACGGACTAACTTTCTAGGCTTAGGAGTTAATGAAATTAATCGATTAAGCGGAATTTTGATTCATCAGATGAATTAATTACTTATTAATTTAAATTAGTTATTTTTTCTTTGTTTTGATTAATCGTAAAGTTTTGATTAATCAAATTGTAATTAATTGCGTTTAATCTTAAATTGAAACTAATCGATTAATCAGAATTTCGATTAGTTATTTTAATTATTTTTTTTTTAGGATTGTGAGGCTTTCATTACCCAGATTGTAATTAATTTGACTAATCACTAATTAAAATTAATCGGTTATTCAGACTAACGACTAATAAGATTAATTGTGAATTCAAAATTGAAATTGGGGAAAAAATTAATCTAACATCTCTAATAATTTCCCTAATGATAAATTCAAATAATAATTGATAGCTACGATTAATCAAATCTATTATTTATTTAGTAGGGTGAAAAAATAATTTATTTATTTGGGCATAAAATCAAATTAATTAATTGCCAAGACTATCGATTAATCAGATTAATAATTTCTCAAGAATTATGAAAGATTAATTAATTTAGTTAAATTAAAAAGTCAAATTTACTAATCATTGATTAATTATATTATTTATTTATTGTGAAAACAGTAATTAATTTAAATAAACAGAAATTTACATTAATTATTCATAATATCGATTAATAAGATTAATTATTCAGAATTTGATATTGTTAAAAATAAATAAATAATCGCATATCTTTAATCATAACTTCTAACTTATTATTAATGATAGCTAGGATTAATCAGATTAATTATTTATTTATAAAAGTGAAAAAGTAATTATTTATTTATTATTGGATATAAAGTCAAACTAATATTTTTATTTTATTTATTTATTTATTTAAAAGAGAAACAATTATTAATAATTATTCCACTTACAAACTAACAAATTAATATATTTTTATTTATTTAGAGCTTCAATTAATCAGTTTGATTATTTATTTAGAAAGATTAATTAATTTAATCAGTCGTAATTAAAATTTGATTAATGGTTGAGATCTACAATTAATCAAATTATTTAGAATTGAGAAAAAATAATTAATTTAATCAATCATGAAAATAAATTGATTAATTATTATACGATTAATCGTATCACTTATTTTGGATTTTAATTAATTAAAGAGTAATTAATTTGATTAAAAAATCAATTATAATGAAATTAATTATTTACAAATTTAAATGAATTAATTTTGTGAAATAAATAAATAATATAAAATAAATAATTAAACGCACACCTCTAACAAATTTTCTCTGCCGTTATTGACCAACAAAGAACTGCGCTGGCGAACTTAAGCTCAAGCGCACACACATCCTGCTATCTTGATTAATACAATATACTATGTGAGTAGAATGCTGCATTTACATATCAATGCATTAATGTGCATGTTTGTTTATATGTATGTATGTCTACATTTTATAATTTCTACGTTACGGCTCAGCGCTTTTTTTTATTTGTGCACCGTTGCGCTTAAAACAAGTTTTCGGAATTTTCTGTTATCCATCAAAGGCTACGGCAACGAATGGCCAAGTGATTACGGCATACATACATACATATATACAAACATACATACGCACATAAACCTGCTTATAACTATTCGAAGGCAAAGGATAAATGTGCACGGAACTCGATCTACTCTCTGTAGTAGACACTGTGTGTGTGTGTGTGTGTGTGTGTGGCGTGTAACCTCTGCGGGTTTTTTTCAGTTGCATTTGTGTGTGTTTGTAGTTGTATAAATGTATGTGTGTTAGTTTGTAAATGGAATTTGTGGTACGTGCCCTTTGCGCAATGTTTTCTTGTGTGTGTGCGACTGACGGTCATGTGCATAGCTTTGGGTATTACCAGCGCGTCATTGTACAACAACGTTGGTAGGTGCATACATGCATACGTCTACATATATGTAAATACAAATGTATATACACATATGTACTATGTGCATCTAAGCATTTGCTTTTTTGTATCTATTATGGAAATTATTCTATTTTATTTTCCAATTCTTTTCTATTGTTGGCTATCGTTGTTGTTGTTTTCCCCATCATCTTTTCAACTTTTTTCCTCACTTTATATACATGCATACGTACAACACATACGTAGTTGCATGTGTTTCGTTCAAAATTAAAAAAAAAGAAGTCAACTATCTATCCTTCATCTGCAGAATGGAAAATACTTGTTTCTCTTGCTGCTACTTGAATTTTGTATTTGAAATTTAAATTCCACACTCAGCTGTCGTAATTATCCTTGTTGGCGGGCGTTGCGCCTTCTTTCACGCAATAAACTGGTATACAAACTAAGTATATGCATATATTAAATGCATAGACATACATAAAGTATGTATACATATACTATGTACCTTTTTATTACATACGTGACCATAATTAGATCGCCGCTTTAGTCGTGCTCTTTCGTACACATAATTTTTTCTTGGTAATTATTTCCCTTCTTTTTTTTTATTTTTATTTATTTTTTTGTAATATAAATTTTTATTTTTAAATTTATTTAATTTATTTAATTTTTTTATTTTTATTATTTTTTTTATTTATTTTTTTTTTATTTATTTTTTTTTTATTTATTTTTTTTTTATTTATTTTTTTTTTTTATTTTTTCTTTTTTTATTTTTATATATTTGTTAACTTTTATATTTTTGTAAATTTATTTATATTTTTATTAATTTAAATTTTTATTTTTATTCTTTACTATTTTAAATTTAATTTTTTATTTATCATATATTTTTATTATTTCTTCTTACTATTTATTTTTTATTAAATTTTTTTGAAGTTATTTTTTTATATATACTTTCCTCTTTTTAATTTTTTCCTTGTAATTACAAGTGACTTTGCCGCGCGCGCCACAAATGCCACAAAAATTTGCTGATAATTGTCGTTTGCAACATTTGTAATCTAGTTGGAACGCGCTTGGTATTTTGCGACAGGTGTTTCTCACTTTTCTGACTTGCTTTTGGTGTGTTTTTTCTTTTTAAGAGGGAGTGGAGTTGTTGTTGGTTTTATTATTCTTGCAGCGTTGGCAAATTGGCAGTTAAAAGCCGTTTTTTATGGTGTTTGTAATGAAATTGGTCAATTTATGCTTTTTTATCTACATTCAGGTACTGCAGCCGGCGCTATCAGCAGGAAATTATTGAAAAAGAAAATTTATATAGAATGGAATTGTAGTTCCACTTGTTTTATATGTTTATTAATCGAAAAAGAAAACATTGCAAGCTGTCTTTCATATTCTAATTTATTGTTTTTAATTTGAAAAAACATGATTTTTTGTTCTAAAAGTTTTTTTATAGTATATTTTTTAGAAAATAATACAACATATTTTAAAATATAATAAAAAATATTTTAGAATATAAAAAGAGAAGTTTAATAATTTTTCATACGTTTTTCTGACGGTTATAATTTTGGGAATAAAACTAAGTTCGGGTAAATTTTTTGTGTTCAATATTATTTTTTTCTTTCAATATATTTTTCTTTCTTTCAATATTATTTTTTTTCCTTCCATATTACTTTTTTTTCTTTCAATATTATTATTTTTTTATTTCTATTAAGCTTTGAATTTTATTACATTTTCAATTTTATTATATTTTCAATTTAATTATTTATTCACTTGTATTTTTATTTAAATTTTATTATTTTTATTATAAAAGAAACTTTATTTTTCCAATTTTATTATATTTTAAATATTATTATTTTTAATTTTATTATTTTTTTTAATTTTATTATTTTTTCATTTTTATTATTTTTTCAATATTATTATTTATTCTAATATTATTATATATTTTAAAATTATTATTTATTCTAATATTATTATTTATTCTAATATTATTATATATTTTAAAATTTGATTAATTTTTGAATTTTAATTGTTCAATATTTACAGGCTTATTTTTTATTATTTTTGAAATTTGATATATTTTTAAGAAATTTTTTTTTCCTTTTTTATTTTACTTTTATATTCTTAAATTTTTTTATTTTATACATATTTTCTCTATAACTTTTTAATTATATTACTATTTTGATTTTTAATTTTATTATGTGTTTTGTTTATTTTATTTATTAATATTATTTAAATAATTTTTTTTTATTTTTTTTTTATTTTTTATATTTTTTTATATTTTTTTATTTTTTTTTACTTATTTTTTTTACTTATTTTTTTATTTCATTTATATATTATAATTAATTTATATTTTAATATTTTTTAATATCAACTTTAGTTAAATTTTTATTTTTAAGAAAGTTTTGCCTTTTTATCCAGATAAATATTTATTTTCTCCTCCTCAATCACACCAAAAATTGTCTACATCAAAAATTTCTACAGCTTGCGTTTATCCGCGCTCGCTTGGCTGTCATAAAAAATCAATTTCGTGAAATTCGTCACCTTTGTGGGAGCAAATGTAATTACATATTGCTGCATATGTTATGTATGTATTTTTATATGTACAATATTTCCTTTTTATGCTTTACACCATTTCCTCTTCAACATTAACTGAAGCATCTACGCAATATTTCATTAATATTTCCGCCATAGCGAATGCCAATTCCCAAGCGCCTGCCACATCTACTCATATTTGACAAACGAACGAAATGCCAATCGGTCAAGCGTTTAATATGAGTAGTAAGTAAGTAGCTAATGTTTGTTTCAGTTTTTTTTGCTTTCATTTCATTTCCCTATTTTTGCCAAACGTTAAGTAAAATCCCATAATTTCGCTAAATCATCAATGGTTACTGTCAGCTTTGTGTGTATATATGTTCATACATATAAATATATATTTTGTCATTATTGCATTACAGTTCATTCGTTGTAGGCTTTTATTACGAAAATTTACGAAAATCATCGTGAGTCTCTGGCTTTTATTTGATTTCACTTTTTTTCTTTCTAATATGTAATTAATGTTGTACATACATAACTTTTCTCTAACCGTGCATATATGATTGTATGTTTGTATTTTTATCTTCTTTTAATCTTACGGTTTTCACTATCTCTTGACTATCTTCCACAAATCCCAGCTAAAGCAGCATTATTTATGAGTATTGTTTTTTATTCCTGGTCGCAGTGAAAAGTTCAACATTTATATACATACATACATACACGCCTCCTTTGCGCCAGACTCTACACACGTCACATTAGAAAATAATGTCTGGCAGAATAAATACCATTAAAAATGCATAGAGTATACAACAAACACGCAAACATACATATGTATATAAATATCCCATAAAAATGTATTTTCTATATTACATATGTTATATACACATATGTTTACAAAATACATACATACATACGTACATACGTGTATATGCGACTGCTGTAGCAATTTTTGGTCATTACATTTCAGCTGCTAATGCAAAAATCAAATTAAATCAGGTAAATATGTGTGTATGCGTGTGGTGAAATATTACATTAACAACTACATACACACGTATACAAACATCATAAATGTTTGATTTCATATGCACATATATGTATATAACTACATCGGTCTCTGTGCGTTGTGCTCTTTTGGCATTGGTAAAATCCGTGCTGATGTCCTGACAGCGCAGAGTGTTCTGTTGTTGTTGTTTGTTCTAAAGGTCCTTTCGTTCATCAAAGTAAAAGCAAGAGTTGCTATTTACCCGCTGCCATCGCTCGAGCGTGCTTCGAATATGATTAGGCAGTTTTAATGTAGTGAATTTCATTAACGGTAGGGAATTTTGCAACCCTCTTCTCTAAAAAAAACTTAAAAATGTTCTAAAAATTTATAATAAAAAAAATTTGCTTGTCCAAAAAGGGTTTTAGCTAATGATCTGGAGATCGTGTTTTCAAGCCTATAAATAATATTATTTTCTTACAGCAAATCCTCGGGAATCTCGTAAATTTCACTAAAAAATAAATTTGTTTTTCAACATTTTTATCTGCGCCTAAATGTAGGCAACATTTATAAATTTGCTGGCTTAAAAAATATTTTTGTTCAACAATCGCTCTGATCTGCGCCGAAATGTAGGCAACACAAATTCTAAAAGTGATCAAGGAATTAATCATTTTCTCTCTGAAATTTCAAAAACCGCTTGAATTTATTTTTCTCAAATATTTCTTGGTAGACAATTAAAAGTTTTATTTTAATGTTTAAAATATCATTTTCTAACAATTGATCCCTCAAAAGCTCTTAGATTCCTACAAAAACTTGATTAGTTTTCCTTCAAAATTTATCCTACGCCTAAATGTAGGCAACACAAATTTCAAAACTAAACCAAATAAGTTTCGAAAATGTTCCGTTTGGAAATTAAAAAAAAAAAAATGGCTTGAAAGTGTGTTTGCAAATATCTGCATTTTCATTTTAAAAATATTTTGTCTTATTTTTTTAGTTACTATACGTCTAAATGTAGGCAAAGTTTCAAAATCATTCGAAGTACAATACGTTTCAAAAAGTGTTTTCTTTTAATCTTAAAATGTTCGTCGAAATATATTTTTCTAAAAAATTCTGTTGGCGGATGAAAACAAATTGCAATGCCGTTTTTAAAAAGTTATATTTTTTTTTAAACGATTTTAAAACATCTCAAGGATTCACACAAGAAATTGATTTTTTCCTCCAAAATTTATTATACCCCCAAATGTAGGCAACACAAGTTTCAAAAGTGTTCAAAGTCATTCCACAACTTATGTTGCGCCTAAATGTAGGTAGTATTTATCTCAATAGTTCCTTATACATCGCTTTTACCATATACTAAAATGAAAACATGAATAATCGATTTTAAAAATTTTTACATTTCCTAGCTGGCGAAGAAAGTTTTTTTATTTCTTTTTGTTTTTTATTTCTTTTTATTGTTTTTTTATTTTTGTTTTATTATTATATTTCATTATTTTCTATTTATTTATTTGTTTATATATTTATTCTTTTATTTTTTTTTCCTTATTTTTATATTTATTTTTTATTTTTGTTTTATTCATATTTTTATTTTTTTATTATAATTTTTAATTTATTTTTACTTATATATTTTTATTTATTAATTTTTTTAATTTATTTTTTATTTAATTATTTTATTTTTTTATTTAATTATTTTGTTTTTTTATTTATTTTTTATTTTTTTATTTTTTTATTTTTTTATTTTTTTATTTTTTTGTATTTTTGTATTTTTTTATTTTTTTGTATTTTTTTGTATTTTTTTTATTTTTTTATATTTTTTTTTTATTTGTTTATATTTTTTTTATTTTTTTTTTTATTTTTATTTTTTATTTTTTATTTTTTTTTTATTTTTTTTTTATTTTTTATTTTTTTTTTATTTTTTATTTTTTTTTATTTTTTTTTTTATTTTTTTTTTTGTATTATTTTTTTTTTGTATTATTTTTTATTATTTATAATTGTTTTTTATTGACTTCTGCTTTCAGCTCAGCGAGTTTCGTCTGCAACCCACGTTTTATTGGTTTCTGTTTGCATAACAACGAGGTTTTGGCGTTGGCTTAGGTGTTTGAAATCAAAATCGTAGCCGGATGCTGCTTTGTCTGTCATTGGCAACCAATTTGATCTGCTTTTGTTTATTTCTTTTAATTTGAATTTTTTATTTATTTTGTATTTTTTAGTGTGTATGTGTGTGGAGGCGCGTAGTTGCTATGGATATGGATAAGTGTGTATGTGTACATACATATGTACATAGTGCATACTCAATTTTTTTATGTTTTTTTTTATTAGATTTACTGTTAGTTTCATTTACTGCTTTTAGCTTGCTTTTATCTTTCACATATCTATTTATTATTTATTTAATTTTCTTTTCGTATTTAATTTAATTTTGTTTAGCACTAAAAGCAATTGTCCATCCAACCGTCCGGCTTATTAACGTGGGGACCGCATATTTGTTTGCTTTTTTTCTTTTCATATACACGTATGTGTGTATGTATGTATATTTACGCATTTCGCCGTTTGCTCTTTAACATATTTATTTATCATACATTTTCTCATTATCTCAAATTTTTCTTAATTTTGTCATGTAGGTATGCTTGTACAAAACTACGCTCGCTGCTTGTCGGCGTTTCTATTTGATATGCAGACGCTTACAATTTGCGCATACATTTTTCTCTCCACTTCGTCCTTTCGCCATATTTTCGTACAAAATATGTACATTTGTATATGTGTGTGTGTGTGTTTTATTTAGTTATATGTTTGCTGAGAGTATTGTACATATGTATTTTGTATTTTGTAAGGACATTGCTACCTCCGCTACCTCTGCCACTGCCTTTGCCAGTTGGTAGCCTCTCATTGAGCCTGACTCAGCTTCGTTTCCTTTCCAATTTGTTTGCTATTTCCGAGTGTGTTTGTATTTGTGTGTTCTTCCGTCTTGCTGCGCGTTTGTATGCGTTTATATCTTTGTATGTGTGTGTGAGTGTGTGTCTCCTGCCAATTTGTTTTTGCTTGCGCTCCACATTTCCGCTTTGATCCTGATTCATATTCTTGGCTTCAATTCACACTTTTGCGCTCGTTCACTCACTCATTTGACTCGGCTCGACTCGGCTAGTGGGTCTCGGCTGCTTCAGCAAGCCCAGTTCGTTTTAGTCTACTCGCTGATCTCAGGCACGCCAGAGCCTTTCAAAACAAATACACGCGTAGTGAGCTTTTAGGCTGCTCCGGGCGTTTTTTCTTGTCTTTATTATTGGAACAAAAGAAATAATAAGAAGGAAAGAAGAGATTATAAAATAAAGAAAAAAGCTGAGGTATGAGGAAAAAAGTGTATGTGTGTGTATGAAAATAAATTGCATGCAAGAAATTTGGAATTTTTTCTATTCAATTTTGAAAAATAATAAAATAAGTGAAGTTTTCAAGCAGTGCGCATATTTGTCTTATATACATATATACATATATACATATATATTTTTCTTTCTGTGTATGTGTACATTCGCTGCCTGTGTTCGCAGCAATTAGAAATTCATTTTGGCAACTTTTTGCGCATTGGAAAACAGTATTTTCAATAATTAAAGCGAAGTGCTCGATAAGTATTGAGCTGAGAAAGAGTTGAAAAACATATTTTTCGCACCAAAAAAAAAAAAAATAATAAAAAAATACTGTGAAAATGTGTCAAATTCTCTGAGTTGTGTTTGTGTAATAATTCAGCGAAAAAATTCTGTATAGAAAAAATTCACAGAAAAATAATTTATAAACAAAAGTGAAAACTCGCAACTCGCTCGACCTTCTTGCTACAAGTCAGTGTAGTGTGTTGGTGCTGCCTCAAACCAGTGTACAGAATTTTCTATATATGTAATACTTGAAAGCATACATACAAGTATATACGTACACACATAATACATTGAAAATTTGTTACGCTTCAAAAATGAATTGAAAAGAAAATTTAAATTAAAAATGTGCAATAATCACACAACAACAATTGCGCTACTCAAATTTGCTTCGGTAGACGCACTCAACTAGAAACTATATTTTTTGCTAACAAAAATACGCAACAACACAAAGCCCTTAAAAAACCGCCGAGTTTTTAGTATACCAACAACAACAAGCAAAGCAGGATTAAAGCGGCAGCGTACTATTACCGCCGAGTAACGGCGGAATATGAAATAAAAGTGAGTTTTTTCCCGATTTTCTTAATTTACATACCATATATACTTATTTATTTGCTGAATTTAATTAGACTAAAAAATGGAAATAAATGAAAGAAAATTACAAAAAAAAAAAATAATTAATGAATTAAAAAAATATAAAAATAATTAAAATAAATCAAATAAAAAATGAAACGTAAATAATAAGAAAAATTAAAGTAATAAAAAATGATAATAAGTAAAATAAAACGTACTTAAAAAAATAATAATAAATATATTAAAAAATAAAAAAAATTAATAAAAGGTTTAATAAAAAATTATTAATACTGTAAAAATGAAGTGGAGGAAATTCGCCGAAAATTTTTAAAAAAGGGTTTTCAAAATTGCAGGTATTTAAATTATAAAACCCTCGTATGCATTCGAGTATATACATATAAGCTACTGCTCTTAAATAACCCGACTTTTTTATGTGCCTACTACGTTCTATATAATAAGTAATTAAAAAAAACTAAAAATAAATAAATGAAATATAATTTATTAAAAAAAAATGAATAAACGAGAAAAACGTAACAAATAAAACAATAAAAAATAGAAAAGTAAAAAAAAAATAAGTCGAAAATAAGAACTAAACACAAAATAAGTAAAAATAAAATAAATAAATACAAAAATTACTAAAAATAAAATAAATAAATACAAAAATAAATAAACAAATAATTTATAATTAAATAACTTATTTTTTTATTTATTATAATGAATAAATAAGAAAAAACAAAATAAATAATTAAAACATTGATCAAAATTAATAATTAAACTGAAAAATAGTAGAAATAAACAATAAAAAATAATAGATAGATATTTATTATAATTAAAAAGAAAACACATGAATAAATGAGAAAATAAAATAAATAACTAATGAATACATACATAAATAGAAAAATAATAAATAAACGATAATGGTAAATAAATAAATAAAAAATAAAATAAAATAAAAATTAATAAATAAAAAATAAACGAAAATAAAAATTAATAAATAAAAAATAAACGAAAATGATAAATAAATAAATAAAAAATAAACAAAAATGATAAATTAAAAATAAACGAAAACGATAATAAATAAATAAAAACTTATAAATGAAGTTCAATAAATAATAAATAAATAAAAAATTATAAATAAATAAAAATTAATAAATTATTAAAAAATGATAATAAATAATAAAAAAATATTTATAATTAAAAAGAAATAAAAAATAATGAATTTATTAGAAAAAATAATAATTAAAGAAATAATAAAAAAACGAAAATAAAAATAAATAAATGAGAAATAAACGAAAATGATAATTAAATAAAAAGTAAACGGCAATGATAATAAATAAATAAATAAATAATAAAAAATAAATCAAAATGATAAATAAATAAATAAAAAATAATGAATAAAGTTCAATAAATATTAAGAAAAAATAAAAAACTTAAAAAGTAAATAAAAATAAATAAAAATAAAAAATAAATAAAAAATAAATAAAAAATAATAAATAAATAAAAAATAATAAATAATAAATAAATAAAAAGTAATTAATAAGAAAATAATAAATTATATAATAAAGTATAATAAATTAAATAATAAAAAAATAGGAAATTAAATAATAAACTAATATTAAATTAAATAATAAGCAAATATTAAATTAAATAATAAAAAAATAGTAAATTAAATAAATAAACAAATATTAAATTAAATAATAAAAAAATAGTAAATTAAATATATAAACAAATATAAATAATACAAAAGAAATTAAATAAATAATACAAGAGAAATTAAATAAATAATACAAGAGAAATTAAATAAATAATACAACAGAAATGCAATAAATAACAAAAAGTTATTGAAAAAATAAAATAAAAATTAAAAATGTAAAATAAAAGTAGTTAAAAACAATTAAAAATTTGTGTATTTAAAAATTAAAGTAAAAATGTTATAAGAAACCTAAAAGTGTAATAAAAATGGTAATTAAATTAAATGAATTAAAAGCAAACCTTAAAGATGAAATAAAAGATACAAATAGGAAATAAAAATAGAGGATAATAACAAAAAATCAAGTTAATTACGCATAATTGTTGGAAAAATATAAAAAGCAAAAAAAAAAAAAAAACAAGCTTAGGCACAACATATTTCACATTTCATCAAAAATAAATGCCCCCCAAACCAGCAGGAGCACTCGAATTTGGAGCGCCAACACTCCCCCCACATTTACATATATATGTACATATGTATATATACTCACATATCTGCTACTGAACTCAATACTACGCTCCAACTATCTTATGCTCTCACTAAAATATATTCTCTTATGCCTTGTACACTTTCAACTCATGTCCTTAAATTTATTCTCCGTATTTTTGCTATATCTATATTCGTAATTTTTCGCTTCTATTGTAGTTCCACAACAACACGTGTGTATTGTTGATTTCTTGTTGTTGTTGTTGTGGCTGATATTGACGATGAGCGCGCTGTGCTGAGAATGCGAATTGTTTTGAGCTTAAATGTGTATATGAGTTGGTAAACTGAGTGAAATGACTCTTGCCCTTTTTAGTCTTTATTCTTTGTTACATACTTTCGTCAGAGCATTTTCTACTCATCATTGATACATAAATACATACGTGTATGTATGTATATTGCATTCACTGTTGTTGTTGTAAGTTCACTAATGCCGTTTTATAGCTTGCCAATCTGGTCTGGTCGGTTGGGTGGTGGTACAGTTTTATTAGTGTGCTATACCTATAAATGTGTGTGTTTGTATGCTGCCATCGCATCTATTTATAATTGTATCTGTGTAATTTACATTTTGCTTGCATTTGAATGAGTGTGTGTATGCGTAAATAGACTGCAAATCCTATTTCATTTCTCATCATCTCTTCGAAAAGGATATGCACGAATACATATGTACATACGTGTATGTATGTAGGTACCATTATATATACCTATGTATCATTATGTACTTCATACCCACATATGCATAGGTAAACATTCATTTATATATGCAAGTATGTATTAATGTGCCAACATGTCTGTCACTCGTTCTTTGATCAATTTTTAATGTAAAGAAAATTATGCAAATTTTATAGCTGTGAAGTAAAGTTTGTTTGTACTGTAGCTGAAGGTGGTAATGAGATGAAATTGTAGACGCTTAAACTTTTAAGCGTATATAGTTTTCAGTTTTTCGAACATAACACGATTGTCTAAGATTAGTTGAAATTTTTGAAAACCGTATAAAGTTTCAAATAATTTTAATTTTCGGATCTTCGAAAATTTTCGAACATGTGTTTGATGAACCGTCAATATAAATAAATATGTATAAACTGCTCGTCATTGAGGATATCAATTACTCATCTGAGTTTTAGGAGCTTTCAACGAATAGAAAATATAAAATTTAATTTTTTATGTATTAATATTTTGTTAGTAATCGGCATAAATTAATTAAAAATAAAGTAAACTTTGTATCTTCGAAAAATTTTCGAACATTCCAAATTATTTTTATTTTCTAAATATAAATTAACGTCCAAAGTTTAATTTCAATGCTTAATTTTAAGTTCGAAAAATTTCGAACATACTCAAATGTTTCAAAAATCATCAAAAGTTCTACAAATTAAATTGATGCAATCATCATTCATTCTTTAATCGAATTTCAGTTTGCTTGCGTTAACTATTTTCACGCTGCCAATTTTCTATTATTTTTATATTTCCCAATTACCAATTAAGCAAATCTAACAAAAACTGAATTTCGCCAATTCATTAGAAGAGCAAAAAATCTCAAACAGCGGCGCTTTACATAACCGATTCATTGCACATCTATTGTACATATGTATTTGTATTTGCTGAATAAAAAAAAAAAACAACAACAATCAATTAACAAAAATTTGCGCTTGCATTTTTTGCTTCAATAATTCATGCCAGCTGACTGATTTTTCAATGATCGCACCAGTTGTTCGATATCTCGCTCTGAAGAGCGGACAACGAATACCTGAGTTCGGTTCTATTGGACGACGACAAAGGTTGTCGAGCCAAAAACAAACATACTAGGGCAACTTAGGTAGGCAGCCAATTTGAAAATTTCAATATGCTTTCCGAGTGTAGTCACTACTTTACCGTATGACGCCTTGTAGTGCACATGCAATTACCGTTGAATTTACAAAAAACAACAACAACAGCAGCAGCAATGAGAACGAGCGCAAGCCGAGCCTAATATGTACACCGGTGTTTTCCTCCTTCTTTTCTTCTTTTTTTTTCGAATTCATTGGGTATACAACAACAACCGACTGCTCGTTGGCTTGGCAAGGTATGACAGGCAAGTATGGCTACTAAACGACAGCTTGCAGCTGCTGTTATTGTTGTGCCGAATTTTATTGTTGTTGTCGCTGTATTTTTTTTTTTGGTTGCCGAAATACTGTTTGTGTGTATATATGTACATATGTGTGTTTGTGTGATTAGAATGAACAACAACAGCGCGCCGCGTATTTTGTCTCAAGTGGTACCCTCATTTTTGTGTTTTTGTATGGCTAGATATGTGTACATGTGTGTGTGTTCTCTTTTCAGAATCTGTGTGTAATCATGGCATTTGTTGGCTTTGTTTGATGCTATTCATATACTACATACATATGTATATACATATGTAGCTGCTTTTCCAGCTTGCTGTTAAGTATGCATCAATGTATGTACATATGTATATTTGTATGTACTTTAGGTAAATAAGCCATACACTTGATGAGGGTTTTTCCCTATATTCGAACATTGCACAGCCTGCAATTTGAGTGAAATTTTGTTGTTGTTGTTATTTTCATATTATTTTATTTTTAGTGAAATTTTTGTTTTTTGTTATTTTCATATTATTTTATTTTATTTATTTTTTATTCAATTTAAATTTTGTTTTTTAATTTTATTTCTTTTTGTTTATTTTATTTTAATTTTCTTTATATCATTTTAAACTTATTTTTTTCTTTTAATTTAATTTCTACTTTATTTTTTAGGTTTAATTAAATTTTTATTTTGTTTTAAATGTATTTTAAACTTATCTTCAGTTTACTTCATTTTATTTTATTCCATTTAATTTTATTTATTTTCATTATATTTAATTTAATTAATTTAAATATTTCTTTTAACTAATTTTATTTATTTTTTTTTACATTTTTTTAAATTAAGTTATTTTATTTTTGCTTTATGTTATTTAATTTTATTTACTATTTTGTTTTCGTTTTATTTTATTTTTCTTTATATTATTTTGATTTTATTTCATATTATTATAATTTATTTCATTTATTTTTTTATTGTAATTATTTTCTTTTAATTTTGTTTTTTCTTTGTTTTATATTTTTAATTTCTAAATTTATTTTATCTTAATCTTTTTTCATTTTATTTCATTTTCATTTCATTTATATTTATTTTTTAATATGTTATATTATATTTAATTTAATTGACATTCATTTCTTTTAAACAGTCTTGGTTTATTTTAATTTAATTCATTTATTTTTACTTTATATATTTTTTTTTATTTGATTAAATTTATTTTATTTTATTTATTTAATTTAATTTATTTTTTAAAAAATTGTTTATTTTATATATTTTATTTATATTTTTTAAATAAATTATTTTATTTGTTTTATTTCATTTAATTTACTTTCTTTTCGTTTAATTTTATTTTTCTTTATATTATTTTGATCTTATTTCATTTTATTATTATTTTTTTTATTTAATTTTTTTATTTTATTTTTTTATTTTTATTTATTATCTTTTAATTTTTACTTTATTTTATTTCTAAATTTATTTTATCTTAATTTTTCTTCATTTTATTTCGTTTTCATTTCATTTCTATTTATTTTTTAATATTTTTATTATATTTAGTTTAATTTATATTCATTTCTTTTAAATAATTTTATTTTAGTTTAATTTGACAATTTTATGTTTACTTTGTGTTATTTCATTTTATTTTTTTAATCTTATTTATTTATTTTCTAAATTTTTTTAATTTCATTTTGTTTAATTTTTTATTTTTATTTTATTTATTTTATTTCTTTTCACTTTTTTTGCCTTTTTTTTGTATGTATTTAATTTTTTCTTTTAATTTACTATATTTTTTATTTTATTTCAATAAATTTTATTTTTTATTTTCTTTTGTTTTTTTTGTTCTCATTTTTCATTTTGATCTTATTTTTAATTACTTTTTATTTATATTATTTAATTATTTATTTAATTTTTTTTCAACATATTTTTTGTATATTTTCTAACTTTCCTAAGTATTATTTTTCAATTAGTTACTATACATACATACATATATGTACGTGCATAGTTATAAACTCTTCATTGGCTTCATTCACAAAAATTATATCTTATTTACTTAAAAAATAATTTTTTACAAATTTACAATGTGATTACGAACAAACGGTGTAAAAACGTTGAAAAAGGTTTTGAAAATTTAATTTTCACCATGCGCCTTTTTTTTGTACATATTTTTCTTACCATTATTCTCTTACAGCTAATAAAATCGGAAAATATAAAAATTATCGTTATTACTGCGGTTATAAAATACACTCGGTGTCACTGAGTGTGTGTGTGTGTGTATTTTGTGTAAAAAAAAAAGTTTTACACTGATAAAAAAAAAAACAATAAAAACCAAAACAAAAAACACTTCACAAAATGTCCAGCACAGAAGTGCCCCGCATTATGGTCTTTCGGCCGACTTGGGAAGAATTTAAAAATTTTCCCAAATACGTAGCCTACATGGAATCTCAAGGCGCACACAAAGCCGGTTTGGCCAAAGTGGTGCCACCCCCTGAATGGGTGCCACGTCGCAGTGGCTATGAGGATTTGGATGCGCTGAAAATAACAATACCGGCGCCAATTTGTCAAGTCGTCACGGGTAAACAGGGTCTCTATCAACAAATCAACATACAGAAGAAACCACTCACAGTTAAACAATTCAGTGAGTTGGCCTCAACGGAGCGCTATCAAACGCCAAAACATTTCGACTATGAAGATCTCGAGCGTAAATATTGGAAGAATATCACTTATGTGGCGCCGATTTACGGCGCTGACGTTAGTGGCAGCATTACAGATCCGGATCAGGATGTAAGTATTTTCGAAAATAAAAAGAAAAAATTGTAAATAACTCATCACTACTTTTACCTACACCTACACCACTCCTCCCCACTTGCTTTCTAAAGAGTTGGAATATCAATCGCCTTGGCACAATACTCGATTTTGTCAACGAAGATTATGGCATACAAATTGATGGTGTGAATACAGCTTATTTGTATTTTGGCATGTGGAAGACCACATTCGCTTGGCACACCGAAGACATGGATCTCTATTCGATAAATTATTTACATTTTGGTGCACCGAAAACTTGGTATGTTGTACCTCCCGAACATGGACGTAAGCTGGAGAAGGTCGCAAATCAATATTTTCCGGCGAGTTATCAAAATTGTAATGCATATTTGCGCCACAAAATGACGCTGATAAGTCCACAAGTATTAAAGCAGCATGATGTACCAGTGAGTAAAGTAAGTATCGAGTGGATTTTGAATCTTTTTTATTTGGACTGTCGTAGCTATAACTGGAGTGTTAGAAAAATTGATTGAAAAGTTATTAAAAATAGGCAACTAATGTATATTTTGAATTAACAATATAATTAGAACAGGATTTTGAAATGATGAATATTTTCGAAAATGGTTCTCTTTTAATTTAAGCCATCTAAAGTGTAAATTATGTCTTTGAAAATGAGAACTAAGCAATTTTTGAGAAATTTCGAAGATTTCGAATTCGACAAATTTAAGTTTTCGAAAATTCGAAAATCTCAACATTTTTGCGAACAATCAATCAATAAATATTATATATAGTTTTTGTTAGAAATTACAAATTTTTTTTAATTTTCGAACATTCGAAAATCTTTCGAAAAATTTGAATTTTCGAAAAATCGAAAGTTTTAATGTTTTTGCAAAAGTCATCAATATTATATAAATACGTAATTTTCAAAAAGTTTCGAAACCCATATTGAATATTCGAAATGTGTTTTGTTTTCTTTTTTGTTTAATTTTAGGCTAATAATGCTTCAGTAATCTCTTTGAATATAATATATTTCATGAAACTTAATATTTTATTCATGATTTGTATTAACGTGCCTATTTTAACGTATTTGGGTAAAAAAAAAATTGTTTTCGAACATTCAAAAATCTTAATAATTGTGCAAAAAAAAAATATATTTTTAAATTTTGCTATTGATAATGATAAATGCACCGATGGAATATTTAGAAAGTTTTTAAAGTAAGGCTACTAAGAATATATTTTTGTTTGAAATCTTTATACTGAATGTTTCGAAATGGATTATTTTTTCGAAGTGAGACTACTAATACTTCATTAATTCGAAATTTTTTTTTGAAATTTCGAAAATTCGAATTTTTTTTTTGAAATTTCGAAATTTTGTATTTTTTTTTTGAAATTTCGAATTTTTTTTTGAAATTTCGATTTTTTTTTTTGAAATTTCAAAAATTCGAAAGATTTTGTAATTTCAAAAATTCGAAAAATTTTGGAATTTCGAACTTTCGAAAATCGCAGTATTTTTTAAAAATATAAAACCAGATTAGGATTATATAGAATATTTAAGCATTTAAAATATATTCCTAAAAAGTAAAGCTTTTGTAAATCTTCAACGTGTAAGGACTTTCTACGCTCCAGTTATGCTTTTAATACAAATACGATGTGTAATCTCTGAACAACTCCACTCCTCCACAGATAACACAAGAGGCTGGCGAAATCATGATTACATTTCCGTTCGGCTACCATGCCGGTTTCAATCATGGTTTTAACTGCGCCGAATCGACAAATTTTGCCATGGAACGGTGGATTGAATATGGAAAACGTGCCGTTCAATGTACCTGCAGGTAAGCAAATTTTTTTCGCAAATAATTTTTTAAAATAATTACAATTTTTTTTACTTAGCAACGACATGGTCAAGATCTCCATGGACACTTTCGTGAAACGCTTCCAACCCGATCGCTATCAGGCGTGGCTGGAGGGTAACGATGTGGGACGACATCCAGAAGATCCTCCTAGCGCTGTAGCCGCTGCACCATTACCCTCACATTTGGATGTGATATGCAACAAGAAGTAAGTATGCCATGCTTGTCAAGCAGCAAACCTTTTTCTCATTTCTCTTATTCGTGCTTACTAACATGCGCTCTTTTTTTCCATCACCAATCACTGCCAACTGCGGCCCTTAGTCATGGGGCTGACAATGTACCAATGCATGTATTACAAAGAATGAAGAAACAATGCAATCCAACAAAGAAGAAATCATTTAAGGAGCGTAATCCTGATTTAAATTTAGAGGAGATCCAACAAAATCCCAATATACCGGACGAGGTTAAGGCTGTGCTGAAAGAGAGTGTACTAACGCTCGATGCGGAGGATGAAGAGCCGGCCATTATTGGCGATGGTGAAGCACCTTTGTTGATGAGTCAATTAAGTCCAGCCGAATTAAAGACTAAAAAGGAGTTATTGGACTATATCGATGATGGCACAGGTGGGTGGTCGCTGACTCATTTATATAATTTAAGCCAAAAATTTAGTGATTTATTTACTTTTTTTTACTTAGATGAAGACGAGGAGGAGGAATTCCGCAAACGACGACATAAGCGTAAACATCATTCCGACTATGATGACGATTGGTTCACCAGCAAAAGGCGTACAAATTCACGACAAAGCAGCAAAGCACGTAGTCCGCGCAATAGCAATAAAGATGATCGCTCTATATCGCCGGCATCGTCATCATCCTCATCGTCACGCGCACGTCGTCAACCGTGCACAACGCCGGGCAAAACGCCACGTAAAACGCCAAATCGTAGAAAGAAAGATCCTAACGCCATAAAAACACCAAATGCACAAAGTGCAAAGAAAGCGATGACATCATCAACGACAGTAACAACGGAGGCGGTGACAAATGTATTAAAGACTGCTGCTGCGCTAACGCAAACGCTGGGCAAGAATGACGATTGTAATAATGATAATGCCAATGAGGGAAATATTAATGCCGTCAGTATTTTGAGTCCACCAACACCACCATCGGAAGTTGATATGACGTCACCAGCACCAACAGGTGGTGTAGCTGTTACCGTGTCAGCTGTAGCTGCTGCCGATGATGATGCGGCGGCGGGAGGTGAGACAATTAGCGAAATAAAGGAGCATTCACTATTTATCTCACCCGCAAATGGCTACAACAGCAAATGAATAAATCCTATACATATATATATGTATATATAATATATATATATATATATAAACATAATTAGCCCATAGAAATCACAAATCATCATGCTTTTTGTTATTAACAACTTATTTTATATATGTAATTACATACATATGTATATGCATACATACTACATAGCATCACATTGCGCAAAGCTCCCTCCAATTTATTTGATTATTAATTTCTCACTCATATAATTACATGCCATTATATTAATTTATATTTATTAATTTTTTACTTTAATTTTTTTGTTCTAACAAATAACTTACATACGCTTATAAGGCTTTTATATTTGCATATGAACTTAACGTTTGCGTTCACGCATGCGCAAATATATTTTTTTTTTTTGTTTTTTGTATAAAAAAATATCTTTAATTTCACTTCATTTTAACATTCGCTGCTCATTCATTTTAATTTGATTAACCTTCCATACAATCATTTATGTTTTATACATACATACATATAATTTTTAAAAAGCTTTAGATAATTCATTTTATATCATTTTATTTAGTAATTTTTATTTATATAGGCTGTAAATATACACACATACAAACAATACGCATACCATACGAGTTGAGTACAAGCGTAAATATATAAAATTAAAAAAAAAAACGAAAAATATATAAATGAAATGCCATTCTATTAAACTAATTGTAAACGATGCTAGTTCCAAAGCAACTTCACTTTCTAATTGAAACTGATGAGGAAGTTGAAGTAGAAAGAAGTAAACAAAAAATTAAAATTTATCGTAACTATTACGCAAACCATTTAACTCTGTCCCTTTTCTGTTTAGTCTCTGCTCGTATTGATTTTTTTTTTTCTGTTCGATTGAGTCTTTATATTGTTTCTTTTTTTATATTTCTCGTACAATTTGATTTTCTCTTCCTAAATTTCACACGTTTTCTTTTCGTTGTTTGAACCCTAACTTTTAAGCGATATATTTAGTAATACACTATGTAAAATGTTTGTTTGTATTAGCTCTGCTATTTAGTGCGCGCAATGTATATGCTGCGTTCATTTGTGGTATTCATTTTTATGATTTGAATGATTGATCATGTCAAATTCCTGATTTACTGTTCCAATATATGCTATCTTGGAGGAAAATATATTACTTTTTTAGTGTAAGCGAAAACTGTGTTGTTTGATCTTTTCTTCTGTCTCTTGTTTGTTTTTGCGGCCGGCCTTTGGAAAAAATTGGCAAAAATTTTTTATCAACGGAAATTTTTTTTTGTAAATTTCGGGCAAAATTTGTTTGTGTTCCACTACGTAGTAGGTCTTCTTGTGAGTGTGGTTTTGTGCATACTTTGGCCTCTAACTGGAAATTCAGCAGGAAATGTAGACTGCTGCTATAGTTTGATTGGTTTGATATTCGAAACTTTTGGGAAGTTTTTGATATTTCTGGTGTATATTGCTAATTGCTTTTGTAGAATCGTGGCTTATGGGGAAGATTTAAAGTAATTTTAGCGATAAAAGCAGCTGAAGTTTTTTTTTTTGTTATCGGATTTTTCGAAGGGAAAAGAGTTATTTTAAGGAAATTCTCTTTAGCTGTATAATACTTGGTAAAAAAGCAGCAAATCAATATACTTCGCCTCGTGTCAACCGATTTATTGTGACTTATTGTTTATTGCGTATAATCACTTTCCCCTCGTTGCTTGTATTTAATGTCTACAGCTGTTTGGCATCCCCAACCCACCCCAATACCGCACCTAATCATTTTTGTCCACTACGATTAACACATCGCACACATCCTAACTGCTACCTCGCATCAACCAATTGTGTTTTCTTCACTTGCCCACCACTTTGTGAGCGTGTATCTAACAAAAAAGAAATAAAAAAACGAAAGATAAAAAATAAAGTAATAAACATATATGAAAAAAATAATATATAAAATATAATAAAAAATAAAACTATAAAAAATAAACAAAACAAAAAATATAAAAAATAATTTGTTTATTAAAATAAAAAAAGAATATAAAAAATATATTAATTAAATAAAAATATAAAAAAATGAATCAAGTAATAATTTTAAAAATCAAATGAATTAAAAATATAAACTAAAAAAAAAAAAATAAATTAAAAAAAGTAAATAAAATAAAACAAAAATATAAAAATATTAAATAAAAAGTATAAAATATGAAATACAATAACATAAAATCATAAATAAAGTATAAAATATGAAATACAAATAACATAAAATCATAAATATAACAATATAAAAAATAAAATAAAAATAGAAAAATAATTTTATGACAATATCAAAATATATTAAAAAAGTATATATAAAATAGAGTAAAAGCATAGGAAAAAAAATAAATATACAAAAAAATAATCAAATAAAAATATAAAAAATAAATAAAGTAAAAATATAAAAAATTAATAAAATAAAAATATAAAAAAAAAAATAAAATCAAAATATGAAAAGTAAATAAATAAATATATATACATAAAATATATGTACATATGTAAAAATAACTAAAATAATAATGTAAAAATACATAAAACATAAAATAAATATGTAAAAAATAAATTAAACATATAAAAAATAAAGTTTAAAAGATAAATAAAATAAACATTTATAAAAAGTGATTAAAATAAACATTTATAAAAAATTAATAAAATAAACATTTATGAAAAATAAAAATATATAAAAATAAGAAAAATGAAAATATATAAAAAATAAGAAAAATAAAAATATATAAAAAATAAAAAAAATTAAAATATATAAAAAATAAAAATGTTTAAAACATAAAAATGTATAAAACATAAAAATGTAAAAAATAAAAAAAAAAAATATAAAAATATATAAAAATTAAATATATACAAAAAAAATAACATATATAGAAAACAAAACAAATAAGAAATAAAGAAAATATATAAAAAATAAAAAAAAATTAAAATTTATAAGAAAAAAATAAAATGAAAATATTATAAATAAAATAAAAATGTACAAAAAATAAAAAATAAATAAAATAAAAAAATATAAAAAATAAATAAAATAAAAATATATAAAAGATAAATAAAGTAAAAATATAAAAACTAAATAAAATAAAAATATAAAAAATAAATAAAATAAAAATATATAAAAAATAAATAAAATAAAAATATATAAAAGATAAATAAAGTAAAAATATAAAAACTAAATAAAATAAAAATATAAAAAATAAATAAAATAAAGATATAAAAAATAAATAAAATAAAAATATATAAAAAATAAATAAAATAAAAATATATAAAAAATGAATAAAATAATATTATAAAGGAATAAAAAAATAGTAAATAAAATAAAATTATAAAAAAGCCAAAAACAAAAAATAAAAATTAATAAAATAGAAATGAAAATATATAAAATATATAAAAATCTACATTAATTGAATAAAACTATAAAAAATAAATCAAATGATATAAAAAAGATAAAAAATACATTATTGAAACAAAAATTAAAGAAAATAAAAATTAATAATAGAAATATAAAAATATACAATAAAAAATAAAAAAAAACAATAAAATTAAAATAATTAATATCAAAATATTAATAAAAAATAATTAAAATTAAATTTTAAAAAATAAAATAGCATAAAATAAAAATATAAAAAATAAAATAAAGTAAAAATATGAGGATAAAATAAAACTTTGATAATAAAAATATAAACATATCACACACAAATCAACAAAAATGTTGTACTTTTTTCACTTCTACTATATATTAATAATAGAAATATAAAAACATACAATGAAATTAAAATAATTAAATAATACATATATATAAAAATAATGAACACTAAATTACTAATAATTAACATTAAAATATAAAAATTAAAATAAAATAAAACTTAAAAAAAGCGTAATGAGAAATTAACAAATCAACAAAAATTTTGTACATTTTTCACTATCTACTATACATCACATGTACAAAAAACAAAAAAATACAAAAAGAGAATATCAAAAAAATCAATTTCTTGTACAAAATTTTACAAGTAACCAAAAAAAAAACATAAGCGAATTTGTAAAAACTTGTACAAAGTAAAAAAAATATCAGCTTCAAAATGTGAGTCTTCATGACTTTATTTATTCGATTGTCATAATTTATTGCATATTTTTCAACATTTTATAGGCAGCTCTACGGCAGCAACAAAAACAACAACAAAAATCCCAACTATAACCGCCGTACACGCGCCAGTCATACAAGTGGCGCCTAAATTTAACGCAACAACATCTACCAACAACAACAACGATCTCCTCCAACCCAGCGTCCCGCCCGCGTTGCAATTTATGCAACAAACACGCAAATTTGAAGGTAAAATACCACGTATTAGTCACCAGCTGCAGCAGCAGCAGCAGCAGCAACAACAACAACAACAAGCGAATTTACAACGCACCAATTTAATCATAATGCCTGCAACATCGAACGTTGTTAACGTCTCAACAACAGCTGTTGCCGTCAATAACAACAACACAAACAGCACCAGCATTTCTAGTCAGCAGCAGCAACAGCTGGAGCAAGAGCAACAACAGCAACAAACAATTGTTTATACCACAATGTTGCCAGCGGCAAGCACACTCAGTGGTATTGCTCAACAGCAACAGCAGCAGCACCAACAAACGCAATATATTACAATACCCGCTTCATCGGCGTCTGGTGTGGCCAATACCACAGATGGTACGGTTTATCAATTGCAAAGTGAAATTGTTTGTGATGCGGCGACATATCAACAGCATCAGCAGCAGCAGCAACAACAACAACGACAGCAACAACAGTTGACCGCTCAGAGTATTAATGGCAATACGATTGCTGTGACCTCGGCAGCTGCAGCGCAAGGTAGGTGTCTCATCTCAGGCCACAGCGCACGCCTGCTCAAGTGTGTTGTATTTACATTCGATTTGTTGTAACTAATGAGTGTAGACGTACATATTGTATGTGTAGAGTAGATTGGTTTTGATTTGGAATTTTTAGACAATAAATTTCAATTTTATATTTATTGTTTTCTTTTTACCTTTTTGTTTATTATCCTGCATATCTTTTCTATCTTCATTTACGTTTGGCATTTCTTATGTACTAATCAAACTATTTTCTCAACTTTTAATTGTTTGTTTTTTAACCATGAGGCCTTTGGTTTTTACAAAAACAAATCAAATATATGTTTTTTTAATAATAATTTAATTTTGTAAATTTGTGAAATACTACTTTTATAATAAATAAAAATAATATAAATAAAAAAACAACTTAATAGGTGGTAAAACCCGTTTTTTTATGAAACAAATTTTACAAAAATTATTAAATGAATTTTTGGTAAACGTAAAATAATAAATTAAAATAAAATTAATTTAAAAAAAATCAAAATTATTGAAAATGTTAGTAAAACAATAAAAAAATAATAATAAATAATTAAATAAGAATTTTGCTAAAAATTGAATAAGTGAAAAAATAAGGAAAAAATTAATTAATTAAAATTATTAATAATGAAAAAAAATTAAATAAATAAATGGATTAATAAAAACATCTGTTTGAAAAAAGTAAATAAAAAATACTACTCAAAGAAAGTAAAGAATAAAAAAATTATTAAAAAAAGTAAATTAAATAAAAAATACTGCTAAAAAAAACTAGACAAAATTTAATTTAAATATAAAATAAATAAAAGTTTAATAAAAATACTGCTCAATTAATTAATGGAAAAAAAATAATAAAAAAATAATATAATAAGTACTGTCAAAAATCAATCAACAAATTATGTCAAATAAAAATAAATAAAAATTACTGCTAAAAATTGAATTAAAAAAGATTAATGAAAATGTTTGCTTTAAAAAAATGTATTTAATAAAACTACTGCAAAAAAAAAAAAATAAAAAAATGATACATATTTTCGGCTTAAATAATTAAAAAAAAAAATGAATTATAAATTCTACTGAAAAGAAATTTTCTAAATTAATGATAACGTTCGCTTAAAAAAATTACTAAATATAAAATACTGTTAAAAAGATATTAAAAAAATAATGAAATAAAAAATTTAATCAAAAGAAAAATTAAAAAATAATAATATTAAACAAAAAATGAAATTAAAAGCAAAAAAAAAAATTAAAAAGTAAATACCGAACGCCTCATACATTTTACTAATTAATGTTTTTAATAATATTTTCTGTACAGTAATATTTGTAACCTCTTCATTTTTAAGTTTTTAATCTTTGTTTATTTTGGCTTTGTTTTTATTTGTTTATTTTATACTATAAGTCCATTTAGTGAAATTTATAACCAACTATTTTTAACAAAAATCATACGCTGCAAATTATTAACCGTCAATTGAATTTCACCCTGCTGCTGTGTTTATTTATTTTCCATTTATTTTTCATAAATGTTACTAAATTCACGTTTCACTTACTAATGGCCAATTTTTTTTTTATTTAGCAATTTATTGAAGTGAAAATTAATAGAAATTCAATAGACCAATAATTGGGTTTTGGTTTAAAGAAAAAATAACACTTTTGGTGTACATTTTATTTATATACCCAAACAATACGCATTAAAATCATAAATTAATTTTAATTGAAATTAAAAAAAAAAAACAAATTGAACAAATTTTTTCTTTCGTACCTAACATATTTTTTTTATTTTATTTTTGTTAAAACAATTTATATATATATATTTTTTTTGAATATCCCAACACCACCCTTTAGTAGCCAAAATATAGTTAACTTAAAATAAAATTTAAGAAAATTTTTCTTATTTTTTACATAAAATTTGATTTTACGCGTTTACTAATTAAAAGATTTTAAAATAATTTTCAATTTTATTAATTTTCATTTGAACTAAAGTTTCAAATTAACCGGGTTTTACACCGAAAAAGTGCATTTTCGATTTTGTTTTATGCTCTATTTTTCGTTTTTTTTTTCAAATTTGCTTTCAAATATGTTTTTTTCTCTCTATAAATATAATTTGCTCAAATAAAATGGTCAATAAAATATTTTTCATATTTTTTCTTCCTTTTGCGATTTTTTCCTAAATATTAAATATCACTTATTTATTTTCTTTACAAAAAAAAAAATAAATATATTAAAAAAAATAAAAATAAAAAATAAAGCTTTAGTCCGACAGCTGATTATTGCCCGAAACTCGTAAGTTTTTTATATAAAAATATTGAAAACAATAGTTAACACAAAATCACTGTCACAACTAATATTACCAACAACTTTAATAATTCAATTCACTTAGATTTTACCCAAGACATTACTTTTTCGATTCGCATATTCCAAAATGAGGGGCTTAAGGCTTCTAAACGATTGATTTTTTTTAATATCTTAAGTGAAAATTAAAAAAAAAAACACTGAGTTAAATTTAATTTTTAACTTTGAAACTATGTAAAAACACTAAGCAGCAACTTACAGCAGAAATACAAGAAAAAATGGACATTCATATGAATTATTTTTTAATTAGTATTATATTATTATATTTCCTTTGATTTTTTGTTAAAAATAAGTTACTGAAATAATCTCTGTTTTTAGTTTTAGTTCTAGTTGTTTAATTATTAACTAAATATTTTGCTTGATTTTAAGTAATTTTTGTAAAACTTTCTTTAGTCTCGTCTAGTTATTTTTTTAAGTAGTTTTGAAATTGCCAAACATTTTTAAAATATATTTTTTTTCTATTTCTCAGTAATGTTATAACTAATTTTATTTTCTTTTAAAATTTCAATGCAACAAAAGCAACTTGTAGGCGACGCGAAATGAATTTTATTGTGAATAAAGAAGAAGAAGAAGATATTGAAAGTTTGAGTTTTTCCCACTGGAGCAAACTCATTTTTGGAGTCCAAATATAGGAAAATTCAGTATAACAGTGAATTACAATCAAGTGTAGACCCAAATTGGTTATCTACATAGCAAGAGAACTAATTTTGAAGTATTTAATATTAAATATGGTTATACGATTTCATTTATATTAAATAAAAAACGAGATTATTTTCAAAACTATTTATTTTTACCGAAATAGAAATGTGATTTTTTTTTTAATATTTATTTCAGTTTAACCAACTGAGTTATAGAAAATCGTTTATAAATAATGAAATCTGAGGAAAGAGAAATTATTGAATATTGATCGATATATTAAAATCGATTTTCGAACTCATGGGTAATCGAAAATTAACTCAATATATGATCGATGACAGCAAAATAAAATCATTTTTAATTTTAAGAGAATATTATTTTAAAACGAGCTAGAAAGACATATGTTCACTACATTGTTTTCGAATTCGTAAACGTTATTTTCGAAATCATATACGTTTCTTTCGACTTCAAAAACGATACATTCAATTTCTAAAACGTTGTTGTTGCTTCCTTGGAATTCAAAACCATTAATTTCGACTTCAGAAACGTTATTTTCGAAATTAATATTCACAAACGCTGTTTTCAAATACTAAATTGCTGTTTTCGAATTAAAAAAAAACGTTTCCTTGGGATTTAAAAGCACTGATTCACAAATCACAATCACTGCTTTTCGAATCCAAAAACATGGTTTTCGAATCCAAACTGGTTATTTTAGAGTTCAAAAACGTTGCTTTCGACTTTAAAAAATGTTGATTTCGATTTCAAAAATCACAAACGCTGTTTTCAAATTTCGGCTTTAAAAGTCTTGTTTTCGAATTCCAAAAGGTTATTTTAGAGTTCAAAAACGTTGGAATGCAAAAAACGTTACTTTCGACTTCAAAAATGTTATTTTCTATTATAAAAATCACAATCACTGTTTTCTAATTCAAAAACGTTATTTTGGAGTTCGAAACGATGTTTTCGAATATAAAAGCGTCGTTTTCGAATTCAGAAAATTATTTTCGAGTTAATAAAAACTGTTTTCTAATTCAAAAACGTTATTTTGAAGTTCGAAACGATGTTTTCGAATATAAAAGCGTTGTTTTCGAAATTATTTTCGAGTTAATAAAAACTGTTTTCAAATTCAAAATAATTATTTTCGAGTTCAAAATCGTTTCTTTCGAATTCAAAAATGCTGTCTTCGAATTCTAAAATCATAAAACAGTAATAAGTTGCAATTGAAATTTCTATTTTTATCTTTTTAACCCTTTAGTTACTCTTCAATTTTTAATTTCTTTTGATTATTGTAGGATAATTTTTCTCTTGCATACAAAAAAAATAATGATTTTGCTAATTATAAATTTGAACGCATTGAAAATTATTATAATTCTTTAGATTTTCGTAAAAAAGTACTTCCTTTTTCATTATTTCTATTATTTATTTACATATGTATTTTTTTGTTGTTGTTGTTTGAAAACCAACAAAAATACAAAAAAAAAAATCCCAAAAACTGCAAACGAAAAAGCTTATTTACATTTATACACATTTGAAACCAATTTTTAAAAATTAAGACAATGTGGTCACCACTATTAGTTCGTCCCCCATACTGCTCACCTCCACCACCGCCGCCGCCGCTCACAATCAACACCACCTTCAACAACAACAACAACAACACCACAACTCTGCTGCCTCCGCCACATCCACGTACACCACGACAACAACCACTTCCCAACCGCTGCACGCCATCAAAGCCGAAATTGACGAAGACACGAAACATATAATCGTGAATGGTGATGGCACCACGACCACGCTGCAGACACAACCGCAACCACAGTATCATTACATCACCACCACCGGTGAAGATGGACAAACACCGACAACGATCGTCTTTGAGAACTATAATGGTGAGGTCACCGAAATGAATGGCGGTGGCGCCACGACGATCATCAAGTTCGAGGGTGATGATAATGAGTACCAGGAGTTTCAGGTGATTAAGCATGAGGAGGACAATTCGAATGGCAACAATACATTAGAGGCACAACAACAACAACAACAATTGCAACAACAGCAGCAGCAGCAACAACAACAACAACAACCGCAATATACATATAAGACAATAACGAAACAGGATGAAGAAATGAATCAAACCGTTACCGATACGATTATAGTGCCCGCTAATGGCGTACCGGCGATACCGCCACAAAAGCAGAAGCGCAAACGAAAAACACGCTTAATATCGCCCGACGAACAGGGCGAATACTTGGAGAAGATGTCCGTGCGCGGTTTGGACATACAGCGCTACGAACATATCATCGACGGCGTCTCCTACTGCCTGGTGTGTGCCAAAAATGATGTTTTCAAAACGTTCAAGAACAAATACAGTTTTCAACGTCACGCCTATCTCTTTCACGAGGGCGATAATCGTAAAATATTCGCCTGCCCCATTTGTAATAAGGAATTCTCACGCCCGGACAAAATGAAAATGCATAAAAAGGATAAACACGGCGACATACAGCTGCCTGATGGCACGCTCACACCCGCCTCAACGCCAGTGAAGCAAGCAGCCGATGCGCCACCAGCGAAACGTTCACGCGCCTCAGGTAACCGTACGCCACGTGCACGCAAGCCGCGCGCCACTATTGCGAACACGGCCACAGTGTCGGTTAGTAGCAGTAGTGAAGAGAATGCGGTGGAGGCTAAACGCAAGCGTCTCGCTCAAATCGATAGTGTTATAGATGTGGTGCAGCAACAAGCGGCCGATGTGAATGGCGCGCAGGTTCAAACGGGCACAGTTAGTGTGCAAATGCAGCAGCAGTCGAACGCCGTACAGCAGCAGCAGCAGCAGCAACAAGTGCAGGTGCAACAACAACAAACGCTGCCGTCCATCGATTTGAGCGGCATGATACTGCCGGGTGGTGCTCAGCTGGCATTGGCCAATCCCGGCAACACCTCTGCGCTCTTGCAGCAACAACAACGTGTTACACACCACCAACAGCAGCAGCAGCAGCAACAACAGGTACATGTGCCGCCACCGCCACAGCCGCAACAACAACAACAACACATCACACTGACCGCACAACCGACACAGGTGCTGCAGCCATCAGCAACAGCCGCCACTGCTGCCGGCGCTGCAGGCACCACGGCAGTCATCTATTCCAATCAAATTGATTTGCAGCAAGCATTGCTACAACAGCAGCTGCATGGTCAGAGTATTATGATCCAAGATCAGGCAGGCAATTTAGTGCCATTGCAATCGCTTCAGGCGCTCAACGCGACCACCTCGTTGGATGGCACGCAAACGATTTATACGACCACACAACCAGCGCGTCACGCGCAGCCACCGCAACAGCTGTTGCAGGCGACACAGCAAACGGCAGCGCCTAGTGCGTACCAGACGGCGCCGCAGCAGCAGCAGCAGCAGCATATACAGTTGCAGGCGCTGCCTAGTGGTTCGCCGCAAGAGACTATTATCACAACAACAACAACGCCAGTTGTGCAAACACAACAGCAGCAGTTGAAAACGACAGCGCAGCAGCAGCAACAACAGCAACAACAACAACATGGAGGTAATGTTGTAGCGCAGCATCAGCAACAACAGCAACACTATGAACTTGAAAATGTTGCATATCTCTCATCGACCGCCGCAACGCCAGCGCCAGCAGACCAACAACAACAACAGCAGCAGCAACAACAACACCATGTTATCGGCACGGTACAAAGTTATCAAATACTCACGCCAGACGGCCTGCAAGCATACCCCACCGCCACGGCGACCACAACCAAACTCGAACCGAGTGATTTGGCAGAGTTCTCACCCTACACCTCACTCTCCAGCACGACGCCCCATTACACGTTCACAACGCATGCGAGTCATCATGGCGCCGCGACGGACGCACAACAGCTGCATCAGCAAATAGCAGGCGCCACAACTAGTCACACTCAGCAGCAGCACCAACTGACGGCGGTTGGAGGTGGCGGTGGCCAACAACAACAGCATCATGTTCAGCAGCAGCATCACTTTATGGAGTTGAAAAATGATTTGCTTATTAAGAGCGCTGCGGATGCGTACGCGTTGGACGCGAGCTCCATGTATCACCTGCCCTTCTCGCCGTCGTCGATGATCAGCTCCGTGAATGACGTCAACGGGCAATCGTTGCTTGAAACCAAAGAGATTAGGTAATAGAAATTGATATTAAAAAAAAAACGTGTCTCTCTCTCTCTCTTTTAATATGTCACTGACTTGTATTGGTAAAAGTATAAATTTGCAAAAAATTTTTATGGTAAAATAAAATTTAAATAGTAGTGACTTGTGTATGTTTCAAACAGTTTAATAATATGAATTTTTAGATTGTTATTAATTTACAGCGCTGCGATTGCCTGACTGCCTGCCAACCAATCAATCGCCGGCGTGTTTGTGCCAACGCTAAAATGTGATACATATATGAAAAATTCTATGTTTTCATAGAGTACATTTTTAGAAGTTGTTTTTATTTTTTTTTATTTTTTAACGGTAATGTAATGCTAACAAAACAGTTGTATGAGGTAAAAAATGTATGAAATAAAAGTATAAAAAAAGCTTTGTATTAAATTTATATGACTACTAAGTACTTTGAAATATATTAGTTTAGTATTTACATATATAATTTTTTTTTTGGATTCAAATAAAAAATATTTGAGATTATTATTTAGTATTTTTTAATTCTAAAATTTTTTATTATTTAAATTAGAAAAAAATGTTTACTTTATTTACTATATATACGTGTATGTATATATATTTTGTTAATATTTACATATAAAGTAAATAATTGTTAATATTATTTTGTGTAGTCTTTGTTTTTTGTTTTTTTTTTTTTTGTATGATAAAATTGTGAAATTTTAAAAAGTTTCTTCTATTTATTTTACATTCTATTAATAGTATTATAAAAATGCTGTCAATTTTATACAACATAAGAAATATGTATGTATTTATAATGTCGTTGCGTTGTATTGTTGCTGCTACTTCTTCTTCTTCTCATACTTAACACACTCTAATTACACTTTAAACACTCAACAAAATCAAACACTATCTTTAAAGGCTACGAAGAATTTATACCAGAAGATATAAATTGTTTTTAAAATTTTTTTTTAACTCTTTGAGCGAAAATTAATTTTTTGCTTTATTTCTAATGCATATTAATATTTTTTTTTTAGTTTTATTACAATTTCTGGTGTATTTAAAAATTTAATCACTCATTTCAATGTGGTGTGGTGTTTTTTTGGCGGTAAATTTACAAAATATCTACTTGTTTAATTTTTAAAACAGAAAATCTTAAAGTGTTGCCTACTTTTAAGCACATATTAAGAAATTAACTGTCACATAAATGCAATAAAAATAATTCAGAATGTAACAGTTTTTTGAATTTCCACCTTTTAGAAGCAATTAGCCTACTTTTAGGCGCTTTGTTAATGGCAATTTGCATTATAGTTCTTGTTTGGCTGCAAAAATAAAATAAAAATTTTTATTGCCTACCTTTAGGCTCTGAATAATTTTATTAAAATTTTACCAAAGTTGTGGATTAATTATTTTATTTTGTGTTGAAGTTATCGATTAAATGATTCCTTTTTGCGCAATCAAAAACTTAAGCGTTTATAAAACTGTGTTTGAGAAAATTTACAAAAGATATTTACAGAAATGTTGCCTACCTTTAGGAGCCACACAAATTTTTTGAGTTGGTTTTGCCATGCGTATCGAAAGTTGCCAGCACCAAAGCCACACTACTATTTATTTTCTAATTGACTACTATTATTTTTTTTTCAAAATATTTGTTCTTTACACTACTCATATGAATAAAGTAAATAAAAATATCTTGCGCGCTCAAAAAGATTTTTCTCATATAATATGGGTGTGTTATCTACATTTAGCCACATTATTTTAGTACTTTTCAATTAAACTGCTACCCTGTGGTAGTAGTATATTAAAAGATATTTTTTATTTATTAAAATTAAAAATAATTATTTTTTTTTTTAATTTCTCCTTATTGTTTTTATATATTAAATAAAATTTTTGCGTAATCTTTGGAATTGTTGTGTAATTAAACTTGTTGTTGGGTCAATATAATTTTATTTTATTTTATTTATTTATATTTTTTCAATGTAAAATATTCATTTATTATAAATATTATTTAAACATGGAATTGTTTTGTAATAATTATAATTATTTATTTTGATTATTGAAAACATTAATTTAATTAATTTTTTTTATTTTGTTTTCTTCTCTTTTTTTCTTTTTCATTTATTTTTTTAAACGCAAAAAAAAAACATTTGTAAATGAACGATTACAACAACTCCTAACACGACTGCGTTCGAATAAACAACAAAAACCATAACATATCCTGCCAACCCACTACGCCTATATGTACATAAATAATGTAAATATACATGCACACAAATCCAAACGCACACTTATGTACATTCACACAATTGAATTTGTTAAATAACCAACCAAATGTACAGCTATGATATCACCGAGGCGGTTCTGTTAGCGCTGTAATACGATAAAAGCGAATTTTAAGCTGCAAAGAAGAGGATGCTATAAAGGAATCGAAAAAATGGGAGAAAAAAGATTGTAAATTTAAAACTATTAAAAACAAATTAAACTAAAAATAATTGAAATTAAAATTAAATTTAAATAATTAAAAATTAAATTTAAATAATTAAAAATTAAATTAAAAAAAAAATAAAATTAAATTAAAAAAAAAATAAATAATTAATAGTTAATACTAAGGACATAAAAGCACCCGAATGAGACAAACAAAAAAATATAAAAAGAGATAATGAAAAACAACCGCATATATACTACGTTTCAGGATCTGTTTGCGCGTTGTGTCCTTTCATTTGAGCATGCGCATTACCGTACATTTTTATTTAAAATTATATTCATTTTCTTATAACAACATACATATGCTGCAAACTACTCTACTACTACTACGTATACTGTTCAATAAAATATTGTACCAAAGGTATGTGTTTTCGTAAAAAAAAAAAATATTTTGTGTTTTTGTTTTTTGGTTTAAAATAAATTTTTGTTGTTTTTTTCTTCATACGGCTAGAGGTAGTTTTGTTTTCTCTTTTCCCTTTTGGTTATGGATTAGTATTCTCGAAAATATTCGCTTTGGTCTCTTAGGTGTTTAAAAATTTGGCAGCCAACGCTCACAATAAGAAGAAGCATATACAAAATAATAATAATACGCGGAGGGATTTTTCAAAAATAAGTGATATACGGAAATGTTCTAAAAATTAGGTGGAACTAGTTTTATTTTGTAAACCAATTCTTTTTTTAAAAATTTTGAATTTCGAAAATTCTATTTCAAAACCATCGATCATTTCTTTGCCGTTTTGGTTATAAATATCTTTGGAAAACACTTCTCTCAGGTAAATTCCAATTGCAGGTCCCTCTCTCTCTCTTCTCTCTTTCTCTCTTTCTCTATCTCTCTTCTACAATTCGCATTTTGTTGTTCCTAGTTGTCAACGAGTTCTGCTGAAAAATTGCCGGAATTGGCAACAAATGTTTCTTTGTTTTTAATTTATTTGCTTTACCCAACACATTCTTACATTTTTTTTTTCAAAATTTTTCTTTTTGCTCTTTTTTACATTTTTATCACTTCAATTCCAACAATTAATCAGAGGGAATGCGCAATTTCATGATTTATTAACACATTCCACAAAAAAAATGCAAAATTTTTTTTCAACATTTGTATAAAGTATGTATGTGTGTATGTACGAATATGTATTTTTTCACATGCTTTCATTGATTTAAAACCATATTTTGATTATAAAGTTTTTAAAATTTTCTTGTTTATATTAATATGCACAGACCAATCCATTGCTTTTTCATTCAATTCATCCAATCCGTGAGCTGTTGTAAATTAGGGCTGTTGTACACATAGAAATTTAAATTCATCGTTTCAAAAAATCATATTATTAAAATAACAATTTAATAATATTTATTTTAATAATTTTTTTTATAATTTTTGAAAATTAATCAATTAACTCATTTCTAAAGCTTTTGATTAAATTAAAGACGCAAATATTCTTTGAAGAAAGTTTTTTAAATATTCGATTTTCGTGCAAGTTATCGATATGTGTGCATCAAAAAAATCGATTAATTCAACTCTTAAGTTATTGATTAATCGAAAGATACAAATATTTTGCAAAAAAAATTTGTTAAAATTATCTATTAACAAATTTTCGTGCAAGTTATCGATTTATGTAGATATTTTTTAAGTCAAATTGTTATTTTTAATCAATTTGACTATATCTGTAATTAAGCTATGAACCTATCGACTGATTGCTAAAGTTATCGACTCAAATATTATTTGAAACAGTGGCCGTTTAAATGACTAAAATTATCGATTTTTTTTCTAGTTGTCCACCAATTAGTTTTCAAATTTATAGGTAACTTGATTTTTATCGATTCCCATAGTTGTCAATTAATCGTTATGCGCAAATTTTTTACGAAGTTGGCGTGCAACCACTTCTGTTAAAATGATTTATTAATCGATTTTTGTTTATTTTTCGTTGTGTGCATTTTAAAAAATATCGATTTTGTTGAAGTGATCGATCTGGCAGCTTTTAAAATTATCTATTAATCTAATTTGTTGCAGTTATCGATAAAAAAATTTTTAAAATTACTTTTTTTTTTAGAAGATATCGCTGTCTAAAATTTATTTTTCAAATTATCGTTAATTAGATTTGGTTGGAGTGTTCAACTAATTAAAGGTTCATAATTTACTTGATAAAGCACCGACTAAGAACATTTTATATTAAAATTATCAATTAATAGATTTATTTTTGATCAGATATCGGTTAATTTATGTTTCTCAAAATGTCGATTAATATTTTTTTTGGAAAATTATCGACTAATTTATCTTGTCAAAATTATCGATAACGGCTTTGTTGAAATTATCAATCAAATTACTGTTTTTAATTACATATTAAATGACTGTTTCATAAAATATCGATTAATCGATTTATTTTGTTCAAGTTTAATCGATACCTCTTGTTTTGTTAAATTTTTCGATTAAACTAGCCATATTTGTTGAAGCTATTATTTAATCAATTTATTTATTTTTTTCAAGTTATCGATTAAACCTTTTTTTTACTAAAACTTTTGATTAAACTACTACCTATATTTGTTGAAGCTATTGGTTAATTGATTTATTTTGTTAAATACATCGATTTATTTTGTTACATACATTCATTAAACGATTTATTTCGTTAAAATTATCGATTAATAGATTTATTTCATTAAAATTATCGATTAATTTATTGTTGTCAAGTATCGAATAATTGACTGCTTTAAATATCGATGAATGGAAGTAATTCTTACTAAAATATCGATTAATCGATTTGTTTTGTTGAGGTTATCGGTTAGTCCTTTTATTTTTCCAAAATTTTCGATTAATCGACCTTTTTCAAACTATTGATTAATTGATTTATTTTGTTCAAGACATCGATTAATAGATTTACTTTGCTGAAATTATCTATAAATCCTTTGTTTTTAAATATCTATTAATTGACTTTTTTAAATATCGATTCAATTATATCTATACCATCAATTCGATTTATTTTGTTCAAGATATCGATTAATCGATTTTTCTATACATTTTGCTTTAAGTTATCGATTTATTAATTTATTCCTAATATTTTTGTATTAATCGGTATGTTTTTGTACAATTATCGATAACATTTCTTCTTCTAACCTACACAGCCCAAATTTAAAATACAATAATCAGTATTATTGCCCCGTAAATCCGTACATAATGTATAAATATACATATTTATATGTATGTATATGAATTTATATCAAACACCTTTATAATTATAAGACTTAGTTTTTATTTCTTAAGAATGAACAATTCGATCTTAAAACTAATTTATTTTTATTGTCTTTTTTCTTTGCGTTCTTTCTTTTTACATGATAATTAATTTCAACGTCTATGTTTGTGATTCTGTATCTGTCTGTCTGTATGTCTACTACCTCACCACACGAATGAACGCGTAGGTTTTTCTAAAAGCCAAACGATTAGCGTTGACAACAATCAAAATCAATACAAACATATTATAAACAACAACAATTATGACAAACAACACCATCACCAATCACTCATTGCCGACACAAATTTCCCCTTCCAACAACCAACACCACCACCACCACCACCACCACTACTACCACTACCACCATTGCAACCGATCAAACGTAGAGTTGGCCGACCACGAAAATATCCAGATACGAACCTGTCGAGTTTGGCAAGCCCTAATAGTATAAAAACAACAACAAAAACATTTGCACCAAAACCAACAACTATTCCTTCACCCAGTACATCATTGTCACCAACACCATCATCACCAACAACAATATTGCATGTAGCTGCTCCCATCAGCGCCGCAAATACCATCCGATATCATCATCTCAGTTCATCACCAACAACAACAACAACAACGCCAGACAATGCCAATATCGAACAAAACAAAAAGACCGCCACACAAGTCATTATACACAAAAGCACAACATCACCACCAACAACAACAACAACACCAATACCATCAACAACATTAGTTATACCCAATCCAACACAGTTACAATGTAGCAGCAACAACAACAACAACAACAACAACAACGCCAACAGCAGTAAAGCAACAACAACAACGGTACAAACAAGCTTGCCAACAACACCGCTGTCATCACCGTTAAGTAAAGCCATTAATATGGGTATCATTGGTGGTGATGGCAGTGGCAGTGGCAGTGGCAGTTTTGATGACAAATTCAACAACAACCATAACAACAAGAGCCGAATGGTTGGCGCGCTCGGCAATAGCACAGGCAATGGCAGCGTTAAATACAACAATAACTACAATAATAACACAGCAAATAATTACGTTGATAAATTTACTGATTTTATTTCGCATGCACGCTTTGCTGGCAATAAATTAACCACAACAACAAATTGCTCTTCTCCCTTTCTCAAACCAACCGTACCGTTGCCCATAAAAACTACAACACAATGCAGAACTGTCGCTGGCGCTACAGCGGGCGCAGGCAACACCATCATTAGAAACGCCAACAACACCGTTATCACCACCACCACAAACGCTGCCACCGGCAACGGCAACGGCAACAAGAAAACGACAATACAGCCGCGTACAGTGCAGCTGCTAGTGACGCGTCGACCGATTATTACCAGCGCCAATGCCAACAACACGAACCCCACACAAATTATTGCGAGCAATAGCAACGCCCACAGCGCTGGCGCTACACAAACTGCAACTATTGTCGCGCCGGGTGTGTTAAAAATCACATCAACAGCAGCGCCGACGCTTGCACACAATCACAACAACCAAACAACCATCTTACATACCACCGCTGCCGCTAGCGCCGCCAACAACAATAGCAACAACAACGCCGCTGCCGCAGAGACCGTCGTTATTGAGGAGGAGGATGATGAGCTGCTCACAGCGACAAGTGGCGACGAGGGCTCAATCTCCCCCAGCGCACTTGCAATGTCAGCAACTACAGCGCAAATTTTACGAAAATTCCGCATACCCAAGGGTACAGCGTTAACGGCGAAATCGATGACAACAATGCTGACGAGTGATGCGGCGGCGGAGACACTGATCTGTAGCGCTTCAACATCGCCAGCGCAATCGCCCATACATTCCACTACCAGCTCGCCACCACCGCCAGCGGATACGCCAAACTCCGTCGATTTGGTTGAGGAAGTAATCGAGACAGATGAGAATTCGACGTGCCACTCGGCGGAAGCGCTTATGACGGCTGACACCACCACCGCCGATACCATAAACGAATGTGATGATATGGAGGGCGAGGAGGAAGAGGAGGACGAGGAAGCGGCGGCAGCGTCAATTGTTGAAGCGGCGGATATCGGCGACAGCAGCAACGCGGAAACTAACAACGCTCACACCGCAACCACAACAACAGTTTTAGTACCAAATAATGGCGCTGTAGCAACGGCCACAGCGCTGCCACAAATACAATTGCAAACCATACAACCGAACGGTACTGTGACCTGCATAAATCTACCGCCCAATACAATATTGCTTACGGCGCCGGATGGCTCTACAATACTTGCGCAGGCGACGCCACAACAGTGGAGCAAACTTACACAACAACAACAACAACTACAGCAACAACCGCAGCAGCAGGCGCAACAACAACAACAACAAATCATTGCAATACCAGACTGGCATAGCAGCGGCGCCGGCAGTAGCGTGAATAGTAACACCGCTACCGTACTACAAGCGGTACAACAACAACAACACCAGCAACAACAAGCAGCTGCTACTACAACACAAACACTGCTATTCACCGCCGACGGCACAGCCATACCACTTTTGCAATCTGCGCCTGCGCCATCTAGCAATGCAGCCAGCGGCTCGACAAACGCCGCAGCAGCGGTGGCCGCCGCGCAGATCATTGCCGCTCAGCAGGCTGAAGCGTTGAAGGCGCAAGTGTTGGCGTAGGGTTTTGCCGGTGGCCAATTGGGGTGATATTTGAATAATGCCACGATAATGCCGACAGCGTATTTTTTCTAAAAAACACCCGAGCATACATATGTACATACCAACACCACCACCAGCAGCAGCAGCAGCAGCACTAGCAGCAACAGTTGATGTGCATACCCAGCCGTTACAATAAGAGCAACAACAACCACAACAAGGGGAAAGGTAATTTTTATATGTATGTACATGTGTTTATTTTAAAGATTCTAGCTAACTGTTTTATGTGCGACTATATTATCAAATATTGTTTAAGCATATTATTATTATTCAACATTGAAATATTTTGGTTGAAAAAAAAAATATTTTTGATAAAAAAAATTATTAAATTTTAGTATGGTATGAAAAAAAAATTACTTTTTATTCTCGATAATTAATTTTCAAATTAAAAAAAAATGTTTTTGTTACTCAGTCGACAGTGTTTAAAGAATCAATAGCTGCATGTGAATATCGAAAATCGCGCCAATTAGCTACAGGCAAAAATTAATAATAATAATAAATTATTAAAAAAATAATAATAATAATATTAAAAAGATAATAGTCTAAATGCTCAACATCGCGAATTTTTCGCAAAAAACAATTTTTGCTAGATATATGCTGGTCAATTACAATAATTTTGTATAAAATAATATAAACAATAATGTGAATGTTTAAAAAAAAAATCTTTAAAAAGCATTGATTTTTTTTGTAAATATTTCATAATAAACAAAATGATGTAGACAAAAAAATGTAGACTTTAAAAATAATTTAGTTTTATTATATATTTTTTTAATTCTCAATACTTTTTTTATTATTTTACTTTTATTTTTAAATCGCTATAATATATAATATGTTGTAGACATAACATTTCTTTTTGTAAATTCTCAAAAATAAACTTTAAAAATTATTTAATTTATTATATTTTTTATTTTTCAATAATTTTTTTTATTATTTTTGTTTTATTTTTACTTCTCAATCATAAATAAAATAATATCGATTTAGCAATTTTTTATGATTATTTTTTTAATTTTCGATCATTTTTTTATTATTAATAAATGCTTTTAAATCTCAATAATAAATAAAACGATGTACACATACTTTTTTTATACATCAACCAAAATAAGCATAAAAATAAAGGTTTTTATATATTTTTTTTTAAATTCTCAATAATTTTTTATTTTCTTACTTTCATTTTTAATTCTCAGTAATAAATAATATAACTTGGAATTTGAAATTTTTTATGATTATTTTCTTTATGCTTCACAATAAGTTTTTATTATTATTAAATGTTTTTCATTCTGAATAATTTTTATTATTATTAACAGTTTTTTCATTCTCAACAATAATCAAAATAATATAGATTTAAAATTAATTTTTTTTTGTGCAAAATACGCTGAAAAAATTTGATACCATTTTAAATAAAGTCTATTTTATTTTTCTTTATTGCTTTTTTTTTGCACTTTAAAAAAATTTTGTTTAGTTTTATAACGATAATTTAGAAATCGCTAATTTTTGTTCTTTAAAATCGAAAGTTTTGAATTCAGCAGTTGTAATATATAAAAATTGGGTATTTTTTAAATTTAACAATCAAAAAATTCAAAAAAAAAAATTATTTACTTTTTTTCAAAATCAATCTTCTGTTGGGAAAAGTTGTTTATTTTGTTTTATGCCTTCTTTGCAAAAGTTTTGTTTTGTTTTTCTTTTTGCAAATTTGAAACTTTTGCAAAAAATTGTATAAAGCAAATTATCACCTGATATTTTATTTCTAAATTAAAAAAAAAATTTTAAAAATATATTAATTCATTTTTTTTTTACTTTTTCTTGTAACTCTTTTATGTTTTTCATTTTTTGTATGTTTTACTTTTTATGTTCATTATTTTTTGTTGAGTTTATTTCTATTTTTTTATTTTAATTTTTGTATTTATGTTTTGTGCTTTAATTATATTATGTTTTTGTTAATTTATTTTAATATTTTTTTTTTTTGTAATATTATTTTAATTTTTATTTTTTGTAATTATTTTATTTTATTTTTTGTATGTTTTTTTATAATTTTTTGTATGTTGCGTTTGTTAAAATTTGTCTATGTTTTTGTACATATATATCTTGTATATTAGTTTTATATATTTAAATTTTTTTGCTAAATTTTGCTTTTCACTTTTTGAAATTCTTGACAAAACAAAGCTTAAAATGTAATATTTAAAATTAATAAAAACAACAACAACAAAATCACACCACATTTAAAGTAACTCCATAGTGTAATGAAAATAATTATTGTCTATTAATGCAGTTTTTATAAAAAACAAATTTATAGAGCCAGCATATATCTTGCAAAATCAATCTTGCAAATCCAATAGAATTTTTTAAAACAGAGAGAATTCTTCTAAGCTGCAAATCAATTAAAATTAAACTAAAAATTATATACTAAACGTGCCAACTGTGGGCGATATACCAAAATTGTGACAAAAAAAGTAAAGAAAAATTTAATAATTGTAAAATATATACGAAATATATATAAATACTACCATAAACATATGTACATACAAATGTACATATACGTATATATATTGCATGGCGTTGTGAAGCTTATACTACATATTATACAACAATGCATAATATAATATATAATCGTTACATACGAGTACATACATTTGTATATAACTATGTGAGAAGAAATGTGTAATGCTGGTATGTAAATATACACGCATACATATATATGTTAAAGACGATTAATTAATTATCAATAAGCAAGCGTAAGTGGTATTTAAGACATGCATAAATGGAAAAAAAATGTAATCAAATGAAAAAAAAAAACAAAATAGAAACAAAAACAGCAACTAGAGACACGCTGAATTAATCGTGTTGAATTTAAAATTAATAATCCATATATTTGAGAATGAATAAAATATTTTTGAAAATTTTATAAAATCAACGTTTTTGTCAATGCATAAATTTGACTAAAACTAAAACAATAAAAAATTAAAGAAAATAAAATAATTTTTGTAAAAGCATAAGCAATTGTAATAGGCAAGTTTCATGTTAGACCAACAACAATTTAACAATTATTTTTGTATTAATCTGCTACTACTACTACTACTATAAATCAGTATGAAAAGCAAAATGCAGCTAATAAAGATTTTTTTTTCAAAGTTTCTCATATTTGCATTAACTAACAGTAAACATAAAATTTCGAAACTTTTTTTTACTACACAAGCAGTTCATATGGATTAAGAAAAAATACTTTAAACAATTTTTTTTTGTTATGGTGCATGTTTTATACTGTTTACAGCTTATTTTGCTTAATTTGAGCTTGAATTGAAGTAGTTTTCCAAAAAATATTCTTTCAAATTGGCTGAATTTTCAATTCTTTTCCGACACTCAATGATTTTGATTTATTTATTTTTAATACAAGTAATTAATTTTAAATTTTGCCGTTTTTGTGTTTAGGTTTTTTACATATCAGCCCAAATTAAATTCTTTATCTACTGCATAAATATTTACTTGCCGTTTTACTCTGTTTTTTTTTTTGTGCGCTTTTACGCCAAAGTTTTGTTAAAATGTTTTTTTTCTCACTTTACAATAAATGCATTTCTGATCATTTTGTTTTAATTCGGGTGCTGTCTTATTATTATTAGTTTATTTTTAATCATTAGTTTTTATTAATTGCTTTGTATGTACATACATTTGATTTATTTATCATAAAATTCTTATAAAAAAATTTTAGTTAATATTTTACTAAAAGGCATTATTTATTTTGACATTCTATAAAAAAAGTTTTTAATTATTACATTTTTTTTACCTATGTATTGTAGACTGAGCCCTCAGCTGCAAAATTAGTTCCATATATTTTATATCTGAAGTATGCCTAAAAGTATGCAACATGTATATTAATCAATTGTTGTCCTTTTTTTTTTGATCTCAAAACTGAATATTTTTTTTTAGTCAAGCTCAAAGAATTTCAATTAATTTAATTTTTTTTTAATTTAACATAAAATTAATACAGTTTTTACTCACTTTTTTATTTTTTATTATTTGTTAAAAAATCTTTTTTTCTGAAAACTAACTAAATTTTTAACTAAAACGCAAATATGTTTAATTACATTTTTTTTGTTTTAAAATTTTTTATTTTTGAAAATAATCTAAAAACAATAATTTTTTTTATTAAAACTCAAAATTTTTTATTTTTTTTAAAGTAACGTAAAAGTAATATTTTTTTAAATTATTATATATCTTTTTCTGGGAAATTAACTCAAAAAGAACAATTATTTTTTCAAACTCATATATATTTTTCTATTTTGGTTTTGGAAAAATAATAAAAAACTCACAAACCATTTCAATTAAACTTTTTGTTTGGAAAATTAACATAAAAATTATAAAATAAAATTAGTAAAATTCAAAATTAATTTTTTTTGGAAATTATTCTAAAAATAATTAAAAAATTTAAATAAAAGTTTTTTTTTTAATTAACCTAAAAATAAAACATTTCTTTACTAAAACTCAAAGCCTTTTTCTAAAATCTTTTTTGGAAACTTAACCAAAAAGTTATGATTATTTTCTTAACTCAAACATTTTATTTAATTTTTTTATTGGTAAATTTTCCAAAAGTTATATTTGAATTTTGATTTTTGAATATTAAACTACAACTAATAGACAAAGAATTTTATTTGAACTTTTTCCAAATTTAACCTACAAATTTTAAACTTTTTACCCAAACTAAAATTAAAAATGTAGAAAAAATTTCAAAATACTCACATTTAGGCGCTCAACTCCTCCTGTACAGCGCAGCACTGGCATGGGTTAATATTTCATATAAATGTTGCATACTTTTAGCCGTATTTTTCACTTTTTTCTATGTAAAAGCTTTTAGAGTAAAGGAAAATGTAAATAAAAACAGGAAATAAAAATAAATTTAAAAAAATAATTACTAACAAAGATTAAAAAAAAAATTAAGACAAATTCAAAGACCTACTAAGTAAGTAAGCAATCCAGACGAGGCATATAAAGAGAATTAAAATATAAAAAAATACAAAAAAATATTTTACTAAAAATTTAATTTATGTGTTTGTAGTGTATGTAAATGGAAATGATTAAAAATATGTATGAATAAAATTTATAATTAATACAATAATATATGCATATGCGTCCATTTGCTGGTATTTTTTTCACTACAGTTAGCTTTCGTTCATTGATTGATCTAACTTTATCTATATGATATTATTATTATTATTTAAATTAGTAAATTTTTGTTTTATAAATAAATAAAAAATAAAAGAAAGAATCATAAAATGCAAAAAAAGAAATACAAAAATTAATATTTAAGTTTTAGTGACTAGAAGTTGAAAAAAAAAACAATTGTTTAGATTTTAAGCACATGTTTAATAAATAAACTAATTTAGTATGTATATACAACATACATACATAAGACAAGCAAAACAAACAAACTGCGAAGCAAAGCAAGCAAGAAACTACAATAATTTAAGAAATTTACCGATTTTGAGGGTGAAAAAAAAATTTAAATTTAATTTAATTTTAAATTGAAAATTTCCTAATTTAATTAATTTTTATTTAAATTTTTTTGAAAAGCATGAGAATCTGAAAAAGAATTAAAAATAATTTTCTTCACAAACTAAACAAAAAAAAAACAACCAAAAACCAATGATTGATATTTAGTATTAACGCTAAGAAATTTAATTTATAATAATTAACTACTAAGCGCAATATATTTAAAGGAAATTAATTTGTGTAACTAAACGAAGAAGAAGAAAATCATTAAAAAATACATAATATGCTAAGAAAACAATTCAATTAGTTTCATAGAGAGAAAAAATAATATAAAAATAAAATTAAGTAATTAAAATTTAAATTAAAAAAAAGAATTAAAATTAAATATAATAAAAAATAATAATTTAACTTATAATTAAATTTAAAAAATTAAAATGAAATATAATAATTTTAATTGAAAAATAAATTATACTATACGAAACTAAAATTAGCTTGTAAGAACCTGTAAAATATATTATACACTATATTAATTAAATAACTACGAAAGTAATTGATAAACACACACACACAGACATGAATGTATTAAAAATAAACTATTCTAATATTACTGAATACACTGTGCTCTGCTCAGAAATCATCTATTAGCATAACATGTACACACAAAAAAAAAATATTAAATTAAAATAAATATTTAAAAACAAAAGAATATTATTACAAAGTTCCCGCTTCAAGCACAGTGTAATAAATTATTTAAAAATATAATATGAATTATCACTTCATATTAAACTCGTACATTACATACATATAAGTACATACATATATGATATAAAATAAAGACGAAGAATTATTTCATAAAAATTATTGGAAGTATTTTTTTTTAATTTTTCATGCATAAATATTGTATAGTAGGAAAGAACTTACAAAAAATGTTGCATATTTTTAGGGTACAACTTTGAAGATAAACTGTCACTTTATCTACAACAATGACGAATTATACTCGTAGTTATTATTTTTTCTTTTAATATTTTTAATTGAAAGTCTCCTAGACTCGATAAAAATACTCACTTCCCGTTTTGCCTTGTCTTCCTAAAATTTTCCTGCACACAGTGTTTCACTGGGGAACAGGCTAGGCTGCTTAAAGCATAGAATTTTCTAATCTCCACTTTTAATTCAGTCCTTACAAGATCAAAATTAACACAGTTTTCCACCCTACGTTTAGGTAAAATTAAAGCTAATTTATGTCATCGTATTCATTGAATGGGGGGAAGGGGCCAGAAAGCTAGCTGTTTCGAAGTTTTTAGGCTTGAACCAAAGTCAGAGGAATGTTAGAAAGAGTTGGCTTGTGTCATATGAAGACTCGTTGTTGGTTTGAGTCTGCATGAGTGAGAGCTTAATCTGCTAGAATATCTAGACTTTAATTGTGCCAGGACTACATAAGCCTCACGAAGAAGCTCATAGGACGTCGTCTGCAACAATTGAGCTTCCGTAAAGTCATACACTAGTTGAGGGTTAAGAAAGGTTTTGACTCACCGACTAACCTGTGAATGGTCTTTGAAGTCTGCCTATATTTCGCTCTTTTAAACGGTTCTCTGAGGTACGTCGCGACGTGGGACGGTTCACCCAAGGTTGTCGTAATGTGCTCTAATGAGGAGCCCTGTCACCGGTCCTCAGTTGGGTATTACTCTCAGAAGTCTGAAGTTTCTTCATCTGCGTCTCATAAGTACGTGGCATCGATTGGGGTGGGTTGTGGTTAATGATTGGAGGTCGGATTACCAAATAAGTTTGTTGAAAGCAACATTAATTAGCTGATTGGTTTAAAGGAAGGTTGTGGGACTCCCTGAAGATGATAACTCGCTACGTTCAATACACCTTGATAAAATACTTATCGTTTACTTAGTGCTGGTAATACGTGATATCATGTGATGTTCAATGTCTTCTTGCCGCTTGCCTGTGCTTTTCTCGATCGCATTGCACGTTAAGCCCGAGTTCTTTTATAGTTTTCTGAGCATTTGTTGAGGTAGTTCTCATAGCGTCAGCTAAAAGTCAATCAGATACTACCCGGCTAATGATTCGAGGAATTGGCTACAATGGCAGACTTGTGGAGCACTCTGTCGCATGGCACACCCAACATCATCGACTTTTATATTTCGGTCTAACGGTTTCTCCTTCACCCAGTTGGTAAAAAAGGGTCCTTGTGGATTGTTTGAGAGATTGTGTCAGATTCTTGGGAGTGAAGAAACGGCAGAGTTAAGATATAATATCATAGAACATTAGTTGGCAATATCCTGCCCAGACGCCAAGTTCGCGCTGTAAACGGTAAGGAAGTCATATAAACACTCTCTTAGGAGATGGAGGGAGCTTCGGATCGCAAAATGCCACCGCTAACTTAAAAAAAAAGAACATGGCTACCTTATGGCTTCCTTCTACTACGAAAATAAGACAGAGAACAGAATGCAGTTAACAAGAACAGACAATTACCAGAGATGGTAAGTTTATTTTCAAAAACACCGCCCTTATTGGAGATTAGTAAATTGAAAAATCCTAAAAAATAACTGTAGTTTCTTAATATAAGCTTTTATTTACCGACCCTCGCTAGCTGGCACGCAGTGTAGCCTTATCAGTCTTGAGTTAATAGCCACCCATTCCCTTTATTGCTGCAAGGTGGGGGGTTGTTTGCTTATTTTTGTACAATTTTCGTTTTGACTGACATTCGCTGACAGAAAATGCTCCAACACACACATACAAAGACAATAATTACCACCGGCAGCGGCTGACGAATTTGGGCTAAAAGAGCGGAATAAAGCACAAAAGAGAAATAAGAAAAATAATGCTGCTTTTATGGGCGCTACGAATGCCTTCAAACAGCTGTATGCAAGTTTTCTCAATTCAAATGCTTCAAACCGAAATCTTAACTAAGCAGTGCGCCAGCGAGTTGTTTGCGTTTTCATCTTCTCACTATACCAGTGCATAACATACAACTTACCCACTTCGTATCAGCTCATTTAGTTGGCGTCCAAACATAAAAGCGACCGGTCTTTGTGGGAACATTTGTTTTAGAAAATAAATAATAAATAAATATAAATATATTTAGTATATGTACAAGTGTACACGCTTCCAGCGAGTGATAAAGTGCAAATATTTAAACTTGTCTTGCAAACAAACATTTTAAACATTCTCCGAGTTAATTTTCTTTTGGCTGTGCAATAATAATTCCAAAATGGATCCCATGAAAGTTGAAGTGAAGAAGATTGATGAACTCTTCCGATTGGATGGTTATTTGAAGCCATTTGAACGCGAAATACGACGCAGGTGAGTGCTTATTACATACATATATATATTAAATGTGCATATAAAAGGTCATATTTCGCCTTGCGACTGCACTAGTTGACGCTGCTGCTGCTGCTGCCCAACAAATGCATGCCTACTGTCAAAGTTCTTGGCTGCCGCTGATAAGCGTAGGCCCACAGCGTCGTAGCGCTCCGGCCGTAGTGTGTGCATAATGTTTTTACATATGTACATAGTTATGTAGTTATTGAGAAAATGTCATTTAATGGCATAATTTTGCCTTTGGGTGCGTTGAAAGTCATTTTTTCTACGCTTTTCGGTTGTGATGCAAACAAACAAGCGGAGCGCGTTGGCGCATAGTAGTTTTTCAAAGTCAGCTGAAGGTTAAAGTGATGAGCAGCGCACACCGGCAATTTGGCCTCGCCGCCCCATGGCGTACGTGTGCGTGTGAAAACATTTTTCTTTGCATATACATACATATAGTGTATGTATATGTATGTGTTGCTGTGTATATGTGTGCGTGTGTGTGTGTGTTTGATTGGTATTAAATATAAACAATATTTGTTATCACGATTCTATGTAGTAAATGCCGGGGCGAAAAGCAAAATAGTGATTGGAAGTGATAAGAAATATGAAAACAATATTAGTTCCGTGAAGAATTTATTTTTATAATAATTAGAACGGTGTGTACTGGGAGTAAACTATGTACATATGTATGTGCATGTGTTTATAAAATTTAATCTCGTACAATTATAAAGCTAATGAGCATAATTAAATAAAGTTAAAAGAAAGACGCAACATATCTCATTGAATGCAAAAAAAATATATATATATACCATATACATACATATGTATATATTTTCGACCGGAAAGCAAAATGTAGTGCTGGAAAAAATTGTAGCTTGGTATAATTTAACAAATGAGTTTATCGATTGGATGATAAAAATTAAAAATATGTATAAATAATAAAAACAAGAATAAAAATATTAAAAATACTCTTTACCTTTAAAAAATAAATAAAAAATGCCTAAAAAAAAATTGTCCGCTTGTTTGAATGGAAAAAAAATATTTTCAGATTTCAGAAAACTTCCACATTTTCCATTAAAATTATCATTTTTTATTATACTTTAAATTTTTTTTATCTTATATAATTTTTGTTTTATTTCGATTTTATGTTTATTTTACTTTTAATATATTTAATTTAATTAAATAATTTCACTTTATGTTATTTTTTATTATTCAAATAATTTTATTTATTTTATTTTAGTTATAATTGATTTGATATATTAATTCAATTTTATTTTATATTATTTTATTTTACTTAATTTTATTTCTAATTAAATTAATTCATTTTACTGTATTTTATTATTATTTAATTTATACTTTTTTATTTTTCTTTAATTTTTCATTTCAATTTTTTTGTAAATTATATTTAACTTTATTTAAAAAAATTTACTATTATTTTACACTATTTAACTTAATTTTACTTATTTTATTGTATTTTAATTTTTTTATTTTAATATAATTTTGTTTACATTATTTTATTTATAATCGATTTCTTCATTTAATTTAATTTGATTATTTATTTTAAACAATTTGTTTTTATTTTAAATTATTTTACTTGATTTTATTTAATATTTACTTAATTTGCTTTATTGTATTTTGTCTATAATTGATTTAATAAACTCATTTTGTATTGTTCAAATTAATTCGATTTGATTTTATATTATTTATTTTATTTTCCGTTTAATTTATTTCATTTTATTTTATTGTATAAAAAAAATTATTTTATTTTTTCATTATTAATATAATTTCATTTATTTAATTTTATTTATATATTTCAATTAATTTTAATAAATTAACTTTTTTTAATAATCTTATTTTTATTTTTATTATTTTACCTAATTTGATATTATATTTAATTGTTTTAATTTATTTTATTTTATTATATGGTAATTGATTCGATTTTATTTTATATTATTTAACTTAATTTTATTTCTAATTAAATTAATTTATCTTATTGAATTTTACTTTAATTTTTTATTGTATATATATTTAAATTTAATTTTGTTTATTTATAATTGATTTACTATATTTATTTCATTTTATTTCATTTAAATTAAATCGATTTTATTTTGTATTATATAATTGATCCAAAAAACTTGTTTTATTTTATTCAAATTTATTTTATTTTATTTTATTTACTTTAACATCTAATTAAAGTGATTTATTTGTTTTATTTTTTATAATAAATATATTTCAATTTATTTTATTTTATTTATAATTGATTTATTAAATTTATTTTATTTTATTTTTAATTGATTAATTTTTTTTTCATTTTATTTATTTTATATTTTATATTCAACTAAAATTTATAATAACTTCATTATTTATGAAAATTAAATTTTATTTTTATTTCTATAAATAATTTATTTAATTTTATTTTACTTTGCTTTATTTTATTTTGTTTTATTTTCCAGTAAATTAATTTAGTTTGTACTTTATTTTATTTGCAATTAATTTGATTTATTCTAATTCAATTTAATTTATTTATTTGATCTTATTTTATTTTTGTAATTTAATATAATTTCATTTTCTAATTGACTTTATATTATTGTATCGTAAACTTTCATTTTATTTATATTATTTTTTAATATAAATAAAAAAATAAAAAAAAAAAAAATTATAATTTGCTAAAATTCAGTGAAGTTATTTCATATTTTATTTTTATTTCATATAATTCATTTAATTCATTTTATTTTACTGGAGTAATTATTTTGTTTTTATTTTATTTTATATTCAATTATATTAATTTATTCAAATTCCATTTAGTTTAATTATTATATTTTTCATTACATAATATAATTTAATTTTTTATCATTTTAAATTTGCTTTATTTTACTGCATTTTCTTAAATCTAATTTAATTTGTTTTATTTTTAATCAATTTAATTTAACTTATTTTAGTATTTGTTTTTTTTTTTATTATTTTTAAGTACTCGTATACATATGTAAGTATGTATGTTTGTGTATTTGTCTAATTTTATTCATGTAAATTTATTTATATACGCCATCAAGCCGGCACAACGTAAGCGATTATTTTCTTAGCAATTTAATTGCCAAGGCTGCCTACGTCATTTGTCCCAAATGCCACACGCCAAATATTAGAGCAAAATAAACCCAGCATCACAAGTGAAACAATTGAAAGTAATTTGAAAAGAATTACAATGGTTTTCTCAACAAAAAAATTAAAAAAATAATTAAAAAGTAATAATTAAAATATAATATTTAAATATTTATTTAAAATAATAATTATAAATTTATAAAACTAAAAACTTGTATAATAATGCAAAAATTGTAATTTAACTCTATTTATTCACATATGTATTTATGTATATATCAGTGAAGATGCTTCAACTATATTAGTATATTAGTGTACACATGTGCGTATGTATAAACATAAATTTCTATTAATAAACATAAAATTCGACATTTGTTTTCAAATATTTATTTTCCTGTGATACCAAATTCATCTGTCCTCTATTATTTATAATTAGACGTGTGTCTGAAATATTTTTTTTTATTTTTTTGAATTCTTTATTTTATTATATGAATACGTATAATGTTTTTTATTTTTTTATGTTTATTTTTTTTAACTACCCGGATACGGTGTGTGTTCGTAAGACTTATTCCTAATAATATTAATATTTATAATTAGTTTTTAAAAATTCTAAATAAAAGAACTACATAACTAAGTTTTGTGCATATTCCAAAAACGGGCTTACCTGAACTCGAATTGGAATATAATATTCGGAATAAAACCTTTTTTATTATATTTTATTTTTTTTTTTTTTTATTGCATTTTATTTTACTTAATTTTTTTTTATCTTAATTTTTATATTTCATTTCGCAAAATTTTGAAGCATATCATTTTGTTAATTTTTATTTAATTTTTTTATTTTTTATTTTATTTGATTTTAAATTAATTTTTTGTTCATTAATTAATTATAATTTATTTTATTTTATTTTTTGTTATATTTATTTATATATTTTATTTTATTTTATTGTTCTTTATTTGAATTTTATTTATATTATTTTATTTTAATTTCTTTTCAGAACTTTATTTTATTTTAATTTCTTTTCAGTATTTTATTATGTCTTTGTTTTAATTTATTTTATTTTTAAATTTAATTTATTTAATTTTATTTTATTTTTATATTAATATATTTTATTTTATTTTAATTAATTTAATTTTATTTAATTTCTTTTAAAAATTAGCTTGTTTTCTTCGGTATAAATTGTTCTTATTCTTATTATTGTTTTCCTTCTTATCTTATTTTAATTTGCTTCATCGAATATAATTTATTTTCCGCTTTATTATATTTTATTTTATTTAGTTTTTTGGTTTATTTTTATTTGTAGTTTTATTTAAATTTTTTATTTTATTTTACTAAAATTACTTTATTTTTAACACTTTTGTTTAGTTTAATTATTTTTCTTTTAATTATTAAATTATTTTTATTTTATTTTCTAAATAATTTTTTTTTATTACCCCAACAACCACTGTTTTCGTTGCATACTTTTAAGCACCGGATGTGTTGTCCTTTCCTCGCAATGCCAGAGTTGTATTTCCGCTGACATTTCACTGCTTACCTTGCATTAAATGATTTATTCATTTGAAAAAGAAATTTTTTTGGCGAGGGCTTATTTTTTAGATTAAAAAAGTTTTTGCATTAAAATTTTCATTGCCTACATACACAAACTTTCCCACTCTACAGACATGGCGTACTCCGCGAGTGGATCAGCAAAATCGATCAGCTTGAAGGCGGCATGGATACATTCTCCCAAGGCTACAAACACTATGGTCTACACTTTCAGCAAGACAACTCAGTCATTGCACGTGAATGGGCGCCGGGCGCACAACAAGTTTATCTCACTGGAGACTTTAGTAAGTAAACAAATTAGAAATTAAAGTATTGTACTTTAATTTTCTGGAATTTTCCACAGATAACTGGCAATGGGAGGCGCACCCCTTCAAGAAGCTCGATTTTGGCAAATGGGAATTACATTTGCCCGCCAATCCAGATGGCAGCGTACCCATCAAGCATCTGAGCGAAGTTAAAGTGATCATACGCAATCAGGCCGGTCACCTATTGGATCGTCTCTCTCCTTGGGCGACATATGTGCGCCAACCGCCAAAAGAGGCCAATCAGGGCGTCAACTATAAACAGTATGTGTGGAATCCACCACCCACCGAGCGTTACCTATGCAAACATGCACGTCCAAAACGCCCAAAATCGTTGCGCATCTATGAATGTCATGTGGGTATTGCCTCGCAGGAGCCACGCGTTGGTTCATATCAGAATTTCGCTGATAATATAATACCGCGCATCAAACGACAAGGTTACAATGCCATACAAGTAATGGCTATTATGGAGCATGCTTACTACGCTAGCTTTGGCTATCAGGTGACCAGTTTCTTTGCCGCCTCCAGTCGTTATGGCACGCCCGAGGAGTTGAAGCGTATGATCGATGTGGCGCATGAGCATGGCTTGTATGTGCTGTTGGATGTGGTGCATTCGCATGCGAGTAAGAATGTGCAGGATGGTTTGAATCAGTTTGATGGCACCAACTCGTGTTTCTTCCATGATGGCGCACGTGGTGAGCACTCGTTGTGGGACAGTAGACTCTTCAATTATGTGGAGTATGAGGTTTTGCGCTTTTTACTATCCAATTTGCGTTGGTGGCACGATGAGTACTACTTTGATGGCTATCGGTGAGTGTAATGCGAGTGTTGGGGATGGGAATTAAATATAATTTTATATTGTAATTTCTCAAATGATTTTTATTTCTTGTATTTTATGCCACATTGCAGCTTCGATGGCGTCACCTCCATGTTGTATCATTCGCGCGGTATCGGCGAGGGTTTCAGCGGCGATTACAATGAATATTTCGGCCTGAATGTGGATACGGATGCTTTGAATTATCTCGGTCTGGCTAATTATATGTTACACATGCAGAATCCAGAGGTCATCACCATAGCGGAGGTAGGCATTGGAACACACTTGATTTCTTTAGTAAGCTGATGAAATATATTTTCTCATTTTCACACACCACAGGATGTCTCCGGTATGCCTACACTCTGTCGACCCGTAGATGAAGGCGGCATTGGCTTCGATTACCGTCTAGCTATGGCTATACCAGACAAGTGGATCGAATTGCTGAAAGAGTGCACCGATGACACTTGGAATATTGGAAATATTGTGCACACACTGACAAATCGCCGCTGGAAGGAGAACACAGTCGCCTATGCGGAATCTCACGATCAAGCTTTGGTGGGTGACAAAACGATTGCCTTCTGGCTGATGGACAAGGAGATGTACACACACATGTCTACACTCTCCGAACCGTCGCTGATCATTGATCGTGGCATTGCGCTGCATAAAATGATCCGTTTGATTACGCATGCGCTGGGCGGTGAGGCGTACCTGAATTTTATGGGCAATGAGTTCGGTCATCCAGAGTGGTTGGACTTCCCACGTGTGGGTAATAATGATTCGTATCATTATGCACGTCGTCAGTGGAATTTAGTTGATGACGGTATGTTGAAGTACAAATTTTTAAATGAATTCGATCGTGCTATGAATGAGTTGGAGGAACGTTTCGGTTGGTTACATTCGGATCCGGCATATGTGAGCTGGAAGCATGAGGGTGACAAGATAATTGCCTTCGAACGCGCTGGCTTAGTGTTCGTTTTCAACTTCCATCCGACGCAGAGCTTCACGGGGTATCGTGTTGGGACCAATTGGGCGGGCACCTACCAAGCGGTACTGAGTTCAGATGATGAGTTATTTGGTGGTCATAATCGCATCGATAAGAGCTGCAAGCATGTTACAAGACGTGAAGGATATGCGGGCAGAGAGAACTTCTTTGAGGTGAGTTAAGGGGGAGAACTGAAGAAACATACAATACTAGACAAAATAATAACTTTAAATAATTAAATAAGAAAGTAAAATAAAATCAAGTAAAATGAAATAAAACACATCTAAACTAAATTAGAACAAAACTAAATAAATAAATCAAAATTAAATTAAATATAATTAAAATTAAATTAAAACCAAACCAACAAACCAAAATAAAATAAAATAAAAAAGAGAATAAAATATATGTATAAAAAAAACTAAATAAAATAAAAAAGCAGAGAAAAAATTAAATAAATATAAAATTAACAAAAATAGATAAATATAATACAAATTAAATTAAAAAAGTAATAAAAAAGGAAAATAAAGTAAAACTCAAATAAATTAAAGAACAATAAAATAAAATAAAAAAATAAATTAACGGAATAAAAAAATGAACATAAAATCAAATAAAATAAAGTAAAATGAAAATTAATTAAAATAATACAATATTCAGTTAATTTAAAGAAGAATAAAACTAAGAAACATAAATTTTAATATTGTCAAATTTTAATATTTAACTAAAATAAAAATTCAAGTAAAATAAAAAATATAAGAAAAAATAAATCTATTTATATGTATGTTGAATTTAGCTGAAAACTTAGCTAACTCCATTAAATCTGTTTCAGGTCTACACACCCTCCCGCACAGCCGTTGTTTATGCGCATGTGAGCGACTAGAAGTTGGTTTGACCAAGAGCTGCACAATTTAGCCATTATACTCATATTTTTTGTTAGTTATAAAAAATTACTAATTGTTTTTAAAAGAAAAAACAACACAGACTATACCCTATACACTAATAAAGTGAAATGAACAAATATTTTCTATTAAAAAATAGTGTTTATACAAATATACGAAAGGGAATTTGTTTTACTTAAAACCACAGAAGGATCATTGATTTTACTCTCAAAAGATATTATTTCAAAAAGACGATAAATAATTAGAATTTAATTTAAACTTTATTAAGGCGTTGGTAGAAGAATCTGATAACATTTTAATCACTTTAAACATACACTTTCTTAGGCTAACAACGGACATATGAAATTCTTTAAAACGCCAGCATTTACAAAAATATATTATAGTAAAACAATAAGCTTACATACATATTAAATTTTAATACCTTCAGCGTTTTAACTTTGGTTCACATACCTATATAAATAACTGATAAATTATAAGGAAAAATATGGTTTAGCAAACTTTCAGCATGGAATGCGAAGATTTCAATAATAGTTATATTTCACTTAAAAAGTAATTTTTAAATTAATTTCTTAACTTATTTCCTAAAGTGCGAGTTTTTGCTGGATGGTATGTAACCTCTATATGTACGAGTATACACTTAAAAAGCTTAGATAAAGTTTATCATACCTAAATATACAGTTGACTGTATGTGTTGTTCGGAAAAAGTAGCTTAACAAACGCTTCGTCATATTCGCTGTTGTTTTTCAGTTTATAGAACTTCTTTGGACAAACTTTCGATAACATCGTAAGCATGCTTGATATCAGTATCGGTGATTAAGCGATTCACAGTAATACGCATACTCTGACGTATGGCGTGCTTTTCCAAATTATTCAGATAGCGCGCCTCAACAACGGCTACACCAGCAGCAATGCACTATTTATAAATTATATAAACTGTAATAACAAATAAATAAATAAACAATTTTGCCACATACCTTATTGGCAATTTTAGTGAGCAACTCACGCTCCTCTTCGGCATTGTCCCGTTGCTCGGCAATGTACAAATGTTTAACTGGGGAAAGTTCGTTGGCACGCAGTGTCAATTTTGAGAATTTGCCAAAAACTTCTTGCACTTTACGTGATATTTGCTGTAATTGTGTAAACATTTGCGGTTCACTTTCAAAACGATCCAATGCGGAGATAGCCGCTTGTGTTAGTAGTGGCGGGAGTGATGCAGAGAAGCAATAACCCAGGCCAGATAAACGCTGATGTTCGACAATGAAGTGTGAACCAACGCAGAAGCCGCCAATTGTAGCCAAAGAATTTTCCATGCCGGCCATGATGAGATCAACCTCAATGAGCTGTTATTAAAAAGTATTTAATTTTTTTTTTTACATTTATTTTTAGAAATGAAAAATGTACTTACTTCGACATTAAAATGCTCTGTTAGACCATGACCAGTTTTGCCTAGGGTACCAAAAGAAATGCTTTCATCCAAGAATAGGCGCAACTTGTACTTAGCACGCAGCGCTACAAGCGCGGGTAGTGGACAAATCTCGCCTGTATTCATGTAAATGCCCTCGGCAACAAGAAAACGGCGTGTCTTGGCGGCTTTTTTGGGGTTCTAAAGAAATATAAAAAATAACAAGGAATTATAAAATAAGCTGCGTATTTCAAATCACAAACCTTTGCGTCACGCGCTTGTTGTTCAATAAGCAAACGCTCCAAATCCGCCATGTCATTATGTTTGTAGTAATAAATTGTGCTTCGCGATGCATCTAAACCTTTTTGTATTGAAAAATTGACCATTTCATCACTTAAATGTGCAAAAAATACTAAATATTATTAAGTTTTCATTCAGCATGTCGTTGTACTTACGCAAATACGACATCACCACGCTTGGCATATGCCGGTATAGCGCTTGCTATGGTTGAGAAACCATATGAATATACCACGCACTCCTCCATACCCATGAATTTAGCGAGACGATCTTCCAAATCTAAATGCACATCCATTGTTCCATAAAAACCACGCGGCCCACAGGAGCCTACGCCGTATTTCTTTAATGTATTGCAAGCATCTTCCAATATTTTCTTATCCTCCAATAAGCCCAAGTAGTTGTGTGTTGCCAAATTTAGACAATCATTACCATCCACCACAACTCGTTTGCCAATTTTCGACTGAACTAAATGCGTTTGTAACAACGGATGATTTGGATCGGTGTCAGCGACAAGCGGTTCTGGCTCATAGTTGGCAATTATGGCTTCTTCCTCCTCCTTACTAAAGCGTTTGCCGCGTCCATTACGTTTGACGAATAACAACCATATAACCGAGAGTAAGAGGAAACCCTCCAAGACAATCACATAAAGTGGAGTCTGTAATAAGTTCAATCTTTAATTTTTCTTTGAATACATAAAATAACTGCCATATACTTACATTTTGGAAAATACGCTCGATTTCATTAAACAAATAAGGTATGGCCACCATATTGCCGTCGCTCTGTCTTGCTGAATAATTGTAGAAAATTTGTTAAAAATCAATTATACATAAATGATTTACACGTGAATAAGTTACAATCAGAACTATTTCCAATTAAGTCCCTGAATGTGTCATGCTTTGCCTGTTATATACGGTAACTGTTTAACATATCTACAATTCACATATTCCTGTGATAAGATTACTATTTTTCCCCTAATTTTGTAATCAGAAAACTCCAATACAAAGAAACCACTTTACGTTCCTACCCTATATTCCACTGTATGCAGACTCAAACTTATACTATTTTCATTTTTTCGAGCACAAAATTTACCTTTTCAGTTTTAATTAATCACAATTTAAATATATTTTGGAATAATTTATCAAATATGCACAAAAGGCTAAAAAAAGAAACAATTTTATACCGCAATTCAATGCGAAATGTCAAATGGCATCTGACTACACCTTGAAAACGTTGCCATATTGATGTTAAGGCATACCACCCTATAAGAAAACACCGAAGACGCTTACAAGCGGGCCTAGGCAAACAAGGTTTGTTCCTCTGTTTTTTGTTTGTTTGTTCTAGAAACTCTTGTAAGTTAGAAGCAGATTTTCCCCAAGTACCCATATTCGTAGGTATGAATAAAACACTGTTTTTCTTTATGTAAGATATATAAAAATTTCAAAAAAAAAAATTTAAATAGCCCAAAATGTTTCGAGAACAAGAATATAAATAACATTAGCTTCTCTTTAGTAAGTAGCTTCCCTTTCATATTATATGGGCACAGGAAACCTCCGGAAGAACTGAATAGAAATGAATTCTCTCAGGCTTCCCTTGAGCATATTATAAATAAATACTTATATCCTAATAAAAATGGAATTTCGTAGAATTAAGAATTTGGTAGGTTAAAGGATAATAATTGGCGTTTTGTCACCGCTGCTTTTATTCATGTCAGAAATACACTCAGAGTGGTTAACACTTCCTGCCGAAGAGCGGCCGTAATTCGAACATTCAACTTAATTTTATATCTAAATTAATTTTCTATAATTTTGAATGTTGGTCGCACCAGGATTTTACCACGGGCCTTCCGAATGGTGGTACGCAATGATAACCATTCGGCTACTGCGGCCGCCAATCAAATAAATTACGTACCGACTGGGTACAAAAAGTGAAGAACTTAGTTTTCTAAATGGATCCTTCTGTTATATTGCTTCCTACAAACTGACATTGTATTGCAAACAATCAAGGATGTAATGTCTTCACATCGAATGCTAGTGAGTTTTTATCCGACTTTTCAAGCTAGTTTTCAGTGCGGACAACATGGCTGACCTCATTTCCGCAAAGTTTTCAAACAGTTAGGAGGACATATTATAGCGATTTTCACAAAACAGCCTCTATAATATACCAAATCCTTCGAGTTCGATCATTGGATTGTTAAATAAAAGTTCCAAGTTAGGTTAGGTCTATGATAATGCGTTTAGTCCGCTCTATTAATTTTTCATATAGTTGTTTATTACAGATTTTCATTTTTCCAAGTGAAATGTATGCATCTATCAGAAGTGATATTGGACATTTTCGCAAATTCATATCATTTGCTATCAAATAACAAATTCACATATATGAAATATGGCAGCCATTACCAATGTGTATCTCCATGCATCTCTGCGTTTGATAAGGTGCTTATATTTATTGAAGCATGTACATATTTATATCAGGAGATTGCGGGGGTCTCATTTGATAATATTACCCCACTACAGCCTTTATTAATGTTGTCCTGAGATTTAATTTTGTACTTTGAACATTGTCTGTATGTTTTTTTAAATACACAAGTATCTGATATGTTGCAAATGTATACATATATATGTACATATGAGTAACTTTCACTTTCTGTAAATTTTTTCTTTTAAGTACACAGTTTAAGAATTATTAAAATTCAAACTTTAGCCATCAATTTCAATTATTGTTGCTTATATTTTTATCATTTAACCCCGAAACTTTTGTTATGATGATTTCTTGTTACACCGCCCCACCCCTTCCAGATGTTCTTGTTTACGTTTTTTCTCGTATTTGTGCTATCATTGACGTATAATTTGTATATATACGTGTGTATGGGATGTATCTTACTGTCAATTGCGCACTTTGGACTCTTCTTTTGTTGACTTCTCTCTTCAGTTCGTCAATTTTCGCATTCATAAACTGAACGCCCTGTAAAGTGGTTGATATCAAATAATACAGATTGATATTAAATAAATTGCAGTAGTTATAATGATTAATACAGGAAAATTAGCTGGACGCACACTTTTCATAACCGGTAAGTATTTGGTATTAAGTCAATGTAGAATTTAAAATCTAACAAAAACTGGGTCAACTTTCTTTTTGTCAGGTGCTTCGCGAGGTATTGGTAAAGCTATTGCATTGAAAGCAGCACGCGATGGTGCAAATATTATTGTGGCTGCCAAAACTACCACACCACATCCCAAACTACCAGGTACGATTTATACGGCGGCTGAAGAAATAGAGAAGGCCGGTGGTCGTGCGCATCCCTGTGTTGTCGATGTACGCGATGAGCAACAAGTGCGTTCAGCTGTTGAGGAAGCTGTAGCGAAATTCGGTGGTATTGACATATTGATAAATAATGCCTCTGCCATATCGCTAACCAACACGCTCGACACGGAAATGAAGCGTTATGATCTTATGCATCAAATTAACACACGTGGCACATTCCTCGTATCGAAGGAGTGTCTGCCATATCTAAAAAAGAGTAATCATGCGCACATTTTAAATATTTCGCCTCCTTTGAATTTGAATCCCATATGGTTTGCACCACACGTCGCCTATACAATGGCCAAATATGGCATGTCAATGTGTGTTTTGGGTATGGCAGAGGAGTTTCGTTCAGCTAAGGTCGCAGTGAATGCTTTATGGCCACGCACTGCCATACACACGGCTGCTATTGAAATGTTAACGGGATCCGACAGTTTAAATGTATCACGTAAAGTAGATATAATGGCTGATGCTGCATATGCAGTTCTAGTGCGTGAACCTACTCAATGCACGGGACGTTTCCTCATCGATGATGAAGTGCTCACAGAATCTGGCATAACTGATTTGAAGCAATATGCTTGTAATCCAGAATATGCTGATAAATTAATGCCCGATTTCTTCTTGGATATCCCTGAAAGCGAACTCAACGCCATTAAGGAAGGCATGCAGCAAACAAAAGCCACTCGTGTAGCCGCTGGTCAGATACCCGCCTTATTTGTAAAAATTGAAACATTAATTTCACCTGAATTAGTGCAAAAAACGCAAGCAGTTTTTCAATTCAACATTGAAGGTGACGAGAAGGGTACATGGCATTTAGATTTGAAAAATGGATCTGGTTCATGTGGCAATGGTGAACCAAAGGTCTCGCCTGATGCAACGTTGACTATGAAGGCGAATAACTTTCATGATATGTTCTCCGGAAAACTAAAGGCTGCAAATGCGTTTATGACTGGTAAATTGAAAATTTCCGGCGATCTGAACAAAGCAATGAAACTGGAAAAGCTCATGAGCTCATTGAAATCGAAATTATAAAAATTAGTAGTGTTTTTAAGATATAATTAGTAATAAGTCGCATTTTTTGTATTTGATATTTATGTTTATAAATATAGAAAATACTTACGATTTTGAAAAAACGTTTTGGTTTTAATAATTTTAGTGCAGAAAACGAAATTTGATTTCAAACGTAATAATGGTGATTTGCAAAGTACGGAGGAGCGTTCTTAGTTATGATGTAGATAATTTTTTCTTAAGCAACAAGTTGTGCAGAAATATATTTCTTTAGGCTTGGCAACCCTATTTCACCTTGCTTCTTCTTCTTCCTATAACAACCGTATGTAAACATTTGTTATTGCCGGTCGAAAGATTATAATCTGTCTGAAATTGCTGAGTTCGCAAGTATTAAATTAAAACTACTGGAATTAAAATCAAAAAATGGAGGACACTTCTATGCCGAGCAGTTGCAACTTTCTAAAAGATCCGCTATCAATAGGGTAAGTTCGATTAAAGTTATAAAATTTGTTAAATAAACCTTAACTTTTATATATTTGCCGCAGCGATCTCATCGGCCCTGGTACAACATTCGAGATAAACACAAATTTTGATGAGGGCTTCAGTAATGATATATTCGATGAGTTGAATTTGGGTTCCGACGAGGAGGATGATGAAAAGACCGCCATAGATCGTTCTGCGTTGGTTTCACCATGGACAAAAACATTTGATGAGCTACGCCAACAAATGGTGGAAGTAAATGAGCACATTTACAAAAAAATAACACAACCAGGCCTACCTGAAGAGGGTGAAGTGCCGTTAAACGCGCGTGTTTGCATACGCTACAATGCATATTGGGAGGGTGAAGGTGCACCTTTTGATTCATCATTTTTACGTGGCTCTTCATATCATTTCTACACTGGACGCAATGAGGTAATCGAAGGTTTAGAGGCGGCAGTGCGTACAATGTATCGCGGCGAACAAGCACAATTCGTCATATCATATCAATTATTATTTCGTGAGTTTGGCTGCCCACCGCGTATTAAACCACGCGCCGATGGTCTATTTATAATAGAGTTGGTGTCATTTAATCCCGTTGGCGATTTGGATGCAGATCAGAAGCTCACGGAAGAAGAACGTGGCAAATATGCGACTGTAATTGACAAAATACGTGAAGTCCATTTGAAAGGTTTGGATTTTTTCGGACAGTGTTTATATAAAAATGCCTGTCGTGCATTTGAAAAGGCAGTAAGCATGTTAAACAGTTGCCATTTGGCCAACGAGCAGGAGGAAAAAGAGCAAACTGCATTTTTGTTAAAATTATACACGAATTTGGCTGTTTGCTATAATAAAATCAATACACCGGCCAAAGCTTGCATCATGTGCAAGGAAATACGTCAACTAACGAATAATAAGCCATCCTGTAAGGCGTTATTTCAAGAAGGACGTGCACTGCTCTTGTTGGGTGAGCATAAATTCAATATTAAAAATATAATTATTATATATGTAAATATATTTCCTCGTTACATTTATAGGTGAATATGAGCGCGCACGAATCCTTTTGATACGCGCACAAAGTATGGAACCACAAAATGAGGATATTAGCAAAGAGATGAAACTGTTGGAGGAACGTTATGCACGTTACAAAGCCAATGAGCGTAGCATTTGGACAAAAGCCATGGGCATTGTTAAGAAGAAGGAAGACGAAAAGTCAGCAAACGCCAATGAGGCGCAGAACATTTTCGAACAAGAAATGGCAGAGTTGATGGAGAATTTTAAAGATAATTTGGATTTGAATAACTTCAATTTACCGCCGGGTCTAACCAAAACCGAAATATGCACAGTGGATGAGCTTGCCAAGAAAATGGAGTTGAAACTAACACTGTCACCGCTCGACAATACTACCTATACGCTAAGTAAGATTAAAAAGGCAATATAAATGCCAATGTATCACACTTTTCTTTGACGAAATAAGCAAGCTAAAGTGTTTCTTATACTATCTGACGATTAAATACGTACATACATACGTTTATAGGTATATAGGTATAAGTTTTTAGTACCTAAGTCAGTGTCACTCATAAATACAGTACTTTCCACATGAAATTAACTTGTTATGCTCTTAAAAATATTACTTTTAGGCACAGTTTGGATTAGACATGTTGAACTTAAATAAGAATTGCTCAGGAATAAATCATATTTAATATGTATGTACATAAAAATGTGTGTAAAACATGTATGAATGTATGTAAATAATGCCAAAAAGTTCCATAATAAATGTTGAAGTAAAGATGATAAAATTGTTTTTATTTTAATTTCTGCCGTAAGTGAAAAATTTATTACAACAACAGCCTATGTTGTAGTATAATTAGCGGTTAACTTCTGTATTCATTACGCTTCTGCATCAGACTTGTTTTTGTTGACTTTTCATTCGAGGGAATTTCTATTACTTAAGGCAAGAAATTATTTAAAAAAAAACACACTTTAATTTTATTTTTAGTTAAAACGCATAAATGTATTTCATTCATTATGTTATTGTAATCATAAATAATACTAATACGTTTTCTTAATATTATATTATATATTATGTATATGTATATTTATATATTTTAGTTCTCATTTTTGGTTTTTATTTTTTTTTTCTATATTAGATTTTAATATTGCAACAGAATTTTTCATACATATCTCAATTGTTATAAACTTAAATAATTATCTACATATGTATGTTAGCATGTATCTATGTATTTATGAATTAATAAGTATTTGTGTACACACAAGCCTTTTCTTGGTTATTTTTTAATGTAATTATTTTGTATATCTATGTATGTATGTGTGTTTGTATGCATGCACCAAACCAAATTTAGTTGAATTTGTGATTTTCTTTATTGGAAAACATAAAAAGTGTATACATGAATGTATGTAATAATTTAATTAATTAATCTTGTGCATTAATTATTAAATTTTAACATATTTCTTCGCATTTATTTGCTTTAATATTTAAAATGATTTTTCTTCATTTTATTTTTATGCACATACACACATATATCTACTTATGTATGTATACCTATGCACATAATTGCTTAATTTAATTTTTTATGTTGTGCATATATTCACATAAATTTATTTATGTCATACATTTTACACTTATACATACATATGCTCGTAATTTGCTTTGAATTTAAACTATTAAATTTCATTTTCCATAATCAACTACAAATACATAAATATAATTTTGATTAGACACACATTTAATGTTATATTTTCTTCCAATTTCGTTTCGTTTTCGTATGCTTTGCTAATTTTTGTATTTTTTTTATATAATTTTTGAATATAATTCTTTTATATAATTTTTTCTAAACATTTTTCTTATGATTTTTTTTATCGCTTTTCGTTTACAAATGAAGATCAACAAATTTTTGTTTTAATTTCTTTTAAATTTTTTTTTGCATAATTTAACTTGCACAATTTGCTTTTAAGTTTAATGAAAATATAAATATATATATATTTTTTTATATAAAAAAAACTATTTAACTTTGTAAATTGCTTACTTTTTGAGCATTTTGGTAATTATAATTTGCATTTTCTTTAATATAGATTTATATTTTTTAAACTTAAGTTCGAATTACATATAAATAGTTAACATACCTATAAACATAATTTTTATAAGGAAAGTTGTAGCTGTGATGGATAATATCATTGTTTATATATACTTCTCAGAAGGAATTTTTTTATTATTATTTCATTTTTACTATTATTTTATTTTGCTATTATTATTAATTAATTTTTATTACAATTTTTTATTTATTATTGTTATTTTTATTATGATATATTGTTTATTAATATTATTTATTATTTTATTATTATTATTAATATTTATTATTTTATTTCTTTATTATTATTATTAATGTTTTTTATTATTATATTATTGTTTTTTATTATTATATTATTGTTGTTAAATTTTTATTTTTATTACTATTACTAATATTATTATTATTTATTATTATTTTACTATATTGTCTTATTTAATTATTACTACTATATATTTTTTTACAATTATTTTTCTCAACAATATTATTATTATTATTACTGTTTCTTATTATTATGTTATTATTATTATTTTGATATTTTACTTATTATTATTATTATTATTTTATTATTATGATTATTGCTCTTTTATTATTATTTTATTATTGCTGGTTTTTATTGTTATTTTAATTATTGTTGTTTTAATTATTTCTATTAATGTTTTTTTTACTATATTATTATTATTTATTTTTTGGTATTATTATTAATTTAAATAATTATCACTATCATTTTTATTTTTATTAATATTAATATAATGATTATTATTGTTTTTATTATTTTATTATTGTATTCTTATTTGTTATTTTATATTTTATTTGTTATTTTTATTATTAATATTTATATTTTTATTTCTTATTATTTTAATTTTTATTACTATTATTATTGTTTTTATATTTTTATTTCATTATTATTGTTTTTTTATTATTATTTTAATTGTTATTGTTTTAATTATTTTATAATTATTATTAACGCTTTTTATTACTATTTTATTCTTATTATTATTTTAACTAAATATTACTATTATTTTTATTTTTAATACTATTATTAATACTGTTATTTTTATTATTATAGTGTTATATACTTTTTATTTTATTTTTTACTGTTTTATTATTATTTTTTTTTATAATAATTTAATATTTTATTTTATTTTATTTCTTGTTATTTTTACTTTTATCATTTCATTTAATTTTTATTATAACTTCTTACAATATTATTTGGTTAACATCTTTATTCTTATAACTTAATATTATTATTATTTTTTTTAACAATTTTTTTTTAACTTACTTTGCTTTTGTCTATTAAACAATATTTTTTAGATTAGGTTAAAATAATTTTTTGGTAAAATGTAGTTCCTCATTACTCAACTTTAATTCTAATTAATTTTAAAATTAATTTATTAAGTTAATAATGTTTTTAAATTTTTTCACAGCCAATTTATTATTTCCTTAAATTGGAGATTTGAAAAAAATAATATACAAGAACAAAAATATTAAAAAAGTAAATTAATGCTGAAAAAACTTAAAAAACGGTCAAATATTAAGATATTGTTACCCTTTTGTGAATTTTTTTATTTGTTCTTTATTATTTTTAATTTGTTCACTTTTTATTTTTTTTATTTTTACATTAATTTTGATTTGTTTTAATGTTTTTTTCACTCATATAATGTCTATACTTATTTATATTTTTTAATTTAATTTAATTCTTTTTACTAAAAAATTAACGCTTCGATTGGCTATATTCTTCATCTATATATATGTATACATATATATATTTATTTATTTATGTTTTTTTGAAATTGACGCATACTATATCGATTTATTTCTATATATTAAATTTTTTAATTAATTTATCTTCTAGTTTAATTGTTTTTCAATACATATTACTACCATTTATTCAAAAAACAAGGCATACATATATATTTTTGTATTTGTTATTTCTTATTTGTTGCTATTTAAGACTAATTCATTGTTTTATAACTACAATTTTAACTAACATACATTTTTTAACAGCCATTTATAGTGTGGTTTTGTTAATTATGATATTTTAAATTAATTTTTTTTCTTATACAGGTTTTGTAACTTTTAATATTTTTTTCATTAATTAATTAAAATTAGTTTTAAGAAATTGGAAAAATATTATTTGAATGTGAAAGAAAACTGGAAGACATTAGTTGACAAATTTGGAAGATTATTTTTATAAAAAATAATAAAAAAATGTAAATATAATAATAAAATAAAATAAAATTTAAATAAATGAAATGAATTAAAATAAAATAACATAAAACAAAATAATATATAAAAAAAATTAAAATAAAATAAAATAAAAGTAAAATAAAATAAATTAAATTAAAATGATGAAATAAAATAAACAAAATAATATGAAAAAATAAAGAAAATAAAATAAAATAAAATAAAATAAAATAAAATAAAATAAAATAAAATAAAATAAAATAAAATAAAATAAAATAAAATAAAATAAAATAAAATAAAATAAAATAAAATAAAATAAAATAAAATAAAATAAAATAAAATAAAATAAAATAAAATAAAATAAAATAAAAAATTAGATAAAAATTAATTAAACAAAAATAAAAACAGGAAAATAAGTTTTGGAGTGTTTGTTCGATATTTTAGTTAACTTATTTAATTTTTCTAATTTCACTTTTTTGATATATGTATATGTATGTATGTAACTACTTACTAGCATAACATTTAGGTACACAATTTCAACAGCAAGTGGTTTTTATTTAGTGTTTGTCGATTTTTTTTTTTGATTTCTTACTCCGAATTTTGGCTGTCACTCGGTGATCTACTAACAACAGCAACAACAACATATACAACACGTTTTACACAACAAACAAGTTATACATAACAGCAACAATATGGCATATTGAAATAATATTAGGGCCAATTTGATAGTTAACATTTGAAGAATTTCGAGTTTGTATATAAAAATTGCTTTTGAAGAGTTTAGTATTCTCATAAGTTTTACTACATAAATACATACCAACGTTTTTCTTAAATTTTTCAAATCAAATATCACAATTTGGCTTGACAAATATTTGATTTTTTTTTATATTTTTATGTTAAAATTAAAAATTTCGATTTTTTTAATGAAATTATTATGAATAGTTTTTAGTTTTTAAAATTTCACATTCTCTGGCTTGAACCATACATACATATATTTTTGGTTTTTTTTACTAAATATTTCTTCATTTTATTTTTTTATTTAATTTTTTATTTTTTAGTTTTTTTTTTTTACTAGTGTTGTTTGTATACAAACTAACTACAGGTACAGCTACATACAGTATTCTATATATTTTGTTATTTTGTATAAATATGTATAGTTTTACAATTAAAACACATATAAACGTATATAAATTGCCTACTTTATTTTATTTCTGCTAGTTTTTTTGTGTTTTTTTTTACAGCTATGTATATGTATGTAGACATATTTTATAATTTTTAATATTTTTAATCTTTTTTTTTTATACATATTCAACATACTTACATATGTATGTATGTGTACATTTATTTGTTAATAACAAAAATGTGACTTAGCCCGCGTTGGCTAAGGGCTGAATGTACAAATTTTTTACTTTTTTCTGGGTTTTTTAAATTTTCTTCAAGTTGCATACATATTTTCCAAAGCCCCATAACAGTTATTTTTTATTTACTCAATACTTTTTTGATTTTTTGAAATTTTCTTTTAATAATTTTTCCCACAAAACGTTGCTATTAACTGATGTTTTTTTTTTTAAATCTTTGAGGGACTATTATAACTTTCAATATGAATATTGAAATTTTCTACTTTTTGCTCAAAATTATTATTTTCAAATTTTTCTCTTCCTTTTTCACTAAATTTAACTTTCTTAACTTTTATTTTATTATTTTAATGTTAAATTCTTTATTTAATTTTTTCAACTTATTTATGCGAATTTGTTTTTAATTTTGTTCACTTAGATAATTAGGAAAACAATAAAACCAAAATTCCTTTATTTTCAGAAAAAAATAAATATATATAAAATTGATTAAGAAGTATTTTTAAATATTTTTTTATATTTTTCTAAAATAATTTTGGGTTTCAATTAACAAAAGTACGACTGCGCTTCTATTTGTTGCATTTTTTGTTGTTGTTTATAAATCTAAAATGAATATGTTATTTAATTAACAAATTGTTTCAATCGCTACAAAACATATATTTATTTTACAGTATAAATACATTTTTTTTTAATATCTTCCATTTTCCAAACACCTTATGTATATGTTACATACATATATGCATTTGTTTTTATTACAATAAATCATAAGCTGACTTCACTACCTTTTGTTTTTATTGTCATTGCAAAAATGTTGCAATATTTTGATAAAAAATTTTTTTTCGGTTTTACAAAAAAAAAAGATTATTTTCGTTTTATTATATTTTTCACTTAAAATTTATATTAACTTTTACTGCTTTGATATATTCAAAAAAATATTAAATATACACTACTAAATTTTAATCCAACATATTTTCGTTTTAATTTTTTTCATTTATTTATTTTATTCCGTTTTAATTTATCTTCTTTTATTTTGTTTTATTATATTTTAATCTATTTTTTTTTATATAATTGTATTATATTTTATTTTATTTATATTAATATATTTTATTTTATTTTTTATTTTTTCTTTAAAAAAAATTTAATTTTTTTTATTTACTTTGATTTATTGTACATAATTTCGTTTAATTTAATTTAATTTAATTTTTATTTATTTATTATATTTACTTTTTTATTTTATTTTGTATTAAATTTTTTTAATTTTGATTTATTTAATTTAATTTAATTTAACTTTTTTAAAATAATGTTTAATTTATTTTATTTTATTTTAATTTATTTTATTTTATTCTTTTATATCTTTTTATATTTAATTAATATTGTTTTATTTTCCTTTATTTCATTTTCTATTTTGTTTTATTTCATTTTATTTTGTTTTATTTTATGTAATTTTATTTTAATTTTCATTATTTTATTTTGTTTTATTTCCCTTTTTTTCATTTTCTATTTTATTTTATATCAAATTTAATTTATTTTATTTAATATTATTTTATTTTAATTTTTTTTGTTATTTCATTTCATTTCATTTCATTTCACTTTAATTTATTTTATTTTGTTGTTTTTATATTCTTTAATTTTCCTTTATTTTATTTTTCATTTTATTTTAATTATTTTTGTTGTATTTCATATGCTTATTTTAGTTTTATTATTTTTTATTTTTTATGTTTTTTGATTTTATTTCTTTTTAATCTATTTTATTTTTTATTATTTGGTTTTAATTTTTTTGTTATTTTATTTCAGTTTAGTTTATTTTATTCTTTAATTTATATTCTTTAATTTTACTTTATTTTATTTTTCATTTAATTTTTATTTTATTTTAGTTTTTATTATTTTATTTTAATTTTTTTATGTTATTTTTTCCCTTTTTTAATTTTACTTTATTTTGATAAACGTTATGAAACATTTTATTTTATTTCATTTTAATTTATTTTATTTTGTTTTATTTTATTTCCGTTATTTCTTTTTTTATTTTACTTTTATTTAGTTTTTTATTAAATTCTTTTATTTTTATTTACTTTATTTTATATTTTTTTGTTTTCATTTATTTTATTTTTATTTATTTCATTTTAAATTATTTTATTTTGTTTTATACTATATTCTTTTAATTTTTTTAAATTTTATCTTATATTCCTTTATTTTGATTTAGTTTATTTAATTTTTATTTTATTTTAGCTTTTTCTGTCTGGCCATTTGTTTATATAATATATATTTATATAGATACTAACATTTTTTATATAATTTATTTAACAAAAATTGTTTAAATTTTTGCAATTGGGACATTTTTGATTTCATTTAATTTTTTTTTAATGCATTTCCAACGATTTCACAGTTTTAGCTATTCCATTAAATACATACATATAAACATTTATTTTGTAGTGCTTGTACACATCAAATATATGTATTTTTTATACAAACAACTATATTCGATATTTTTGTGTTATATATTTGTATGTATGTGTGTGTGTAATTAAACTGTGGAAGTTATTTGACAATTTTAAAATTTTAAATCATACGCTCACATAGGGTTAACTCATATAGTATACATACAATACATAAGTATGTATGTCATTGTGTATACATTTTTAGCTATGTACTAAGTATATGCTTTTATGTAAGTACATTTGTAATCTACATACTCATATATATTGTTTTCTATTACAAATTATATACATATAAAGTAGTTAGCTTGTACATACATATATAAATTTTTATTATATATGTATACATATGTATGTATGTAAATAACGGTTAGTAATACATATAACTGTAGGCTTGTATGTATGTATTTAGTTATTTTATTTTATTCTATTTAACTTGACTTGCTCTAAAAGGTACTTGAGTCTCTCATATATATATGTATATAAATATTTTTCTGTTGCTTTCTAAAGAAGAAAAAAAAAAACTAATTGAAAAAGAAGGTTTTTTTTTGTTTGTTTGAAATGTAATCTATGTATGTATGTAAGTATTTAAGAAAATAAAAGTAAAATTGCCAGCGTCCAACAACAATAACAACAATAAAATGTCATGCCTATGCCTTTTGCTATATGTATAACATGTTTATATATATATATGTATATGTGTTTTAATGATATATGTATGTATGTATATATTTTATGTTTAATATTTCATATTTATTAATTAATTTTTATGTATTTTCGTACATTTTTACCCGCTTTCCCTACCATACCGTGCACCAAACCTTCTTTCTCTCACTGTAAATATCATATAAAATATATACGAGTATATGTATGTATGTATATATGTAAATAAAAAACTATTTCAAATTCTATTGTACATAATTTATTACAAAAACAATATATAAATATATGTAGGAATATCTGTTCTCAAGTAAATAGTTATTTTCTTTTTTAATTTTCTACTTTCTCAGCTCTTTCTCGAAATTGTTTTCACCATGCATTCCTCGAACCTCACTTGATACATATATATTATATATTCCTCTTCTTCTTTATTAAAAGTTCAAAGCAACTTAATTCGGGTTCACCATTGACCATTGGCATACCCAGTCTTGAAGTACCCTTTCTTCATTGAAGTCGCAATCGTATCCAGCTTTGTGCGAAGAAAAGTCCGTTTCGTTCCCTCAGCTCAATTAAATCTCTAGAGCACGTGCTAAAAACATGACCGGCTTGAGGTTAAATCTGTCTCTGAGATACATCCTCCGCGAGAACACGGTCTGGGTTTCATCTTTCATCTTTCTTTAATCAGCTTTAAAGTTCTACCAATGAGGTTAGTAAGCGTTCTTTTCTAAATTTATATTTAGGTTAGGAACTCAATATTTTACCCCGGAAAAACAGGCTTGTCTGTACTTTATACCGTAACAACAGAAATTTTTAACCGGTTAGTGACTCGTAAAAGTATTCTTGGGAGAACTTTTGCGGTTTCAGCAACAACATAAACAACAGATATCGGTTTATCGAAATTCTTGAGCTCCCCTCCTATTTGTGGTGTGTGTTTTTATAGATTTTTTTTCAACAACTGGAGGGACTTACTTATTCTAAGCCCCTCGCCGAACTCCGATGGATATTTATGGGGAGATTTTTCTGGAATTTTTAATGTTGGTGGGACCATAACTCGAACTATTCGGCTAGCGACTAGATATCACAACATTTTCCGTCAGCCTAGCTGCCTATGCGTTTCTTCAATGCAAGCAAACCACTTCAGAGCTGGTAAAGGGTTTCAGAGAAATAAAGAAAAAAACAAAAAACTCGCGACTGTATATGTGAAGAGACATCCCAGGGCATTGTAAAGTTGGTAAATTCAGCACGCACCAAAAGGTGTGAAGAACCATATTCCGTAGGTAACACAACGGGCATTGCATATCTAGAAGCTGCTCACTCGCCACTTGGGTGAGTATAACTCTGTATACCGCTTAGGAGCAGGCGAGACTAGTCTCTGTTATGGAGGTAATCTAACGAAAAGTCCAGGAAACAGATGGATTTAGACCGAGAAGAGAAAAGCGTCTAAGATGAGTAGGTCTCATTGCATGCAGCACATACTATGGGTATGGCGGAGTCAAGTCTGGATATGTAACAACTAAGTCGACTATAATATCCAGTTGTTAATTGTGTTGGTGCGTGAGAGAGAATTCTCGAAAGCGTTACCGGATTCGCGGTGATGACATTTAAAGCCTGTCGGTACACCGTTCTTTCCAGCGGTTCTTGTCTGTGGTGCTGATTGGTGTCTGTATAGTCCAGTGCTCCCTTTTCTGTTGTGTCTAGGTAGTAGTTCGGTCTCAATTAAATGTCTGTTGGGGTGCACCCGACGGTGGGATATTGCTAAACTCGCAGTAAATATGTTGTGATGCTCCGGTGATTTTAGGAGGTATCGTGTCGGGGTCGTGTGGGCAAGGGTTCAAACATGCTTGTAGCTTCTTCATCTGCGTAAAATACGAACCGCCGACCAATTTCTTTGTATGTTGCGAGCAAACTTTTATCAAAACTCAATTCTAACCCTCTATCTAACTGGATGATAAATAGAGGATTTAAAAAAAATTCCTTTGACTATTCAATCCAACCTCAAAATCCTCAACATAAACACAAATTAGTCCTCCATTGAGAAAAAAAAAATTCATATAAATTTTTTCACAGTAATCAGTAAACATCTTAAGAAATAGATTAAAATAGCATGTAAATATGTATTGTATACAGTTAACTTTTAAAATTGCTGTTAAAAATCTTTTTCAACGTCTCATCTTAATTCTTTTTTTTTTTTTTGCTCATCCCTCAACTGTATGTCTTAAATAAATTTTTGTATAACATTCAGTACTATAACAACATCAACAACAACCATAGCAACAAGTGTATTGAAAATCTTTCAAAAAACACACATATACATACATTTTCACGCCCAATTCCCTCTCTACGCTTGTACTATATTCTTCATTTTTTAATTCAACTCACTAATTTGCACTATTTCAGGACTACAATTCAATTCAATATACAATACAAATTCAATACCACTCTACTTCTATTACATACATACATACAACAGTTTGCAAATCCACTACAATACATATATATTAAAAAAAAAAAATAATAATAATAATTAATGAAGAATATTGTAAGTCGCAACGAAGTGATTTCTTTTTCCAAAACACTTTAACAACGCTTTCCATAACTGTTATGGCTACAGAAAATTTTACTATAAAAAGGGATATTCAGCTTCTTCACATACATATGTATATAGTTAGATTTTAATTTTTTTTATTTGAGCAACAAAATCTAATAGATTTTCTAACACCAGCATGCGATAAAATACTTCAACTTGCATAAATAGCTCTTCTTCTCTATCTCTTTTTCTTTATCGCCCGCTCTCTTCTCCCAATTTGCTCAATTCATTACCAGGAAGATGTAGTGTAATGTGTTTAACTTACTTTTAAAAGTCATTACCAGTAAAATAGTCTTAATTTTATGCTATATTTAAAGGGATAGTTCATACCCCAACTTTTAGAGGAATGACTTGGAGGAAGTGAAATAACTCTATACACCTTAACGCCGAAGAAGTTAGTTGGAGACGTGAAAGAATAATTGTTGTATTCCTGCCATGCCAAGGGAAAAAATTAAATCAGCGGGAGAATATATATTTTTTAGACATATATCTCTCTCCATTCTATTGTAGAATAAAAGGTATTTGTGTACCCATTATTCACTGCCTACCAATCACAATATTTTAGAAAGAATATTATTCCAACGTACGATAAAATGAGTTAGAAAAGTAAAAAAAAAATCCTATACTTATTACGCACCGCCTTCTAATCATAATATTTCAGAAATAATATTATTTTACCTTTCGAGGGTAAGAGTTCCAATCGTAGTATTAAATTATGTAGATATAACTTCCTCCCGTCCCTATGACTGGCTTGAAGACGTGAAATAACTCTATACACCTTACTCTTTGCCTTCTGAAGGAGTGAGCAACGACATGCGATTCTGCCTGCCCGTTCAGAGGGAAGTTATAAAAGTTATAGAATTTATATACTGTCTACCTTCCAAACATAATTATGACACATATTGTAGGCGATATGTTTAAAAAGTCCTCAGAATAAATAATTGCACTCAATACTTAGTAATTAAAGACAAAATCACTGCAAGCTAGGAGAAGAGTTTAAGGAAGCGTTGGAATAATTAATAATTAAGTAAGAATTATTATACTCATTACCACCTTCCTGGGTAATTAAATATAAGAGCGATTGAATAACTACCACAGGCATTCTATTCATCACATTATTTAGAAAAAAGTTATAATTTTTATACTCATTACAAACTGCTTACCAGGAAAGTAAAACATAGTAACGAATGAATAATTATCTTATACATTCGTTTCCGCATTCTAAGAGAATACTTTAAAATAGCTGGATAAATTTTTATATTAATTATTTACTGCCTTCCAGAGGAATGTATTCATGCAGAAAAATAATAATTTTTAGTAGGAATAATTATTCCACTCATTATCAAACGTCTCCCAGTGAAATAAAAAGTATTTTAAAAGAGTAAGCAGTATTTAAATTATTCTACTCATTACTAATCGCCTTCCGCATAATGAATTAGCGAAGCGTATGAGAGAGTTTTCTTTCTAATTTTTTATTTTACGAAAGGAATTCAATCATTGATTGCCAGTATTTTTTATCTCACGACATATACTTTTTTAACACTCAATATTTATTTATTTATTCGACATTTCGAAACGTCAAAAGCCGTCAATATATATAAACATATATAATTGGCGCTTTGTAACCGCTGAAGCGATTAATGCCGACAATAATGGTAAGAATTTAACAATATGTTACCATTTGGAACACACAACAACAATTTTATTTTATTTTTTCTCTCTTACAAATATTGACAACTGACTAACGGTAATTGTATTTGAGCATAGCGTAGAAACTTTTGTTAATTATTAGTTAAGCGGTGATTTCTAAAGAAAAATTGTGTTAAATATTTGCATAAAATGTTAAATAAAAAACTTAAAAAAATATAAAAAATAAAATATAAGCATAAATCAAATAATAACAAAAATAGTAACAAATTAAAAAAAAAAACAATAAAAACAATACAAAATTAAAAAAAAAGTAAATAATAAATTGAATAAATTAAAATATAATGAAAATACTAAGAAATGATAAGATTAAATTAGAATATATACAATAAAAATTTAATACATAAAATTATAATTAAAATAATAAAATAACTTATTTTATATAAATAATAAAAAAATGTAATTCAAGTATAAAAAAATATAAAAAAGTAGAACCAAAATTTAATTAAATTTAATTATAATAAAAATAACAAGAAAATAGAAAAATTAATTTACTATATAATAATAAAAAAAAAATAAATTAAATTATAATAAAAATAGGAAAAGATAGAACCAAAATTTAATTCAATTTAATTATAATAAAAATAAAAAAGTAATAAAAAAATTAAATAAATAAAAATTACGAATAATAATAAGAAAATCAATAACTTATATTATTATTATAACGAAACAGAATGAAAAAAATATAGTAAAAGAACTAAAACAAGTTATAACAAGAAATTAAATATTAAAATAATTAAATTATATTTAAATTAATAAAAAATTAAACTAAGTTAGAACAAAAATTTTAAAGAAAGGAATACATTTAAATGTATTAGAAAAAATGTAATAAAAAAAATAAAACAAGTCATAACAAAAAAATAAATATTAAAAAATTAGACTATATTTAAAATAAAATAATAAAAAATTAAATTCAGTTAGAACAAAAATTATGACGAAAGGAAAAAATTTAAATAAATTAAAAAAATAAAATCATATAAAAAAATTGAATAAAAGAAGAATTAAATAATAACAAAAAATTCCTATAAAAAAATTAAATAAACTAAATTACAACAACAATTTGTGCAACAAAAAAAAATTGACCCTCAAAAATAGCTTAAAACTCTTGTAATCTTTCAACATATATATAATAAAATTCTTTTAAAACAAAAGATTTAAATTATAAACGTTCGACAATATTAATGTTAAATATTATTTGGGCACAAAAAAAAAGTATAATGTTTAAAAAAGTTTTTTTCGGCGCAGTTATAACACAATTTTGTGTTAAAGGATTTACTCTTCAACATAACCTCACTTTAGCAAACATTTTCAGTGTTATTTTTTATTCATTTAAAATTGTAATTAATTAAATATAATTAAATCAATCACTCATTGCCTACATTTTGTGGTAAGCATTTATGCACATTTTCTGTAATTCCTTTCTAAACTTTTGGCAACACTTTCCATGGACTTATGGCAACTGAAATTCTGCTTTTAAGTTATACTTAAAAGTATTTATAATTTTTACATATATAAATGTTTATTTATATAGGATCTAGAACTTAAATTGCGTTTTACTTACTTATATATTATATATATATATTCATACCATATATGTATATTTTAGCAACATTTCAAATAGTAGTAAATAGTTAGGTTAGGTTCACTTTTCAGTTTTTTTTCTTAATCTTAAACGCCTTTGTTGTTGCTTAGAGTTAAAGTATTACTAAGTATTTAACTCAAACATTTTTATAATTATCTTATACCCAATACTACTATGTATATAGGGTATATAACTTTATTGGAATACACTTTCGTTCGTATATTAATTGTTTTTAAGTTAACTTTTAAGATTTATGCTAAGTATGTAAGTAATATTGTTGCAACTACTTATGTCACATACATACCATACATAAGCACCGAGTATACATATTATTTCGAGTTTTTTCTTATGTATTCAGTATTATATTTTAGGTATTTAGGCAATTCACTTACACTGTGCGACAAAAATATGGCAATACAGGATAAAAATGATCGGCAAAAATATATTATGAGACACGGGGAGAGAATATATATATAATAATTTTGCAGTGTCTGCTCACTTGCTGAGTTTGGGACCCACCAAGCACTCTTAGGAAAATAGGCCCATTGTGATACCGCTGAGGCTCCTGTCTTCCCTTCTTAAATGATCGACCCATTTCTAGCATCTAGCAACTTTAACACCACTGTGGCAAACAAGGCATTTTCGGTCCAACTGTCGGAGAATTAAGTCCCAACGACGAAACATCTCCAAATGAATTGAAGTCGACTTTCTTCGACGGGGTCCAAAATATGGTAGTCTGTAGCACCAGATGCCGGCATCAGAAAATTCATCAAGGTCCTCGGTTGCCTCCGGAACTATCCATGCAGTGTTTTAGAAGTACGTAGGCTCCGAGGTCCTAATATCGACTCGGATCTGTGATTCGATATGAGGAATATCGAACTGCAATGGACAGAAACAAATTGTGTATGCAACGTTGCGATCGATCACGATACGTTTGGCATGAAATAGATATCAAGAGCAGGAAAAACAAGAAAAAAAGAAAGAAGTTGAAAGGTGGGCGTATTAAGAGCAGTATAGACAGTATAGACAGTTTAAGTCCTCGAGGCCCTCTAACGGGAGGCCCAGAAAACGAACTGCTTCGATGAGTTCGGAACAGAAGGAAAGCAGTGTTAGATGAGTTGGTTTTAGCGGGCATGCAAGGTGGTGGTAGTTGGTGCCGTGTGAGGACTCATTGCGTACAGGTTATAGGTTGAGTATGTCGGGTCAAGTCAGGATGGGTAGGTCTACTGTAATATCCAAATCTAAGTTGCGCCAGTACTACGCAGGACTCTCGAGGTAGCTCTTTGACAACAATAGACGGTGGTTTGACTTCGAGAACGCCATTGACTGGAAGAGAGTTTAGGAAGGTTTTCACGGTCTCTTGGTGAATGGCGTTAAATGCCTGTGTGGCGGCTTACCGTCTTGCCCAGCGGTTGTTGTAGGTGGTGCTGAATGCATTCCTTAATGTCGAGTACTCCCTTTCAACTCTCCAGACACCCGGTTCTACGCATCAGAGTTGACCCGGATTTTATCTGGCCAAGGGCTGTCACCTTTTCGGCGTTGTAATCCCGTTTAGGTCAACAAGTAACATTAAAGAAGCTGGTCCTCATGGTGAATAATTTAAATATTTTTTATTATGAGTACAATTTTTTTGTCGCACAGTGTAATCGTAAATCTTTTAAGTGCCTACATAGACGTATGTACGTATGTACGAGCATATTTATTAACATATCATAGTATATTGTTACAAATTTTCATATTCCTCTAGGCTAGGCAACACACGTAAATATATGTATATATGTTTTGCGTATGTGTGTGTGGGTGTGTGTGTGTGTGTGAGCGAAAGTAAAGTAGTATTAGTTTATGACTTACAATTATTTTCGGCTGACTGCACCTGTGGCGGTAGTTGTTGTTGTAGTCGTTGTGCCAGCAGTTGTAGTAGTAGTTGTTGTTGTAATTGTGGTAGTACTAGCAACGGTTATTGACTTTGTCGTAATAGGTGTTGTTGTTTTTGTTATCGCAGCAGCGACTTTCGGTGTGGCTGCAGCCGGTGCTGCTGATGCCGCCGGTGTTGTTGTTGTAGTTTTTGGTACCGCCGATAATATTGTCGCAGCTGTTGTTGTGGTTGTTGTTGGAGCTGTTGATTTTAACTTTGCTGCCGTTGTTGTTGTTGTTGTCATTGTTGGCAAGCGCGCATCTGCCGTTAGCGTTGTAGATAAAATTGTTGTAACTGGTTTTGTTGTTTTTGCATTAATTTCTTGCGGCGCAGCAAATTTTGTTGGCTGCGTCTGAGGCAGAGGCGCAGCCACGGTCGCTGAGGGACTAACAACTGCATATGAACTTGTAGTTGTTGTTGTTTTAGCTGTGGTTGTTGTTGGTATTGCTGTAGCTTGCTTTGGCGTAGCAATCGTTGTTGTTGCTACTGCTGCTGTTTTAGTCAAATTTGCGCTTGTGACATTTGTTGTTGGTGTTTTTGCTATTGAAGTTGTGCCAGTAGGAGTTGACACTTTGGCAGTTGTTGGGGCTGTTGTAGTTTTTGTTGTTACAGTTGGTGGTTTGTTTATTTGTTCTACTTGTGGCGCTGATTTGGTTGTTGTTGTCGCCGGCTTAGCGGCGGCCATTGCTGTAGTAGTTGTAGTTGTTGTTGTTGCTGCTGCCGTAGCTGATTTGCTTTCTGCAAGCAGTTTGGAAGCAGCACCTGTTGTTGCAGGTTGAACAGCACTTGTTGTTGTAGTTGTTTTTGTTGTTGTAGGCTTCGCAACGCCTGTTTTTGTTGTAGTTGTGGCGAGAGTACTGCTCTTTGCTGCTGACATTAACGCTGGCGGTGTTGTAATTGCTGTTGTAGTTGTAGTAGTTGTTGTTGTTATTGTTTTTTGCACGGGTGGTGTTGTTGCAGTTGCAGTTGCTGGCGTAGGCTTAGCCATCGTTGCGGTTGACGTTGCGGCCGCTGTCAGCTTGGTAGCTGCTGCTGCTGTTGTTGTTGTTGTTGCTGCAACAATTGGCGTTTTAACGGCGTGAGCAACTGTTGTTGTTGCTGCTGCTGTTGACGGCAAAGCAGTTGGCTTTGGTTTGGTAATTGTTGCTGTTGCTGCAGTGCTAATTGCCGCAGCTACCGGCTTGGCAGCTGTTGTCGATGTGGTTATTGTTGTTGTTGTTGCAGTAAACGGTGCGGGTCTCGACACGGCCGTCGCGCTTTTGAACTCCGCAGCAACCGGTTTCGTGTTGGCAGTAGTGGTTGTGAGCGGTTGCTGACTTTTTGTTGTAGCTGGAGCTTTTGTTGTTATTGTTGGGCTTATCTCCGACTTAAAGACACCAACTGTCGCCGGTTTTGAGCTCGATAATCCGGCGCCAACAGTACTTGTCGCCGCTTTAGTCAACCCCGTTGAGCTTACAGCAAAGCTTGTTGTTGTTGTTGCTGCACTCATTTTCGAACTCGCCACTGTGGCCGGCTCCGCCTCGGCACCCGGCACCACACCTCGCTCACCGAACGTGGTAAGCGTACGCTCCCGCCCACTACTCATTGTGCCGGCTACCAACACTTTTGTCGTTGCTGTTGTGTTGGTCGCGGCAGGCGTTGTAGTTGTTATTGCCGGTTTCGTTGGCAATATAATACTGGCAGTTACTTTAGTAATTTTATCAGCCGACTCGGCCGTTTGGCCATTTGCCGCCTGAGTTTTTCGTTGAGCCAACGCCGCGGCTTCATTGAGGAATGAGCCGACACTATCGTTCGCACGCAATTCCGCCTCTATTAACGGCTGTCGGCTAGGGCTCGCCTCGGTCTGTGTGAGGGCTTTATTACGCCCATTGCTGGCGGTTTGATTGCTCTTCGAACCCTTCAATATGCTGGGACCGGGTAGTTTTGCAGTCGTGGCCGCGCTAGATGTTTTGATAGCTACAGCCGTGCCGTATTCAGTGTGCTGGAAACAAATGCGTGTAATAATTTCATTAAACATGCAAATAAAATGTGATTTGATTGCAACTTACACTGCCATTCCTAATCGTCACTGTTGCACCACCGCCGCCACCTCCACCGGCACCACCACCAGCCGTGCCACCCGCACCATTACCTGCACCATTAGCCGCACTCATCCGCAAGCCCATACCATCGTCGACGTGTTCACTCATGCGTACAACAGCAGTGCTCGTCTTGCCCGCCATCGCTGTCGTCGACGATGCGCTTACTCGCTCTCAGAGTTGCATCGCCTCGTCGCGATATCCATTGCTGTTGTCCTCATAGGGCGACACATCGGCGGGTAGGCCATTGATGAGTACCTGTGTATTGGCAACCACATCATAGTTTTGACTGTCATAGCGTTCGGCATGTAAATTGACACAAGGTCGTCCCGCGGGTCCCCACTCTGCAGTGGGGCGTAGTAAAAGTTTAAGACGCTCTTTGATTGTAAGTTGTTTGGGTGCTTTACAGAATTGTTGGAAGGCTATGAGGAAGATGAAGAGTACCGGCAAGAGGCCAATAAACCAACCGACTGCATCAGCCCACAGCGGGTAGACGTAGTGACCATATGAAGCTGGCTTGTATTCAACCCAATTGAAGAAGAGTATGAACTGGAAGCATTAGGGATATTAAGTAGAGCTGTAAACTTAAAACTCAGAAGTTCTCTCACTACTTACCAATAATGTCGCTGGTGTTATATAACGCCACATTGCCGACCAAAAGGTATTCCAGAATTTCGAACGTTTACCAATCATACCCTGTATGTCGTTTAGGAAACGTTGAGAGCCATAAATCCAAGCAATTAGAACACACTCGGATATGGCGATGAGGAGGACCGACCAATTAGCAGCGTATTTATCCATTAGCTGTAGCCAATACATGCCGCTCTGAGGGATGGAAGATATACGGGTATATAAATACATATTTTTAATTAATTTTATTTTATTTCAGTTTAATATGTTTAATAAAGTAGGAAATATACTAAAGACCTCTAAAATCCCGAACTATATCAAGAATATAGAATGGGCAATAAGCTCGTTCCAACCTTTTAGTTCTATCAACTAGATAGAATCTTTCCCGCACTACAGGCAGGAACAGGATAATCTTATTATTTACTCAGCCCGTCTCTCCATGGGGTATATCCTCCATTTGTAAACCAAGGCGAAAGTGATTTAAAGTCAAATATGTACTCGTAGACACCGCTCTTCATGACATTGTCACGAGGATTAAGAGAGGCCTCGCCCTCAAAAAGTACACATTGGGCATATTTCTCGACATCGAGTGGGCCTTCAACAATGTCTTACCCGGGAGAGTTACGACCTCACTTCGACAAATGGGTTTCGGGACGCGAGTAGTGAATTTCTTGAAATCTCTTTAATAAATACCATATAGCAATTTTCGCGGAATCAGGAGGCGCATCAGTTTACCGATATGCCAATAAAGGCACTCCACAGGAGGGGTTCTTTTACCCCTTCTATGGTGTCTCATAGTCAACGCGCTGCTTTCAGAGCTAATAAATATGGGTTGCGAAACAGTGGCCTACGCTGACGACATTGCCCTCACAGATACAAGAAAATACCACCAGGTTCTAAGCAATCTGCTCCAAAATGCCCTTCACATAGTAAGTAGCTATGGTATTACAGTGAGCTCGGTCTGGATATAAATCCTTAAAAGGCTAAATTGGTACTCTTCACTACAAGGTACAAACCATCTGCCTTCAAACCACCCCTACTCATAGGCCATGAGATCGTACTTTCTACTGAGGTTAAATACCTGGGCTAAGTCTTAGACAGTAAACTGATCTGGAAACTGAACACGGTAGAATGGTGTAAGAAAGTTAAGACCGCAATCTACTTTGCAAGAGATGAGGACTAGGACTAAGATCACATATTGTGTACTGGCTATACAAAGCGGTAATAAGACTCATATTATTCTACGGAGTCACTATTCGGTGGCCAGCACCAGACAAGGCTACCTATAGAAGCAGGCAATTCTGCTTAATCGTCTTAAGGCAGACCTGACCTATATGGGTAATTCCATGCGGGCTGAAACGCATAATTCTGAATGCAACTCAAACGTGGAGAAACCACATAGGACACCCCCAAATACTGAATTCAACACCACTTTCGGAAGCGTTGTACTAAACCAATTCCGTCTTCTGCTTCGATAACATTTTCTCAATAAAAAATCCAAAGAGAACCGAGTGGGAAAATAAAGCAGTTCTGGATCAGAGATCCGTAGCCATCTTCGCCGAGGAATTGGTCTGAGAGGCATATCGTTTTCTTCGGCAAAGTATCTGCTAAGACTAGCCTTCACCAGAAGGGCCAACAGCAGATGGCAGAGCGAAACTACGTGCAATGTGATAAGACAAAACTGGCCATTAATTCAGATAAATAAAAGTTAATCTCTACTCCACCTGAACCGGACCTCCATAAGCATAACAATCGGCGTAATAACCGAGCACTGTCTCATGGAGGCTCATGGTAGAAGGATGGGTTACTTTTCAAACGACTTCTGCCGCAGCTGTAGGGTCATAAATGAGGAGGGATAGGTAGAATACTACCTCTGTCTCTGCCCAGTGCGGTTCGTTATTAATTTTCTCGGAAATTTCTTCTTTGATTGCCTGCAGTGCTTGTATCGGTAGGCGACATTACTCTCCTAAATTTCATAAAACACACCAAGTGGTTTGAATATTTTGCAGGGTGAAGGCAAATTCTTTATCAGGACCATCAAAGGTATCACAATGGGTCAATAGTGTGATTGAACATAGTTCCATGATCAAGGAATCTGTTAAACTAACTAATTAACTAACAATATATTTATTTTTTATTTTCTTTTCTTTAATTTAATTTTAATATATTTCTTTTACTTTATTTATTTTATTCAATTTAATTTCTCTAAATTATGTTATTTTGTTATTTTTTGTTTTGATTTTATTTTTTATTACTTTTATTACGCTAAATTTTTATTTTATTTTATATTTTATAATTAATTTTTAAATTTACTTTATTTCATTTTTTATTGTTATTCTTATTGTATTTATTTATTTTTTTATTTTGCTTTAATTTATTTTAGTTTATTTTAACTTATTTTACTTTATTTTTATATTTTTTATGGTATTTTATTTTAGTTTATTGAATTTCATTTTTTATTTTTTATATTTTATTTTATTTTTATTTTATATACTTTTATTGTGTTTCATTTTATTTTACTTTAATACATTTTTATTAATGTTTTATTTTGTTTTATTTTACTTTAAATATTTTACTATATTTTTTATATTTTCATTTTATTTAATTTAACGTAATTTAATCTATTTTATTTTTATTGTAATTTTATTATATTTCTTTTGCTATATTTATTTAATTTAATGTAATTATATTTAGTAATTATTTAATTTTGTTATTTTTTTTATTTCATATTTTTTTATTTTTTTGTTTTGATTTTATTTATTTTGTTTTTTTGTTATTTTATTATTACTTTTATTATGCTAAATTTTTATTTTTATTCTATTTAGTTTTTAAATTTATTTTATTTTACTTTCTTTAATTTAATTTTATTATTTTTCTGTTATTTATTTATTTTTTTATTTTACTTTAATTTATTTTAACTTATTTTTTTTTATTTTTGTATTTTTTATCGTATTTTATTTTAGTTTATTGAATTTCATTTTTTATTTTTTATATTTTATATTATTTTTTTTCTAATTTATATAATTTTTTATTTTATATACTTTTATTGTGTTTTATTTTATTTTACTTTAATTCATTTTTATTTATTTTTTATTTTGTTTTATTTATATATATTTTTTTTATCGTATTTTATTTTAGTTTATTAAATTTCATTTTTATTTTTTATATTTTATTATATTTTTTTTTTCTAATTTATTTTATTTATTATTTTATTTATTTTACTTTATTTTATTTTGTTTTAATTCATTTTGATTTATTTTTTATTTTATTTTATTTGATTTAAAATATTTTTTATATTTTTATTTAATTTAGTTTAACTTAATTTAATCTATTTTATTTTATTTTATTTTGCTTTAATTAATTTTTATTTATTTTTAAGTTTTGTTTTATTTTATTTTACTTTAATTTATTTTTATTTATTTTTTATTGTGTCTTATTTTATTTTACTTTAATTTATTTTTCTTTATTTTTTAGTTTGTTTTATTTTACTTTAAATATTTTACTATATTTTTATATTTTCATTTAATTTAATTTAAATTAATTTAATATATTTTATTTAATTTTACTTTATATTTTTCTTTTTTTTTTATATTATTTATTTTATTGTTTTATTTTATTTTACTTTAATATTCATAATTTCACTTACATTCGTGGTAAATCCCAAGCCACCGATATAACCAAAAATACCAACAAAAAGCACAACCCATGTTTTATATTGTCGTAAATTGGGAAATTTATCCAATATGGCAGTTGTTACGGTTTCCATTAGGGCGAACTGCGGAGTGGAGAGGAGAAAAAGAGCATGATTAAAATCTTGTATATTTAATACAACCGGGGCAACCACTTCCCCTAAAGCCATACGTACCTGTGAGTCCAACCCCAGCGTAAGTAACATGACAAAAAATAGTACTGACCAAACTGGCGAGACTGGTAGGCGGGTGACTACTTCTGGGTAAACTATGAACGCCAGACCAGCACCTTGATCGACCACTTTCTTCACTTCCACCTCCAACTCGTGCGCAAGAAAGCCGATGATGGAGAAAATGACCAAGCCAGCGAAAAACGAGGTGGCTATATTGCAAATGGCGACGATTAAAGAGTCTCTGAAAAGGACAAGGTAGGTATTAACAAGAAAACTGGTAACATTTATGGACGTAAACTTACTTGTAACAATTGTTGGAGAACTTATTATATGAAGACAATGTGATGAGACCGCCCCAGGCAGGACTGAGCGCAAAGAATATTTGTACGGCGGCATCGCCCCAGACCTGGAATAGAGAAAGAGAGAAAGAGAGAGAGAGAGAGAGAGAGAGATGTTAACGAGTTAAAGTAGAAGGATCTTCATTCCCTCCAATCGACTTACCTGCGCGTTAGCCAACTGCTTAAAATCTGGTGTTAAATAAAAGAGTATGCCCGTTTTGGCGCCGGGTAATGTGACACCTCTGAAGAAGAGTATAACCAGCACCACATACGGAAAGAGCGCTGTGAAGTAAACTACTTTCCCTGAGGACTGTACACCTTTGCAGAGACACAGGAAAACTATAGCCCAAGCGACAAATAGGCAAGCAGCCAGTTCGACCTTTATGCCGCCAGTCTCTTCGATACCCGAAGATAAGCCGAGTACATAGTTACTATGTGTTTAAAAAAATAATAAAAAAATTAATTAATATAATTGAAACCATGCGTTCTTATCTTCTGGGGACTTACGTGAAATACTCCTCAGCTGGTGGTCGTTTAAGCGCGTGTAACGCCAGCTCGGTAATATTGTGCTCTTCTGCGTAACTGATATTATAACAAGTACGCAAGTAGAAGGTGCCGTTGACGGCATCACACTGATCGGCCATTTCATAGGAGAAACAATCTGTAAAGAGAAAACACGCAAAGATATTATGCAGAATTCGTTGTGTTAAAATTATTAATTTATAAATCCAAGGTCTTTAAGGACCTATAATGTGGGTTTCACCGCAGGTTGAGGTAGTATCATCCGTGGCGATCGCTTAAAAGGACACTTCCAATCTGTTTATATGAAGAGCTTGAGCTTTCGGAGTAAGCAGGTTTCTTGCGTAGGTTGTCACTACTTAAAAAGAAGTGTTTAGTGAGCCGATCCTTTGGCTCATTCGACATTTCAGTTCGTGCTCACACATAGTATAGCCTATCCCGATTCTGAACATAAAGAAGTACTACAGGTCGCAAAGTAGATGACTTATTGTCGTACACAAAGGTGCTTGACGAGTCACATTTCTCACTCGGTGGATGTGTAAATAACCAAATTTGTTGCATTGGAGGCTCCGAGAATACTCAAATATTTGAAGGGAGGCGAGATTTACTATCTGGTGCGATCTTTAGTCCGGAGCTGTGGTTGGAATTTACTTCTTTGAAAATGACAACGGCGAGACTATAACCGTCAATTTGGAAAAAGAAGAGAAAGAACGACCCTCGAGAAGATATACCACTGACACAAGAAATGATTGCTAATGAATTGGGCTTGAATGCCATGACGTATCGCGAATATTAAGTAATCATCTGGGATATACGAAGAAATCTGCTCGATGGATGTCAAGGCTGGACAGTGGCAGAGGAGTGCTCGATGGTCTCTTCCTCTTCTTCGTCCCTACAGCCGCGGCAGAAATTTTTTAGAGTAATATCTCATCCTATTCCCGTGAAGCCCCATACGTGTCTAGTTATTATACCACTCCTTATGTTAATGGAGAACCGGTACAGAAGAATAAGATGTTTAGATTTTATCGCGTCGAACTTCGACCATAGCTGTCTTGTCACGTTACACGTAATCTCGTTCAACCATCGTGAGTCAGCTTCCCTGGTGAAGGCCACTTTAAGCATGTACTTAGCCGTGGACAGAGGTAAACCAGCATCATGTGCGTGTTTTATCGTAGATAGAAGGGTCCCTTCCCTTGCTAATTTGTCTGCCATGCAATTGCCTGGGATGCTCCTGTGTCCAGGTACCCAGACCACGGCAGTACTGTACTTCGTTGAGAGTTTGTTAAGAGTGGTACCGTTACATTGAAGTGATCTGATTGCAGCCTGACTATCGGAGTAAATTGTAAACGATTGTTCTGCTGCCGTAGTTTTGTGCAACCACTCCGCGGCCTCCATGATTGCGAAGAGTTCCGCCTGGAAAACGCTGCAGTGATCCGGTATTCTCATGCTCATGCTTCCTGAGAGCTCGGGAGAATAAATGCCACAACCCGTCTGTGAAGATGGCTATTGCTCCCTGGTCGGGGGCGTTGGTGTTTTCACACTCGCATCGGCTTGGGATTCTCGTAGAGAAAAGATTATCGAAGCATACACTGGAGGTGGTGTGGTCCAGCTCCTTCGGCACTTCTGTAAGAGATAATATATTTGTATGTCCCATACTGTAATTCTTCCAAGGTTGAGTTGCATTCAATCTTATTGCGTTGCAACCCGCTTGTAGTTTCACGTATAGGTCCATATAGGAAGGAGGTTGAGAAGAGTTAGCAGTACTTTCGAGGAAGTTCAGTGTACGATACTCGATCCGACCACATATCTTTCCTATCGCCGTTTTGCAGGCGTATAGTGCAGTTATAGCTTTCCTTGATCTTTCTGCTGTGTTCCGGCTCCACTTTAGTTTGCCATCTAAGATTATCCCAAGGTATTTGACTTCGGGAGCGAGGGTAATCTTCACGTCCTTTAGTTTGGGTGATTTAAAGGCATGCGGTTTGGACCTCCTGGTAAATAACACTATCTCGTTTTTATCAGGGTTTGCGTCCAGCCCGCTATCACTGCACCATCTCTCAACTATACAAAGAGCATTTTGTAGTAAATCGCTTAATATTTTCCCTAGCCTGTCGCTATCAGGGCAAAGTCGTCAGCATATGCCACAACGCCACAACCTGTGTTGTGCAGTTTCCTTATCAGCGTGTTCGCTGTTAAGCACCACAGCAGTGGCGATAAAGCTCGACCTTGAGGGATGCCTCTTGTTGAGTGTCTGGCAATGCTGGCGTTGCCCCTCTCTGCGAAGATGTTCCTGTTCCTCTGAAGAGACTCTATGAGATTAACTACGGGCTGTTGAAGACCCATTTCTTGAAGAGCCTCTATTACGAAGGCAGTGAGAATGTTATTGAAAGCCCCCCTCGATATCGAGGAAAATACCGGCCGCGGTAGCCGAGTGGTTAGCATTGTGTGCTGACATTCGGAAGGCTCGGATTCAAATCCCGGTGCTACCAACATCCAAAAGTTATGGAAAATTAATTTAAGTAAAAAATTAAGTTAAATTTTCTAATTGCGGTCGCCCCTCGGCTGGGAATCTTCCCCCTCTCCGAATGTATTTCGGACAAGAAATAAAGGCTCCTCGTAAAAAACAATCAGCCGTTCGGAGGCGGCTTAATATAAACTGTAGGTCTCTCCATTTGTCGGAAAAAACATCAAGGAGGAGGTGCTCGGCCGAAAATCGCTTCAGCGGTTCCAAAGCGCCAATTATTTATATATATTATATATATTTTCTATTTTTTATTTTAATTAGTATATTTGATAATTTCATATATGTATGCTTATGTATGTTTGAGTTCAAAAATCCCTTTTTTCCGGCTGGAACTTAATTTCACATTAAATTTAATAATTCACTCATTTAATTTGTCATTTGCTATCTATTTCACTGTTTAATATTCATATACCTACACATACTCGTGTGGGTCTTTCGACCTTTTTCGAGCTTTCAACAACATTGAATGAGAAATAAAAGAAAACGAAAATAACAGTACTATGTGTGCATGTCTGTGTGCTTCTAATGATGTTGGGAATTGAAAATAATGCCTTTGAGTGTTTCATTGCGGCCCCTTTGGTATTATATACATACTCGTACATATATGTATATGCAAGGACATGGTAAAATGATTTCGGTTTTTGGTGTACCAATGTCTCCACCCTTACATAAGTAAGAGAAAATTTAATATATGGTTAAGTAAAAAATAGTACCAAGAGCTATAGAGGGAAGCAAGACGCATTTGCAGACAAAAAAAAAAGAAAGAGACCAAAATGCATGAGTATGAAGAGCTTCAGAAGCTGGCCGATAAGGGTAATGCTCGAAAATTGTATGAAAAGATACGACGACTTACAGAAGGTTTCAAGACTGGAGCAGACTTTTGTCGTACACAAAGAAGTGATCTAGTGATGGATGTACAGAGTATACTGAATTTATGGAGGGAACACTTATGCGGTCTGCTAAATGGCTGTGAAAATGGAACTTCCGGAGATGATGAACCCGACACCCCAATCGGTGATGAGGGAAAATACATTCCATAACCCGACTGTGGTAGGATTCGAATAGCGATTACCCGTTTAAAGAACAAAAAAGCGGCTGGAGCTGACGGCCTACCGGCAGAGCTATTCAGAGCGAAGAGCTAACAAGCTGCATGCATGGCTATTTTGCAGAATATGATCGAACGAAGGCTTGCCCGACGATTGGAACCTATGTACCTCTGTTAAATCCCCAAATCAAGGACGATCCCACAGTCTGCGCAAATTACCATGGCAAACGATATACCTCAATATCGTATATGAAGTGTAATATCGGGCGTATTGTGTGAAAGACTAAAGTCCACAAACTGATTGGACCTTCTCAGTGTGGCTTTAGACCTGGTAAACCAACCATTGACTATATATTCACCATGCGGCAAATCTTGGAAAAGAGGTGTCTACGCCAGTAAAGAAGTAGAAGTCTTTTTACTAATCCATCTTTCAGTTTTTTCTATGGGTTAACAATGATGAGAGGGTTTCTATACATATACTCGTACATATAAATCACACAATATGTGCGCGCCTTTGCGAAGAGTCTCATCTAATTTGCTCAACATTCTTCAACCCAAATAACAATCTTCCACATCATCTACACAATTTCTATGGCGGTCAAATAATAATTTTCCTCATTTTTTTCTCTCCGCCCATTTGTAGGCAAATCAGTCATATATTGTGTGTGTGTGTGCTTCCAGCCTTTTCTTCTTTCTTCATGAATACTCGCATATACGTGTACGTGTATGTATGTCTTAAAGTCAGCACACTCACTTGAAGCTCATATTGCGTGGTCTTTTACTTCCCCTCCACTTACCGAACGAACAGTTTGCCTTTTTTTATGCTTTACGTAACCCTTTTTGTGTGATTTGTTTGATGAAACTTTGGTTTCGGCAGTTTGCCCATCTAGCATCTGAGAGCTTGCACTTTTTTGGGTTTCTCTTCATTTTCATTAGTTTTTAATTCTTTTATATACAAGTCCTTATGTATCTTTTATAAGCTTCACAACCACTTAACCTCTTCTTAATTTGCAACGTAGTATATTTTGGCCTCATGCTTCAGTGGTTAAAAAGCTCAAATTACATTATAATATATAAGTAAGGACGAATCCGTATACTTGAGCTACTAAAATATCCATTTATCAATGTAAAATATCCTTTTTCCTTAGAATGTAGAGCCACTGAACGAGTAGAGCTTGCTATTACTGAGACTTTTTGAGAGAAGATCACAGATAGTATTTTTTTTTGGCCCAACAGAGTGGGTAATCCAAGCAACCATGGTACGATTTCGAGCCACGTTTAATCTAGTGGATAATGCGCATCCTTAGAGATGCCATACAGTGCGCACCGCAGACGCAAGTGCTACTGTGGAGTAGAGTATCGAAGAAGACCAGAATGAGTTCATCAACTAACGCGCGCAACAATTGGAATCCACTTTATGGAAAATTTTGTAGAAAGATCTTGGTTTGCGGGTAGACAAAATCCAACTCGTGCAGTGAGTGTTCGGTGAATGGGCGCAAAATGAGATGACCAATGTTATCAATTTTCACAGGAAAACTTTGTACAGCGATGAAGCTCACATTTTGCTCAATGGATTGACATTTGAAGTGATGGTAATCCACGAATTATTGTTTAGACGACGTTACATTCTCAAAAACTCACTGAGGGAATCAATAATCCATCGATTCTTCAAAAAATGAAGCCGGCCATAATCCTTAAGTCAAAGGGGAATTCTTTAGAGCCACGGTTAATGTCGTAAGTTCACGGCTGAATTGAAGTATGTTGCTGCGGGCGACCTTTGGTTCCAACAAGTCGACGCTACAAGCCAAATACAGCCAACGAAGCAATCAATTTATTGAAGGAAACTCCTCGTGAGCGCAATATCTTACGTCGTGGGTCTGTGGCGTGGCTTCCAAGAGGTTATGTGAAGTTATTTTTCTACGCAGACAAGCCTGGGTTGATTGACGCATTGGCAGAGAATATTCGGCGCATCATTGGTGGCATACGCTGCAAAAGGTGGTCGAAAATTGGGCCTCTCGACTAGAATTTCTTTAAGTCATCCGCAGCGGCCGCGTAGTTTAAAATATATATATTGTATATATGTATATCTATGCATTACATAAAAATAAAGCTTAACTCACAGAAACAGGTTGAAAGCCTTATATAAAAGAAGGATAGAAAACTAGAGAGAGAAAATAAGATAGAAAATAAGCTAAAGAGGGGTAGAGAGTGAGGGAGAGAGAGATAAATAGTGAGGGAGAGGGAGTGGGGAGCGAGAGTAAGAGAATGACAGAAAGGTAGTGAGGTGACTTTTAAAATGTCATCCTCAATAGCTAAGTGGGAAAGTACCGGAGTTTCATGAGTTCGAGACCAAATCTCTAAAATTAATTTTCTCAATAGAGCGCCATTCTTCTCTTCTACACGGAATATTTAAGCCCTGGGTATTTTTGGCATAAGCAAATGTCAGAGTAAATGTTCAAGAGAAAAAGGTGGCTGTGAAAAGAGCTCTTGCTTTCTTCCTTACTCTGAAGTCTGACAGGTCTGCTGGGCTTCCTATAGATTCTTCCTAGATTCAACCAAAACAAATTCCCATGAAACTTGAACTCTTTCCTTAAATTGTTAACTTACACTGGCTCGATACTACGTCATCACAAAGGCTTGCTGGCCCTTTGTAGTAACAGATGAACGTCCAGTCTAATTCGAGGTGCAGTAATCATAATATAGATTATGAAGGCGAAGTACGTTCTGACATCTAATTTTGAGATTTCGTCGAATTCGAGTGCACTGCAAAGCACCTAGATGTTTGTTTTCTGTATTTCCATCACTCTTATTAATGCCAATTTGTCATTCATGTGAAGTCTGAAAGTCTATCATTAGTCTCACGCAGTTCTTACGAGTTCGCGTTAGTTTTTCTAATTCTGGATGCTCCTCGGCAGGGAATGCCAACCCCTCGGAGTGTAGTTCTGACATGAAATAAAAGCTTCTCATACAAACTCAACAGACATTTGGAGGTGGCTTGGTCAAATTATACGTCCCTCCATATGTTGAATAAACATCAAGACGCACTTTATGAACAGGAGGTGGAGATCGGCTAAAAATCACTTGAGCGGTTCTATAGCATCAAATTTTGAAATCGGAAACTAAAACTTAGAGATCCACTTGAAGGATCTCTGACTAAAATTTTTTTGAGGGCAATTTCATTTTTCTCAATAATTTTTGGCTCTTGGATGGCACTAAGGCGCTGAGTAGCATAAAAAACCCTTGGATAAGTGAGCTCTGTTACGTAAAAAAAGAAAAGATTTAAAAGCTTATCACGAGATGACTCTAGGTTCATTCTTATTAGACTCTGAGCATCCTGTTACTGTTTCCACTCATTCGAAACTTTCAAAAACCCGCGTATTTCAGTAGACCTCTGCCGCCTTAAGTCATTTCGGACACTCCAGCTTCAGCCCAGCGTTAAGCTTTAAACTTGTTGTCCGATATCCTTCAACACACAATCACGACTTAATCCGGTCAACGAACGAACGAACAAACAAACTTTGCTTTTGCCTTTGAAAACTCCGACACACGGGGGGACGCTCTAGCGGAAAAGCAAAGGATTTACTCAATTCATATGCATATGTGTGTATGTATGTATATGGGTGAATGGTTGTGCAAGTGTTAGTAAGCCCAAAGGCATGCGATGAAGGATTTCCACCTGCCGGAGTTATGCATAATCCAGCAATTTATTTATTTATTCATAAATTCTATGGAGGTAAATCTCAATGCACACACACACACATCCGCCCCTACATATGTGAGCTGCAATGTTTTTGTATTTTTACAAAAACACATTAGAACGATTTTAATATCCTGTCAACATTTTCGTCCTTGCTCCCAATCGGAGGTTTTTTTTCCATTTATTTTGATTATGACATATTTAGTTGTTGGTATAGCGTACGTATATGTATGTATGTGTGGTGAAGTGTAAATGGCGCCACATGTGTGCGTATGAAATGAATCGGAGTTGTGTTAATTCGTATGAATTTAGTCCTGTGGTTGATTTTTGCCCAAGACTAGTCAAAATGGTAATTTCCTTTTCAAAACCACAAAATTTACAGTAAAAAAAATTTTTGAATTTTTGAAAATATGGAAAATAAATGAATTCAATTCTTCTGCATTCCAGAAATTGAAGAAAAATCTGATGTCCTTGGCAGCTGAAAAGAGTTAGAATAGGCTTTTGTTTTCAGTTTTGAATTCATTACTACAGCCACTTCTTTTTATTCAAATAAGACTTAAAGAACGGATTGGAATCGCTAAGAGCTTACGCCCTCTTCTGAGCTAGCATACACACCTTGCTAAGTTAGAGGAATATCTACACACACTGGGGATCAGACGAGAAAACGCGAGATATAAAAAGAAACTCACCACAGGATGAAGTGTTATCACCTCTTCTATGGCCTCTTGTGGTTACCGATGAAGCTTGAGACGGGAACAGCCATGTTTACAGCCTACTTAGCTCATAGTACGGTTATCGAGAGTACTAAGTGTCTGACAATACTTAGCTCTCTGGCGAATTAGACACTTGGAACAATAAGTGACTGAGCAAAACACCTGATCCTTACAACGTATTCGAGGTCTTCTTTTTCTGTACTTCAGGCAGCGGGTATCGCATCGAATACTTGCAAAGGAGTATAAAAACCGACCTGTAAAGTTTGTTCTTTTTTGGCAAGAGAGGACTTTACTTTGCAAATTGCCTACTCAATTCAAAGTAGCACCTGCTGGCAAGTGTGATTATACGTTGAATTTTAAGGATGATATTGTTATTGATGTTAATGCTGGTCCCTAGATAGACGACTGTTTGTTTGTTGACAGGAGATATTTCGTCTTGTCCTCGTTAACTACTGGACACATTCTCTTCGTTTCTGTGTCAAGTCTGGAGAAAGCAAAACTTATGGTTTTTGAGGTCAGTGATATGCATTTTCTATTTACTTCTTATTATAATTTTTCCAGCAAGAAGAAGGTTGATAAAGCGTCAGCTAGTCTGAAACCTCATTTTATATGGAACGGCTCGGAAAGGTCGTTAACAATTCTGACGGAGTTTTGGTGTTACCAAACACAGACATTGCGGCGTAGAGGTAGTTTCTTTTCCTCTAGTCCAAGGCTGCTTTAAAACCCACGAGGTCTGATACATTTTTTGCTTTCTTCTTCTATTTCTTTTTTTTGTTTTCGTTTTATTTTTTCTTTCTATTTCTTTATATTTTTCGTTTTCCGTTTTTTTTCCTTTCTCTTTTTCTATTCATCTTTTTTATTTACATTTCCTTTTAATCTCCTTCCTCTTGTCCTTTTTTTTCGTTGCCTTTTCGTTTTTCTTTACCTTTTCCATTTTCCATTTTCCTTTTTCATTTTCTTTGCCTTTTCCGTTACCTTTTCCTTTTCCTTTTCCTTTTCCTTTTCCTTTTCCTTTTCCTTTTCCTTTTCCTTTTCCTTTTCCTTTTCCTTTTCCTTTTCCTTTTCCTTTTCCTTTTCCTTTTCCTTTTCCTTTTCCTTTTCCTTTTCCTTTTCCTTTTCCTTTTCCTTTTCCTTTTCCTTTTCTTTTTCCTTTTCCTTTTCCTTTTCCTTTTCCTTTTCCTTATCCTTTTCCTTTTCCTTTTCCTTTTCCTTATCCTTTTCCTTTTCCTTTTCCTTTTCCTTTTCTTTTTCCTTTTCCTTTTCCTTTTCTTTTCCTTTTCCATTTTCCTTTCCTTTTCCTTTTCCTTTTCCTTTTCCTTTTCCTTTTCCTTTTCCTTTTCCTTTTCCTTTTCCTTTTCCTTTCCTTTTCCTTTCCTTTCCTTTTCCTTTTCCTTTTCCTTTTCCTTTTCCTTTTCCTTTTCCTTTTCCTTTTCCTTTTCCTTTTCCTTTTCCTGTTCCTTTTCCTTTTCCTTTTCCTTTTCCTTTTCCTTTTCCTTTTCCTTTTCCTATTCCTTTTCCTTTTCCTTTTCCTTTTCCTTTTCCTTTTCCTTTTCCTTTTCCTTTTCCTTTTCCTTTTCCTTTTCCTTTTCCTTTTCCTTTTCCTTTTCCTTTTCCTTTTCCTTTTCCTTTTCCTTTTCCTTTTCCTTTTCCTTTTCCTTTTCCTTTTCCTTTTCCTTTTCCTTTTCCTTTTCCTTTTCCTTTTCCTTTTCCTTTTCCTTTTCCTTTTCCTTTTCCTTTTTCCTTTTCCTTTTCCTTTTCCTTTCCTTTTCCTTTTCCTTTTCCTTTCCTTTTCCTTTTCCTTTTCTTTCCTTTTCCTTTTCCTTTTCCTTTTCCTTTTCCTTTTCTTTTCCTTTTCCTTTCCTTTCTTTCCTTTCCTTTCCTTTTCCTTTTCCTTTTCCTTTTCGTTTCAATCACTTTTTTCATTTCCTTTTCATCACTTCTCTTTGTTTTTTTTTTCATTTTGTTTTACTTTTCCTATGTAAATTTCCTCATCCTTTGCGTTTTCCTTTTCATTTTCCTTACGCATTATCCTTCCTTTTCCTTTCAAATTCCATCTCATACTCCATTTCTAATTACATTTACAATTCACTTCTTCTTTTACCTTTTCATTTTCATTCTTTACATTTCATTTTAATTAATTTTTTTTATGAAACTCGAATTTATATTTCCAAAAAAAAAATCGAAATATTTGAAAATCAGTAAAAAGTTGAAAAATATAATGAATAACGAATAAGAAAAGGAAAATAAAAGAAAACGCGTAAATTTAGCAATCTTTACATTATCAATCGATTTATTGCACACAATCCGTTTTTGCCTTCAATTTTGCCCTTAACCTAACCTAAACTAACCCCATGAAGCCTTATCAAGATAAAGATTAAGACGCGACCTTGCGTATGACCTTCAAACTCAGCGTTCACATCGCTTTCACTTATTTCGTTCGAAAAAGCTTTAAGACCTTTCTTTGGTTAATATATGCATGTACATATGTATACATATTGTTGTTGTTATTATTGAGATTTTCTTTCTTTATCAAAGTGACAGCATGACAAGTTGCTTACATTGTAAAATCGCGTGCTCATGTGAGTTCCTATGCGTCACCCAGCAGCAATTTTGGGAAGTTTTTGTAAGGGAGAGACTCGTAGCACCTTATTCTGGAGTATTGATAATGAAATGTCTTCAGTGGATTAAAAGCGTGTACTTTAATTTTTTTATTTTAATACTCAGAAGAGTGAGATAGAAAGAGACTAATGCCCATAATAAAAATTGTTTTGTTTCTTTAACTCATTACTTAGGAAGGTGAAGCGGAATGTCTGTATGTGAAACCTTTTAGTAGGGAGACTTAGAAGAGTGAGATAGAGAGAGACTAATGCCCATAAATTGTTTGTTTTTGTTTTGTTTATTTAACTCATTACCCAGGAAGGTGAAGCGGAATGTATGTATGTGAAACCTTTTAAAAGTGAAAGTTGGGAGATTTATTGTGTTCTGAAGAGAAATAGCTTCTTTTTCTTTCCTTTCTGCTACTCTTGAGGCAGAATATAATATCTAAAATAAATGTTCTTAATTTATTCCGCTGGAAACTGGTGGAGAATGCATATATAAGGTTTTAAAAAGGGATAATAAAAATTTTTTGAAATATATAAACATAATATAAACGATTTTTAAAGTAATTTTCAAATAAAACCGCTTAATTGCCGATAATCTCACGATGAGGGACATATTCCACTCTGCCTTCTAGGGCAATGAATTATGAAATATATTAACGAAAATTACTTTGTCTTCTGCGCCTGAGTTTTTTTCCCAGAATTCACTTAAAGAAAAGGAAGTTTAAATATTATACACATTACTTTCTGCCTTCCGGGTAATGACTAAACATGACTAAACATGTCCTTAACTGCTCTTAGCAGCACTTACATACAGTTCCTGCTAGGTATACGCTGAGTATGGACTACATACACACTTATACCTACCAATATATGCTTGTTGTTGTTATCATTCAATTTATGCATGCATTCACATGTTTTTTTTTTTTGGATTCTGGAACCTTTGTCATCTTCAACCATTCAACCCGAAACATTCCGCCACATTCATTCACGCAATCACTCATTCATTTCGAGTTCATTAATGCGATTGTAAGTTTGATTAAGTTGAAAATGTGTAGACGCGCATGTAATGTCAAGGAGCGGAGATGGAGATGGCATTGGTGTGAGGAGGATGCATGTTTGTATATGCTTTGTGTATCAAATCAGAGGCAGACAGTGGCAAAGATGGAGAGAGAGAGGGAGACCACTGGCATAATTGGAGAACGATTAAGGAAGGTTTATACGCCTTGATTGTGTTGAATTAAAGGAAATTTGGGCAATAAGCCTATTTTGAGAACTTCGCTTAGGTTAAGTAAGTTAACGGTCAACATTGCTGCTGGAAGCTACAAATCCCCGCCCTAAAATAGATCCTATGGTGTGCGTTTCGTGGGACGACAGCATCATTAAGCTTTTTTATCTTATATTCTTGTGTCCTCGTGTCACACCCCGAAAGGGTGAGCAAACCCTGCGTGAAATTCAAAAATCAACACGTGTGGAGTCTTGGATTACGCCGAAAAAGAGGGAGTAACGGTAGTCTCCGAAATATTCGGCTTAAGGACTCCCTAAAGTCTATTCACAGCATCTGTTTTCCAGAGGTGTGGCTGTAAGTCGGCGTCAGGTTCGAAGTAAGCGGCTCTGTATATAAATATGAATGTACCTTCATTGAGTCCTCTTCAGCAAGTAGGTTATGCGCTCGCCTTGGGATATGCCATGTAAAAACCCAACTTCAAAAAGAAATTTGATAAAAGAAACTCAAGTTGGAAAAGTCTTATCTGTTACCATGTGACTAGCAAAATGTAGCCGACTTGGGATAGAATTAGCTCACGAGAGCTTATCTCCCTAAAAAGAAAGGAAATATCTGCAAAGATGAGTTTCCTTACGGCTGAGAAGCTATAGGAACCATCAAATAATTTCTGCAGAAGCTGTGAAGGTGAGCAGGAGCCTTATTTGAGCAAAATAGCGGATGAAAAGATACGCAGAGTGCTCTGTTTTGCTAAATTCACGTGTTGACTAGGTTTGACTCGCAGGTGGCAGCTATTACGATTCTCGGTGGTATGGCAACGTGCTCGTTTGGTAGCCTTGTTCAGCTAATGCCCAGCAACGACTTTAACCTTAACTACTATAACCGAATTTATGGGTAAGAGGATCCCACACTGCGACGTTCCTTTGGTTTTGTAAGTGCACACTTGAGATCGTTTAGGTTCGCTCTTGCAAAAACTGTCTTAATGTTTGGCCAAACTTGTCCATCCAATTTGTCGTGATTTTTTCCCAACAATTGTAGGACCCAACCGTTTAAGCCGCCTTGGAACGGTTGATGAGGTTTTTGTGAAGAGATTTTCTTTTTTGTTAGACATGCATTGTAAGGGGGTTCGACTGCTTACTGGGGCACACGCTTTTAACCAAAAGTTTTTTGTACAAATTTAGATGTTCTTCCTGCCTCGAACCCATGAGCCTTCCTTCATCTTTAACTTTCATCAGAAAGAAAAGTCATGACTTTACGGAAGATGAAGTCAGACGCAATAAAAGAATAATAAGTGTATGGAGGGGGAAGGATGAATTTATTTTCGAGCAAATTTTTTGCACACATGAATATACCTTCAATCCTCAGCAGGCTCCCAACGGTTGATGGATTTTTATGACAATTTAGTGTTCTTCCGTCAGAAATAGACTCACAAATGTTAACATTTCCTGTGGAGAGGCGACTGCCTTTTAGAAAAAACCAACTTTTTTCGATGTTGGTTTTGTATGGACCATTACGCCCTAGACTGGCGGAAAATATTAGTTTTCTCTTTAAAAAATTATGTTTCTGCGGGATGCGCAATAGCCTCATTCCCAAAAATTAGTATGTGTGTGCTTGAATCTCGTACGTTCTCACTATGTACCCGCTTTAAGATGACCTTCACAAATGCTGAATCTTCACTACAGCAGAGACTCTGCTCAACATTAACATATTTTTAGGCGCATGTGTGTGCATTAGCAGGCTACAATTGAAAAAGGATATTATTCAACCGCATTTTTAATGGGAAAAAGTTGTTGAATTGAAAAGGGAAAACAGCAAAAGGTAGTTACATACATACACACTGTATGAGTGAGGACAATACGGTTATCAGGTCATCAAGGCATTTGGGTGAGAAAAAAGGTTGGCTAAAGAAGATAACACTGCGGCTGACAGACGAAAGCGTAAGTGAATTAGAGCAATGTGACTTTGCGTGTGTGTGTGTGGAGGGAGATAAATGGCTGTGTGTGCGTGAAGAAGAAAAGCGTGATTTGAAAGCTTAAAGAGTGGCAGGAATGAAAAACAAAATAAAATTTAAAAAAATTCAGCATGAAAGAAAAAATTATGTAAAATAATCAAAAAATTTGTGAACTTAAAATTAAAAATTATTAATAAAAAAAATAAAGTTTGAGAGAAAAAAACTCTAATTTAATATTAAAATATTAATAAGAAAAATTTGAATTAATAATTAAAAAAAATTAATTTTAATAAAAATATATTTAACAGAAATATTTTAAAAATAAAGTTCTAATAGACGAAAAATTTATTTAAAAAATCCAAATTTTAATACAAAAAATAAATGTTAATAAGAAAAATTCATAAATAAAAAATTTAAAAATTTTAAATTTTAATATACATAAATAATAAAATATTAAACTTTTTTGTAAATTTTTTCTTATGAAAATTAAAAAAAAATAAAGAAAGATTAAATTTTAATAAAAAAAAAATTAATTAATAAGTAAGCAAATTAAAATATAAAAACCAAAAAACATAAGATTAAAAAAAAATTAAAAAAAAAAAAAAATTTTAATAAAAATAACTAGAAATTAAATTTTTTAATAAAAAAATAGAAATTTTTTTAATAAAACAACTTAAATTTTAATAAAAAAATGAAATAAAAATTAAAAAAATTTTTTATTTTAATAAAAAGAAATGAATTAATAAGTAAAATAAATTTAAATATAAAAACCAAAAAAATAGAAAGTTTAATAAAAATAACCAAAAATTAAAGTTTTTAATAAAAAAGGGTTAAAATATTTAAAAATTTATACTTTAATAGATAAAAAATTTCATTTCTTTTTATTAAAATTTAATCTTTTTTAATTTTTATTTCACTTTTCATGTAAAATAAATTAAAAAAAAAGCAAATTAAATTGAAAAAAAAAATTAAAAAAATAAAAATTTTAATAAATATAACCGAAATCAAACTTTTTAATAATAAGGGGTTAACAAACAAATTTTAAAAATATATACATATATTTTTAATAAAACAATTTCAATTTTGATAAAAAAATTAAGTAAAACTTAAAAAAAGATTCAATTATAATTAAAAAATTATATAAAAACTTAAATTTAAAAACAAGAAAAAAAATAAAATAAAAAACCAGAAATTTTAATAAAAATATTTAAATATTAAATCTTTTAAAAAAATTAGTTTAATGAAAAAAATTTTAGTATTTATACTTTAATAGACAAAGATTTTAATTAAACAATTTAAATTTAAAAAAAATAAATGAAATAAATATTAAGAAAAGATTAAATTTTAATAAGAGAAAAAGGAAACAAATATTCGAATAGATTTAAATATAAAAACCAAAAATATAAAATATAAAAATTAAAAAAATAAAAATAACTAAACATTAAATTTTTTAATAATAAGAGGTTAACAAAAAAATTTTTAGAACATATACTTTAATAGAAAAAATTTTAATTAAACAATTTAAATATAAAAAAGAAATAAAAATTAAAAAATATTGAATTTTAATAGAAAAGAATGAAATAAAAATAGAAACATTATTAAATTTTAATTAATATATTAAAGAAAAATTTTAATATATTTAAATAAATAAAATATGTATTTTTTTATTTAAATTAAAAAAAAATGAATAATTTGATTTTTAATAAAATATTTTAAAAGTTCAAGTTTTAATATTATACATAATATCAGTGATTTTAAATTCGTTAAAAAATTTTAAGAAGCTAAAAAAGGTTTAAGTAAAAAAATAATAAATATTAATTTAAAAAAATGTAAATGAAAAAACTCAAAAATTAATGAAAAAAATAAGATTTAGGATTTAAAAAGCACAAAATAAAACTGAAAAATTAAAAAAAAAATATGTTAAAAAGGTAGAAAGATTTGAAAATTTAAATTCTAATAAAAAAAAACACATTTGAAAGAAAGAAATTGTTTCACTAGCCTAAAAATTACATCGAACTCTGGCAAGTAATGAATTTGTTGCCTAATTTTGTGCGCACTCACCTACCAACGCGCCATTGGTAGTGTTAATATTCGCTAATAATTGACAGCTGCTGACTTTGCATCATTCATGCGTTCGCTCTGTCTCTCTCTCTCTCCCTCCATAGCTCTTACTCAATTATCAGCCGCTCACTGCTCCGCCGAATACTAAGTTCACTACCGTCACCCTTTTAACAAACGCTAAAGGACAAACCCAAAAGGTTTATTGTTGTTTGGTTACAGTTGTTGTAGTTGTTGTTGTTGCTACGTTCATTGTTTGCCTTCAAATGATATTATGTGCACAAATATATAGACACACACACACATATGTATGTATGTGCCACTCTAACACGTTGATTAACTAAGAAGACATTTGTATTAGATTTCCGGTTGGAAATTAATACAAAACCACAAATGAGCTATGGCAGGTCATCTGGGGCATGCAACTCTGAGTGAAAACGCACATAATTGAATAGACAGCAGAGTTTCGTGAGTTGCCTAAGAAATCCACAATTTACTAATTGGTTTAATTTGGCAAATTTAAAGATAACTTTTGTCAAAAGCAAATAAATTAAATTAAAATATATACGTATTAAAGCGAAAAATGAAAGAAAAAATTTAAAGTGTAAATGGGATTATATTAGGTAATTGATTTTTAAAACTAAAAAAATTTTAATTAAAAAAAAAAATTAAAATTAAAGAAAGAAAAATTAAAATTAAAATATAAATAAAAAAATAAATAAAATTAAATACAATAAAAAATTTATATTTAATTTAACTAAAAAAAATATTCGGAAATTTTGTACTGAAGTTCATTTAATTAAAAAAGTTTTAATTAAAAAAAAAATTAAAATTAAAATATCCATAAAAAAAATAAAATTAAATAAAAAATAATTTAACCAAAAAATATTCGGAAATTTTTTACTGAAGTTCATTTCGGTTAGCGGATCCTCACAATAAACAGCCCAACGGAATGCGATTTTCGAACGGTGCCGAGTTAATGTTGATAGCTTTTTATGCTACAACAGCAATATTTTCCACTCCTAGTCTAAGCAAGCAAGAGTTTGGCTCGTCTAAAAGTCAAGTTGCGCATTTGAAGTGCTCCAGGATCTGAACACTTTCTCAAGGGTCCAATTGAAAGGGCTGTTAGATCATCTGCAGCAGTCGCTAGCGGCTACAGCGCGAGCCAGTTCATTCACTTTGTCGTTATCTTCCAAGTCCGTGTGGTCTTTGTATTCAAATTATATGATTTCTATTTTGCTTACACTTCCAAACTCATAACCTCAAATTGACTGACAGTTTTAAAGCGAAAAACCATGAGTTCTTTGAAAAACTCTCAAGGATTGCTTGGTTGGACGAGATGCATAAGTTGAGGTTTGGTGAGCAAAACAATTTTCATATTAACTCATGCTTGCTTTGAACAACCACTAACGGTTTTCTAAACTACTCATAGCCGACCACAAATTTTTTGCTCTGCAATCAACGAGTTTTTGAATCTAACGAACCTTTGCTTTCTTCGCTAAATTCCACATTCAGAGCTTTAATCTGGCTTTTGAGTAATTTTTTGTTGCTTTACGATTTTTTTTTTGTTTAAATTAATTTAATTGCTTTATATTTCTTTAAACCATTGGTTTGTCTCTCTTTTGTTACACACCAACCCACACACACATATGGATATATACATATACATACGTACTCGTTTATGCCCAAGTAGTTTCAAAGTATTTATTCACCACATAATTGTTGTTGTAGTTGTAGTTGTGGTTAGACATCAAAGTGCTCATTGAGTTAGCAATTTACCGTTGCATACGAGTATGTTTCATTGAGTTTTGAGTAGTATATTTTTATTTTGATTTTTATGGCTTTTTTCTATCTTCGCGCTCTCTCACGCTCGCACTCTTGCACTCTTTCTTGCCGCATGCTCATTGACAGATGTCAATTGCCACAAAATAAGCTTTGAAATTAAATAAAATGCGTATAACGGTTTTTTACGAGTTGCTGAACTGTATAGTTGTTGAGTTGAGTTGTTTTTTTTTTTTTGCTTTTTTTTGCACAAACCTAGAGTTATGTACTTTGCATACATATGTACATACGTGTACATATATATGTGTTAATTAAATGAATGAGAGCACTTTCCAAGCACTGAATTTAATTAGAAAAAAAGGTAGTAAAGAGTTTTTGTTGTTACCAAAAAGTTTAACATTTTTGTTGTTGGAGATTAGGTTACACTAGCCGACGCCCTACTAAAACCCATTGGTTCTTTGCCGATGGAGTTACATTTTAATGCGATCTACAGTAGCTGTCGCGAAGTGCGAGCTAACCTCAAGATCCTATTTTGAAGTCTCCTTTGAATGTCGCAGCACTGAGATAACTATTGTAAGACGAGTTCTAGCTAAGGCAGGTCAGCAACAGAGGAGGCGCTCTAACGTCTCATTCATGGCTTTCTCCCAGCATTTCCAGTGCTTTTTTGAAACACGTGGTTTTCGAGAAGAAATAAATCGCGTATAAATTATAGGATTCTTTTTATTAAAGTGACCAAGTGACCGCTGCCACTGGCTCGTTTAAATTCCATTCGTTAAGGCCAATTTTCGGCCACTTTTTGCAGCAAACGTGGTCGTATGTCAGCAATAAAGCGACGAGTATTCCATACAAAGCCGTCAAGAGTCCCAGACTTATTATCACCCAACAAAAAATCGAACGATCTTGCGCTCACCAAAAGTTTCGTTAACTATGTGACGTGTAACGCCATCTTGCTGGTACCAAAGGGTCGCCCATGTCAATATCCTCCAATTCAGGCACGAACTTACGACATTAATCATGGCTCTATACCGTTCCCCATTGACTGTAACATTAAGGCTGGGCAGCGTGAGCTTCATTGCTGAGCAAAATTTTCCTATAAAAATCGCAGTCGGTGGCCAACTCGTTTTGGGTACATTCACCGAACATGCGACGAGTTTAATGTTCGTTCGGCTTCAATTGGATTTCGTAAGCCCGCAAACCAAGATCCTTATGCAAAATCATCCATAAAGTGGATGGGCACGGCTGGAAAATTGTGTGCAATGTCGAATAAACTCTTTGAACTTTTCTTCGGAACTCTTTTCCCGAGCCCTATCGGAAATTTCATTATAGTTCAGTTAGTGGATTATTCGACAATCTCATCAGCTACTTTGTTATCCATTGTGCCTTTGTTGCCAAGAACCTTTTACTCTCAACCGCCCTGTCTGCTGCTTTCCTACTTTTGACGAGATTGATGTTTTGTGTATACCTAGTTCTCTGCATTGCTAGCTATCTTAGACCTCGGCATAGAAAATATTGCTGTACTTTGGATGCTTGAGGTGTTAGCTGAGATCTAGCTCAGCGTAATAGACTCCGGCGTCCGTTCCATGAGCCATTTTCGATCTATTCGTGTAGATCTTATACATTCCACTAGCGGGTACATATTCTTGTGCCATCCGCTCTCCTTAAAAGTACCTTGAAATCCTCTATCCGGATAAAGCGTCGGAGTAGAAATAATTATTGAATGAAACTATATTGTAGGACGATAATCCGTCAGAGAGCGGAATGGAATAGAACTCTCTTAGTGGTTGCGAACTTACTTCAGATACTGTAACTATCCTATGACGGTGAGGAAAAATGAAGGATTGGATAAAGTCAAGAACTTTATTCGGGATCTTATTCCACATTGGGAAATCCAAAAGAGTTTTCGAAAAATATGTCTTCTAAAAGATTTATGGCATTTTACATACAGCGATGACGAATACATTAGACGTGCACGATATTGTTGTTATGTAAGTTATTTTTGGGCAATGTTGCGGGAGTGACAGTCTTTGGCCGGATAAAAAATCCGGATCGTTCCGGTATAAAGACTCGACTGTCGCGTGAACTATTGGATTTTAGTCGCCTCTTACGACAGGCATGCCTTACCGCGGCTAAATCTAACCCGCAGGAGGGAGTATTTCTCACGTCTTATCGTTCCCTTGGCACTCGAAAAAAAGAAAGATATCCCCATTTCATTGGATGGATGAAGTAGGTAGTGATTCGGCCTAGATACATTTATAAGTACCTCTCTTTGGCTAACACAAAATGAGAAATCAATCAAATAGTTTTTCCTTATCTCAAGCATATTTTTCAGTCTTGGTTTCTTAAATGCAACAATGAAGCCAGCTCGGTGGCAGCACTTATGACTTATGACTGCCATGACTGAGTCTCCGCTAACAAATTTATATGACCTTCACTATGATCACTATATACTCGTATGTATATATGTCATAAAACCAATAAAATCATAAAATAAATCTTGAACGACGAAGATGTTAGCCTTTCGTCTTACGAGAACATCGACCAGCTGAGCTTAGACACATTCCAATTAAGGTACTGACTGTAGATACCAGGTGTACGTCCTTCAAACGTTTCCTTTCAGTTATCGTTAATAGAAGTGGTCATCCCAGGTTTATTGAGATTTCTCCGCTAATTTCTACTTGGCGGGTGCCAAACCCAGTGCACAATCTCGTCGGGCGAATGGGAAAATATTAGTTTTATAAATATTAGTATTAGTATAGCAAGCCGTTTGCTTTAAGGCCAACGCCCGTAGGTAGTCGCAACTCTGGTGAACAGATTTCAGCGGACTTTTAAATCGAGCTCTAACATTGAAGCTTCTTTTCTTTTAAGCTTTACCCAAGGCTCCAAGCGGCTTGAAAAAAATGTTACTCACATTTCCAGGCAGCCGGAGAGTGGGAAGCGGTTATGGTCCTCTGGCTGTCACTGCATACCCAGAGGTAGCACAAAATATCTCAAGGTCACTACACAACCTGGCGCTACAGCCACCTTCCGATATATCAATATCGCATTAAAATCGCCTTCACAATTTCTCGTTAATATCCGTTTATTAACTTGCCGCTAAGAAGAAGAGTCAGAAGTACGAGTTAATTTACAACAACTACTCATGTTGAGCAATCACCACGGACGGAGTTTGGCAAGTGGGACGCGACCACACATAATTGGCTCTGCGCTAATTGTTCAAGTATTAAATTTAATTACCCAAAAATTAAAACGAAATTTTCGCGAGGTGAAGGAAACTAATAGTCGAACTCATCAATTTTCAAATAAATGCAGCTACTGTGCGTACATATGTATGTATTGCGTAGCGGGCGCTCATAATTTCCAGAAATCGTGTATGTATGTCTCATGGTACTCAAACTCAGAGTACCAGAGGTGACGATTAAATTTCATGCTCATTATTATTATGATCTTTTAATGCGCGACAAAAAGAAGAAGACGAAGGGACCAATGACCTTTTGATGAGACTCATTTTCCGAGACATTGACTACTACTACGTACTAAAATACAAACATACACACTAAATAAGCGCATAAAGTGGTGGTACCGCAGCAGTACACACATCTAGTCTTAAACTGGTCGGGTGTAATCTGTTGTAGGCGGGGAAATAAGGTATAGTTCTGGTTCTTTGTTTTATACATACAGTCCTAAGATCCACTCCCTCACTTCCTCGTCGTGCATACTGTAAGCATGAGTAGCCTTTGGCTAAGGCAAGGTAGTCAAGTATGTGGAGTCTTTATTCATGGTTAAAAGAGCGGAAGAGCTTCTTTGAGCCCCTGTGACATATTCGGCCTAAGCGGGTCCTGAAGTCTAACTGTGGCGTCTGGTCAACAGAGTTACAGCTGTGAGCGGACGTCGGTACTGAAGCAAACTGCTCACTATACTATTGTATATAACCTGGTGCATCTGGTGTAAGGATATTGTATGCTTGACTAGAGATCCAACATGTAGAACATCCAAATGGTGCATGAAGCGTCGAAAAAAACTCCAAGTTTTGGTAACAATTACAGCAAAGGTTTCGAAATTCAACTGGGAAACTTCCCGGTGGCCAACTGGTTGATGCCATCGGAAGTCTAAAGTCGGGAAATGTATGGTCCCTCAACTGGGAAACTTTCCGACTCCCAGCTGGAAATATAGTAGTCGGGAATGTCTGGTCTCCCAACTGGGAAACTTTCCGATGCGCAGCTGGTTGTTGTCACCCAAAATATAAAGGCTGAATTCATTACCGTCTACATAGGTGAAGCGTTGGACGTGCGAAGGACAAGATTGGGTTAGGTTGGGTCGAACCAGTTGACCCATCGGGTCTCACTTAGGCCGCTTGAAAGAACTGTATCCTTTCTGTGTCAAGTAAACAGATTCTTTGTCTGCCCTACAGACTAAGTACTTCACTGTCGTGCACTTGTTATTCCTAATCAGAACTACGTGTATGTTAAAGGCATAAAATGCATGTCTGGAATCCGGTCTCTTCGGCCGGTCAGTAAAAACTTTGCAAGTTTAACATCATAAGTATTGCATATAGTTTTCGTGAGTCTTCGGCTCTTCGATCATTCGCAACGTCTATTCACCTGACGAAGTAAGATTACTTCTTGTGTTTGCTACACTTCTCTGAATGGAACTGGTGGGTCTATTATTACGTTCTGTTTTAAAAGCTGAAGAACAAGGGCCTGCTGTCATTTCTTACCATAAGGAGGCCTTTTGAAGAAGGACAGATTTAGTGTTAGCTTCGCGGTGGGAGTTCATTCATTACAATGGATGAGTGTCCAGAAACAATTCGATCAAAGCGAAGTTCTTCAACATAATGCTGATCAGCACCCACGCCCCGCCGGAAGGAAAGGAGGAAGTGATTACAGAAGACTTAGAGCGTTTGGTGATTTCAATACCAGGTTCAGCAAAAAATTTATATTTGCCACAATATTCGGAAGATTTAATCTCCTCTTCAAATGGTCTGAGGCTGCTCGACTTCGTCGTTATCCGAAATATGGTTGTCTGTCGTCCGGCTCTAGAAACTCGAAACTAACTCAACCAAGTTGTGATAGACGTACGACATGTTTTCAGTGTTCTAGATGTACTCAGAGGACCTAATATTGACTCAGACCATTATTTTGATACAGCAGAGAAAGTGCGCACCCAACTCTATGCAGCTAGGAACGCGCCTCAACAAATGCAGGGCAGATTCGACGCCGAAAAGCTGCAATCACAAAAGCAAGTCTCTACGTACTGTCGCCAGAGAAATTATAGGTTTTCGCAAAGTTCATAAAAAGAGCTGGTGCGATAAGGTTTGTCGTGGAGAGCACAATTATAGCCTACCGCACAACGTGTACCGCCTAGGAGATATGACAAGAGTTGAAAAGGGACGCGTTTCATATTTGCAGACAAAAAAGAGAGGCTGAACTGTGAGAATAAGAAGGGCTGACAGAAGGAATAATAAAGTCCACCTTTCATAAACTAATTGGACCTTATCAGTGTAGTCACAGATATTAGAAATTTGCCATTCCAGATATTTACCATGACCCAAGCCCTGGAAAAGACTCGTGAAAAGAGAATCGACACACACCCCTCTTCGTCGATTTCAAATCCGCCTTCTTCGACAGCACGAATAGGATCTGCTCTACGCCACTATATCTGTCATCACATTCGCGACTCGGCCTACGTGTCACTGTTGGCAGTCATAACTTTGAAGTCGTAGATAACTTCGCCTATCTTAAAACCAGTATTACCACCAAAAACAATATCAGCCTGGAAATCGAACGCAGAAACATTCTTGCCGACAGCTGCCACTTTGGACTGAGTAGGCAATTGAAAAATAAAATCCTCTCTCGGCGAACCGAAACCAAACTTTACAAGTCGCTCATCGTTCCTTTCCTGCTATATGGTGTGGAAGTATGGACGATGACAATGTCTGATGAGTCGGCTCTGGGAGTCTTCGATTTACGGTCCTTTGCGCATTGGCTATGGCAAATACCGCAGGCGATGGAACGATGAGCTGTACGAGCTATACGATGATATTGACATAGTTCAGCGAATGAAGAGACAGCGGCTACGCTGGCTAGGCCATGTCGTCCGAATGGATGAAAGCAGTCCAGTTTTGAAAGTATTCTATGCAGTACCCGCTGGTGGAAGCAAAGGAAGAGGGGTATCTTCGTTCTGTTGGAAAGATCAAGTGGAGAGCGGCCTGGTTTCATTTGGTGTTTCCAATGGGTGCTAAACAGTGAAAGGAAAGAATGAAAGGCGAGCTGTTGTTAACTTGACTATAGTTTCGTAAGCAATGTCCGCGACAGTGAAGAAGAAGAGCGAAACAGTATTGTCGACTCTGATAAATAGTGACTACGTCAATAAAGAGGGAAAAGAAGCATCGTAGTCAGCCGAATATTTATTATAAGAAATCTACTGCTCGTTCTAAACCCGGCTCTGATGCGACTTGCCTTGGCTCTTTACTATTCACAGAAGAAGATAGGTCAACCGGCTTCGCTGATACCAGCGTCGGTCTTAAATAACAATATTTTAAATTTTCAGAATTTTTTTTTGTAGAAAATGTAGCCTCGCTCCAACTTGGGATAGGCAAAGAACCTATTTCACGGTCTTCTCAAAGCCCATATGTACTCGCATATACCATACTTTTACCTAATATACATGCATATATATGTACATTTGTATAAACACGCAACATTTTGCCATAATTCAATTTGACTGCCTTAATTTCATGCCAACATTCAGCCCATTCAAGCTTTGGTTCCCTTCTTCTCACATCCCAATGAAGACATCTTCTACCAGCAAACTTTGCTCAATTCTACTTTTCTGTTACTTTCGATGTTTAATCAACTCTAGCGCATCGGTGTTGGTATATTAATATATATGTATGTCTGTATGTATGTATGTACACCCAATTTTCGATTGTTGTGGTGTGAGTTCCCTTAGAAGGAGAGCAAGTTTCTTTACTTTGGTTAGCAGAAAATTATCGAAAATCTATTAGAAGACATACAGATAGACAGACGGAGAGACGGAGGGAGCGAGGGATAGCATTTCGCTCGTTCATTCATTCATTTGCTTCGTTTGAAGTTGTTTAATCAGCAACGTTTTACTTGTGTAAATATTTATTAGCAAAGTTCCAAGCATGTTTAAATTTACATAAATACCCTTAAGTATTATATATATACTCGTACATACTGGCATACACACATGCATGTACCATATAGGTTATGTTCTTAACTATGTAAAATGGAGTGAAAAATTCTTTTTTCATTTGTGTGTACACGTGTTCGCTGAGAGGGTTCAACATGAAGCTTTAAAATTATTTAAGTTTAAGGTTTTTAGGTACACACTTAGTCTCCAAAAGCAGCTGATGCCTGCACCCTCTCTATATCCCACCGCCAGTTTTTGTTTAGTTCGACGGCAGAGTTATCGGCTCCCATCGCTTTGTTATACCTTTAGCGCGAAAGCTCTTCGAACTATTCCTCAAAGTCGTCTATACCATCCGTCATTGTTTGGACAATCGGAGTTCGCCATCTCATGATGGTTCCCTTTCACTGGTATTCAGCATGCTGTAGAAGTGTGCTCCCTCAAAAACTCATTATACTTTTGGCAACAGTCACCAGATCACCTCCTTTTGAGTCGTACATAAAGAGACTACCGTGTGGAAACCTCTCATGAACTCCGGATTATCGCTGGGATTATCTCGCCGGTTATTGGGATCCTTCATAACATAATGAACACAGATGTCCGTCTATATACCAGTCGTAACGGTAGAGAAGTAGCAACTCAAAACTAGCTTCTAAGAGGAGGGAGTAGATTCTAACCGCCCACCACGAAACCTGCATGCAATGAGTTCTCGCACAACACTAATCACCTCTTTGCATGGTCCCTAAAATCAACTCGTCTTACCCTACCTTTTCCTCTGGTCCGAACTCGTCGAAAAAGCTCGTTTCCTGCACCTCCCCTTAGATGACCTCGGCTCAGACTCGTCTAGCCTACTTTTAATCAAGGTTAGCAAACCGCTACAGCGACAACAATAGCAACATACCAACCGCCCCCCAATGATTATGAACTAAAGCGGGAATAACATCACCTTGGCTTTTTTAGAGAAGGGGTAGTACCTCACCGCTTCTAAATACCTGAAGTTTTTTACGTAAAGGGGGATTGGAGAAGTGGGAGTAGTTCATCGTTCCGACCTTCCTAGAGGGAGAGTAGTGCCTCACCGCTTCTAAATGCCTAATTAGTAGTAAAAGTAGGAGGGGAGTAGTTTCTCACCTTCTCCTGATACCTAGATAGAGGAAGTAGAGCTACCTCTGAACATGCAAAAGCTACCTCATGCTACAGCAGTCGACTCGCGATCTGCCTGCTCGGTTTGCGACTGGCTTTTGATACAAGTGTTCTAGCTGCGGTCAGCTAGTTTTGTGTCTGCTCCCGAATATGCTTCACTTTATTAGTTTTACACCTTGATAGGCTATTAGATACACATGTATATCTTATGTTACTACTGTTCAGGTGATCTGTTGAGCTATAGACGTGGTGTGATATATTGATGTGATACGATGAGTTACTGGTGTTATTGTGCGAGCTCCAAACCCTTGACTTTGGATGCATCACAAACCTTCTGTATGTAAGTCGGCGCATTTTTTCACAAAACTCTCCAGCACTAACCTTGTCGTCCAGCCGGCCTCTAGCTCTTCATACTCAGGCTATAAGGTCTTTTTTTTGCCTGTAAATGCCTTTCGGCGGACGCGTCATAGTCTAATTGCGGCCGCCTTTCGGCAGGGAAAGTCAAGCCCTCCGAGTGTATTTCTGGTATGGAAATCCGAAGTTCCTTAGTGGTATCCAGGGACCGTTATTTGTCGGATAAACATCAATACGCCCATTATAAATTGTTAGGGGAGCTTTGTTCGGACGGTTTTGGTTTTATTTCCTCATCGTACCAGTTCATCTTCTGAAATCGTCGAAAAGCAATTGTTTCTCTATCAGGCGTACGAAGTGAGCTTGAAATACCGTCCCGTAGTTTCATTATATCAAGTTGTTGATGAGTTCCCTCAGAGAGTTGAAGCGAAAGTGGAGTAGAAAACCAGCAGCGGTTGCAACTTTTCGATGGCGAGCTTTTCTGGTGTTGGTCTTCGCTGCGATGAGATAGTGAACCATTTCGATGTTGGGTCCTTTAAGCATACGTGCATCTAGAATACTGGATGTGATATGCACATATCCAATGTTCTAGGTGTGCGTATGTTGCGAGGATCTAACATTGAAGCGGTTCACTACCTCTTTTTTTATCTAACTCTTCATGATTGACTTGGTTTCATGTCTTTCAATGTGACGAAAGCCATGTAGATTGCTGAATTTCTGATTTCGGAGTTTGCTGCTACAGACAACCATATTTCGAAGCCGAGTTAAGTCGAGCAGCCAAACATATTTGACGACGTTTTTCACTTTGGAGGTTGAGTTTTCCGACAGTTCCCCCAAAGATATTTTCTATGTGCACCGTGATGAGGGTGCGTTATAGTCGCTCCTGGAAAGCATTTTAGATCAAATTATCCCTCTCTTCCTTCGGAAATAGTCACAAATCACTGAAATGTATTGTTGACTTTTTTATTGGGGATTCGTAGGGCTTAACATTCTCTCTATAATTTTGTATGTTGGTCGGACCAGAACACGAACCCGGCACTTCTGAATGGCAATACGCAATGCTAACCGCCCGCCAATTACGGCTTATACTCTCTTGAAAAGGAGGAAGCCCCAGTGATAATTACCATCTTGATGGAGCATTGCCTTGTAGGAAATGGTGCTGTAGAAATTACCAAGAGGAGATGACGATCTTTCAGAAGTAGAATTCGGTGTATTAAAGCCTGTTTCAAGGAATGGTCTTTGCGTTATGAAGTTAATATAAGCGGCGTATTATAATTCATAAGCGAGTCCAAAAAGCAGAAGTATAGAAAGTGATTCGAGGGCACGGAACAGCTTTCATGATATCATAATTAGACTATTATGGCCCAAGTGAGTCGGTGTTCCCAAATCCAATCACTTCTATGTGCCTACCATGTTTCCATTCTAACTAGCCCAAGTGACAAGCTTTACCCCGTGATCAGCCAAGAAGTCAGGAGGTTTCATAATTAATAAATAAATTGGGGAACCTGAAAAGATCCGAAGATGCGAAGTGCGAAGTGTCAGTCATTTGGGTCTCTGGTTACAGAGACATTCCAGATAGCTGCATAGCCGAATAACTGGTCAGAAAGGTAACAGTCATAACCAGAGTAAACTCTGTACATGACGTGGGTATATCGATTTCCTCGGCAAAGACTACCCTTGACCAGAATGGCCAACAGCAGTTGGTAGAGTGCAACGTTACAAGATAAATTTGGCCATTGATCGAGGTATCACAACGGGCCAGTAGGACTAAGTGCGTTGGATCAGGGTTAACCTAACTTACTAACCAGCTATGACAATTCAGAGCTCTTCTGTTTTGATTGCTGGAGCTTTCGGGTTTGGGGATCAAGAGTTTACCCTCGCAAAGGCTTGTCTGGCGCAAGAGGCTACTAAAATCCAATAGTTCCCGCTATAGTCTGTTCTTTAAACCCGGGGTGACACGGATTTTCAACCAGCTCAAAAGGGCTCCCGCAAAAGTCAATCAAAAACACTTTGTGGAAAATTATTGTAGGTTACAACAAAAATAACAACAACTCTCAATTGTTAGCTTTCGTAAAATTTTTCAGCTCTTCAAAATTTAATGTGCAATTAAAAGTGATTTTTCCTTTCCTTTTTTTACTTCACAAAATCCATCACCAAACACAGGGTTTCCACCGCCACTCCTCAGTATTGACTTCAAGACAATTTAACACTCTTAAGTGCACACCTTCACTGCTGGAAATGCCTACAGAGCTCATGAAAGTGAGACAAACGAGCCAGTAAGGAGAAAAGCACCGGTTGATGGAGCACTTATGAAGAGTATGAAGGCAAGGGGATTTCTCCCTCCACTTCAAACAGAGTCTTCACTAAACTTTTTGTTGCTTTCAAAAAGTGAAATAATAATTTATGATTTGTGGCTGCGTGTGAAATGGAGTCTTGGAGTGAGGCATCGTACGTTGAGGGGTATGCATGATTAATAGCTTATTGCGGTAGCTGCGATTTCACAATTCCGCGATTTACGCATTCGTCTTTACCTACTTTGTAACACACTCAAGTTTGTGAGAATTGCCACAACGGAGGGTGTGTGTGTGGGTGAGCAGTGGTTGAGTAGTGGCACGCAGCGAGGATAAAAAGGAACAATTTAAAAGCATTTAAGACACTACCTCATCTTCAGTAATTTTTATACCTTTCATGTACAAGAAATGGCATAATAACTTTGGTCCCAAGTATGTAAGTACCAGAAGCAGAAGAGATATACCCATCAAAACTTATACCGATTGGCTCAGAATGACTGAGTTGAGTTAAGTCTGTCCGTCGGCTTGTACGCTAACTATTTAAATGTCGCTTGGCAACCGCTGAAGCGATTTTCGGCCGAGCTCCTCCGAAAGGCCGCTGGATTTTTACGAGGAACTTTTTGTTTAATATTAGAAATACACCAGGAGCCAGTACTCGAACCTTGGTCTTCAGAATTTCAGAACAAAATTTAGTACACCGATGCACTGGTACTTTGAAACGATCGGAACCGGCCAGCAATGACGGATCAGAGGACCATACGATATTGACAAGCGTCCACGAAGAATCTATTCTTGGTCCGCTTCTTTGGAATTTGGAGTATGATGGCATACTACAGAGATTACAGCTTCCCAAGGTTGTTGGATTTGCCGAGTTATATAGTCACAGTGTCCAAAACTTTATCTGAAGCTGAATTCAAATGTGGTAAGAAGCCAAACTGGCTTGAATCGGAGACTCATCGTATATTAATCTACCAGCAAAGCGGAACGACCTGCCTTACTTCGATTTGAGACATTATTTGTAATGGGAATAATAATCGGAAACAAGGACTTTCCGCGCACTTTCCGATCACGTGACTCATGAAGAGAGCAAAGAGCGGTAACTATGGTTTTCCGCCTACAGTAGAAGATGGTAGGCTGTAGACTAGGCCTCGCCAGCTATGCAGCTGTGGTGCAGTGTTTCGAAGAAGACCCAAATGAGTTCATCCACCATTGCATGCAACAATTGGAGCTGTGCCCATCCACTTTATGGAAGATTTTGCGGAAGAATCTTGGTTTGTGGGCTTAAAAATACCAACTCGTATAAGAATTGCAAGCCGAAAGACCATCAAACGCATTCACGGGATACCCACCGATCCCAAAGGACACAGTTTCATATGATCTATGGGCGGAGGTAGTCATTGGTTCATCCATTGCTCAAAAATGAAGTCGTTCATAATGTGACAGTCAATGAGGAATGTTTAAAGTCATAAGTTCGTACTTGTCGAATTGAACTATGGTGCTGTGGACGACCTTTTGTCCCAACAAGACGGCACTTCAATCTCATACAAACAACTACAAGACAATCACTTTATTGAAGGAAGCCTTTGGTGAGCGCATTATATCACGTCCTGTACCTGTGGTTGTATGCCCTACAAGATCGTGCGACTCACCACCGCTGGATTCTTTTTTGTAAGGTTATGTGAAGTCGCTCGTCTATGCAGCTAAGCTAGAGACGTTTGACGCTTTGGTAGAGAATATTCGATGCATTATTGCTGAAAGGCGGCCACAATCAGCTGCAAAATGTTGCAAGAATTGGACCTCTCGGCTGGGTTTTCTTCGAGTAAATTGCCCGTCTTGGACATCACATTAAATTCTAAGCTTTTTATTTCTTCTTGAATACCACATGTCTAAAAAGAACACTCTTCGTCACTTTATATTGAATTTTTTTTTTCACTTTATTTTTTAAATCATTTTCCTCTCACTCCCCGACACTTCGCTGCTGCTCGCGTTGTCTTTAAGTCGAAGTCAAAGTCAAGTGTCAGCCACCGCTATTTGCTGAAGAAAGAACAATGTGGGGAGTGCTCCATGCAACCCTGTGCTATGCGTTCGCTAATAGAAATATGTATAATATATATGTCTGCAGCGTTATGTAGAAATCTCAGACCCCCAAAAGGTACCCAAAGTAGCGCTTGTTATTGTTGTTCCCCCACTCCAGTCTGCTTGGCTGAAGTTTGCCATAAATTTTCACTAATTTTTCATTGCGGCATATTTTTTACATATATACATACATACATACATACATTTGCCTCTGTCTTGCCTACTTTTCTTGAGCACTTTTTATTACTTCCTTTCATTATCCTGTAAGTGTTTGCGGTTTTGACTTGGAAATAATTTTATTGTCGGCTTTTGTGCGTTAATTTTTGCTGAGTGTGTCATATTTTCATTGTTTTTGTTTTTTTTTTTATTTTTGTTATTGTTTTTGTTGAGATTAATTGGAATTTATAATCAATTGCTTAGCCACAAGAAGAAAAAGAGCGGGGGGCAGAAACAGCAAGAAATATTTTAGCCACTCAAGAGGAAATGAGTATGCTTTGACAGGATTGCCATGGTGACGGAAATTCTTGAAATTTTTTTGGAAATGTTTTTCTTTTAATTCAATAAAAATGAGGGAAGCGCTGTTTATAAAGAAGAAAGAAGGGAGGCAATTTTAAGTGATTTTTAGAAATTCTTAGCATTTTTTCCCATAAGATTTCCCCTTGGGTTTGTGTTGTGTGTGTCTTAAGGCCTTTTTATGTTAATGAATGAGCCCTACTTTAAGACGCCTTCGGTCGGAAATACACTCAGAGGTGATGATACGCTTTATTGAGAGGCGATCGTGTTAAGATAGGTCGGTATAGAGGTGGAAGTGGCTGCCGACGGCTCACTGAGGCCAACATACGATGTAGTGGTTAGGCCTATACTGCTCTACGGAGTAGTGGTCTGGTGGCCAAAATTCGAGAAGAAAACCAGTAATTGTAAACTCCAAGTAGCACTGCTGATCACAACTACTGAGGCTGTGAAAGTCCTCCTTTTGGAGCTACTCCCAATAGACATAATAGAGCTGTTGTTGTTGCTGTAGCCGCAAAAACATTCCTCTAACTACTTTTTGGGAAATGTTGCCAAAGCGACAGTCCTTGGCCGGATAAAAATACGGGTCGTTCCGGCATAAATACCCGATTGTCGCGGGAGCTTTTGGATTTTAACCGCCTCTAATGACAGGCATGCCTTTCTGCGAGAATTCTCGAGCCCGTACCTCTCAGGGTAACGCTCATATGTAATGGTGAAGCACTGCGGACCACACCTACTCAGGCTATTAAAGTCCTCCTCTTGGAGCTACTCCCCATAGACAACAGTCATATCAACATATTAAGAGAGTGTTGTCTACAAGATCGGGCGGACTATTGCATAACTCACATTGGTTTCAGCAAAGACTACGAGGTGGGTATATCAGAGAGGAACTAGGTTATGGCAGGGGTGATGTAGCATGTGCAAAGTCGATCGACTTATGCACACCAATGAGTCAAATGTGGAAAATAGCAATGCAACTGCCGGATCTCTAGTATTGTGATTTTCAAGCGGAACTGTTTGCCCTGCAGGAGGCTTTCAACTGCTTAGGTCAAATGGTACTCTCGGTGAAGTGTATTTGTATTTTTTCAGATAGCCAGGTGGCAATAAAAGCCGTGGAATCTATCACAATAAAATCAGAGACGTTAAAGAACTGCCGAGAATCCTTAGACGCGATGACCAAGCAGTTCTTTTTAAACAAGATGGCGAACGAGCTTGCAAGGAAGAACACTTAATTCCTACCTTTGCCATCATGGAGGAGTCTGAGGATGTCTTCCTTCACTTGTAAGCTCATCGTAGGTGTGTCTTTCATCATAGATGAGAACTTAATATGGAATAGACTCAGTTATTGCAATGTAACTATAATAATGTGACCAAATTGGAGCTAGTTTCTTGCTCCAAACTTGCCGACTGAGTACAAGAAAAGGTGGTCAAGAATGCTTATATTGCTACAATGAAAAGAATATAGCTAATGAGGCATCTTCTTTTAGTTAGATACGGCCACCCTGTAACGTCAAACGGACCTCGGCAAGACTTGTAGAGACGCGGAAGAAACTGAAAGGTTTGAGGCACTTTCCTTGCGAATACCCCGCACTTTGGAGGACAAGTAGCTCGAAGTCTCTAGGGGCGGCAACTTTTGGAGACTTGAGCGAAATAGTTGGTGCCAAATTTCGCTCGATTGCTCTGTTTTTTCAACTCCACACCCTGGTTTGACCAGCGAAATGGAGGTTGTGATACTCAGCGGTCGGTGGCTTAAGTGTGTTGATGCCTGGTAAGCACTTCAACCTAACCTAACCTAGGGCAGTATGGTTCTTGCTAGCAAGAAGCGCTAATGAGGGGCAGATGGGAGGCTTAGATGGTATAGCGGATGCTGACAAGAAAGCGGAACTCACGCGGTTGTTGAAGCTGTTGATGCCAATATTATTGCCGTATACCAGCAGGTACCTTCCTATATAAAATTGTACCTTCTCTATTCAGCTCTGCAGCTCATATTATTCTCGCAAGAAATAAAATAAAGAAGTCACACGATAAGGAGTCTGTACCCTCGTTTGGTATCGAACGGCTCGGAGTGGTTATTCACCGAAGCTTTTGGGCGTTGCAAAGGCACTGATGCATGCAGATTGCCAATTCTTCATCGCAATTAACGAATCAAAACGAATCCAGGTGAAACATTGGTGAAACACTTCACCTCGAAGAAATCATTTCGTGTCACGTATAAACTATTTTGCGTTCCAACGCGTGAATTTCATACTAAACGGTACTAAAACCCACTAACGACTATGTTACGCTCGGCGAATTTATGCGACATTTAACGAGATTACATACAGGCTACATACGTGTATGTATATATCTACCTCTCGCTCTGACCAGAGCTACCCACCGAAGTGGGTTGACAAAATTTTAAGGATAACACGAAGCGAAGCAGAGAGCGGGAGCAAGAGGGAGACTCGTCAAGTGTATCCTACTTTTGCATATGCCCTTTGAAATTCTTTGATGACAACAACAGCAACAACAATAACAACTTCAGAGTATAACAAAAGCGAAACGTTTAAGAGCAATCAGTGTGCAAAATTTGAAATGCGTGCCTTGTAGCTGCGTTAGCTGACGCTGAGATGATGATGATGATGCCCTTCTCCACCATCTATGGCACAGCATGGTATTGCATGGCAAATGCCTTTTAACAACATAACCTTAAAAAACTAAATGCTCTGTACACACACACACGCACGGACACACGTGCGTTACACATGTCCCGCATTGGCCTTCAGTCGTATGACGATGTGAGCTGAGAAGCTGTGATGAGTGCTGAATCTCTGTGCTGCGCTGTCTTATGTCTCCAACTGTCTAACTTGACTGCTAGCTCGCTTCCAGCCTCCTTTATTTGCCTATTCTTGTGCGTTCTACATTTCAACGCGCTTCCTCTTAGCCAATTGTTAACTTTTCGCTTCCGTTTCCACCATTTTCCATGACTTTCTTTTATTTACTTGCTCCGCACGCGAGTTGGGAAATCGATAGCTGTGAGTGGGGAGGCGGGAAACTGCTTGTGCACGATGATGGGTGGGCTGGAATACTGCATGGAAGGGGGTGAGTGGTGTGGTAGATTTTCACCTAAATGTCTCATTGTGTTTGAGAGGCACATGTTTTTAGGAATAAATATGTATGTACAACCAACAAGAATTATTAATTAGGCTTAATTTTCGTAAGACTTCTGCTAAATTTGACTAAAATTCTTATTATCATTCAAAAGTTCAGCTGGAGTGAGTGGAACATGGTCAAACTGGTGTCTTTAAAAGGGTTTGAGTTCAAGAGATGGTTCTATTTGCCTCTGGCGAAAAGGCTGCTTCAATCTATAGCTTCGGAGCATCTTACGGATTGTTTGACGAGCTCCATGTTGTCGCTGAGATTAATTGGCCGGATGACGGTTTTCTCATAACAATAAAAATATTTTTGGAGTTCCTTATTTATTGTATGACGAGCTCTGGGTTGTCACTGAGGCTAGTTCGCTGGATGAAGTGTTTCTGATTTCTACTCTTACGATCCCGAAGTTGTCGCTAAGAGGGGATCGCCTAATGACGGAGTTCTCATAAAAACAAAAAGGCTTTCGAAGCTCTTTTTTCTTTCTTTAACGAGCTACTGTTTGAGGTTAGCTCGTCGGTTGACGGATTCCGCAGAGAAGTAAAGAGGTTAACGGAACTTATCACGGATTGCTTGACGAGCTCCTAGTTGGCGCAGAGTTTAACATAAAAGTAGAAAGGGAACTAGCGCTTTTTCCCAATTATTTGACGCACTCCGGGTTGTATCTGAGTTTAGCTCGCCGGATGACGGGTTCCTCAGAGAAATGAAAGTATTATTGGAGCTCCTCTCAGAGTCCTTGACGAGTTTAGCTCGTGGGAAGAATGGTAAAAAGATAATTGGAACTTATTACTAATAGTTTGAAGAGCTTCGAGTTGTCGCTAAGGTTGGCTCGCTGGATAACGAGTTTTTCATAAAAATTAAAACATTATTAGAGCTCCTTTCCGATTGTTTGACCTCGTCCTTGTTTGTACGGGTTTATAAAGGCACCAAATTCTTACTTCTGTATATGATCTGGGGAAGGACGTACCTTCGTATATGCTTTCCACCCGCTGGTTATAGAACCTAAATATGATGGTGGTAGGGAACGCCTGGCGTACGAGGCAATTAAAAGTTAATGTTTGGCAAACCGGTGCTATATATAGGCTGAACTGGTAGGCCCTCAGATCTGAATAGAGGCTAATTTTAGTGCCATGAATAATAGGAGACTCCAGAGCTTGTTATTATTGTGGTAAGCGCTTTGGGTCTATTCTTAAGTATAAATCTTAAGTTATGCTTGGATCTTAAGTTATGCTTGGATCCAATATGGAGTTATAGGTATTACAACCCGTTGGGGTATTGTGGAGATTTAGATGGATCTTGGGTCATGGAGTTATTGATTAGACGTGTTCTACCTATTTTCTGGATAGACGTCTAGAGTCCACAATCGTGTGTATACCCAATGTTATGGTAGTATTTAATATGGACAATTATATAGATCTAGAACTCGGAGTTCGTGCTGGTAGTTGATGGTTCGTCGGTTATAAGGCATCTAATGTGCTTGTTTCTGCCTTTTCTTGCAGAAGGCCTTTCGGGACGGCGGATAATGTATGCAAATCCGACGTTAGAGTTGGACATTTCATGGAGTTCCATTGCAAATGGATACCGCACCTAAGGCTCGGCAGAGATTTGGTTAGATCTCGTAAAATATCTCGAAACTTCATTTGGCGAGCCCCTCAGTTAGCCACAATGTCAGTTTCATCGATGAGTTTCAGCAGTTAGTTGATAAAATCAAAATTCAATTTGTTGAAACAATGACGACCGAGAGTTCTTAGTCCATCGAGAGGCCTGATTTTACACTACGATTGGGCCTAAAGTGGAGTTCCATGACATTCAGGTCCAATGCACACTGTTTTCGTGGCATGGGGGGATTATGCTGGAGTCACAAGCAGATCTTACGTTCTTCTCCCTCTCCATAGAAGCTCTTGGATGACTTAGCTCTTTAGAGAACATCGATAAGCTGCAAAGTGGTAATGTCCCGACACTGCAAAGCTTCGAATCAATGTCCTTAAATAATTTTTCTTTGTCGTCCTTGAAGTTTTACATCTAAGTCTTGAGAGAAGCTGTTTTTTGGTGTCTGTTTTTAAGTGCACGAATCCAAGCTCTGGCGAGGGCTGTGAGTCATTTTCCATTCCAGCTTGCCTATAACCGTTATTTTTGCGCTACTCGGAGAATATCAGCTTTGAACCAAAACGGAAATCGTATTTATATATGCATTGTTATATATATATATATATATATATGTACATATGTGTGCATGTGTGTAGGTGTAAAATTTTCGCAAACTGTAAAGCTTTCCGCTAATCCAGCGAAAGTAAGCTTAAACATACGCGCCAACTGAGATTTTAAGCAAGTCAATTAAACACCCACAGATACGCACACGCACACACACACACACGAACACAAAATAATTTTCCCTTAATCGGCTAAACGCAACACAGCATTAAATTAACTTTAATACCTTTTGCGAAAAACTTTGCCAACCAATAAGGGCGGCGACGCAGGCGTTGGATGATTATTGCATTTCTTTTGTTTGTTTTTGTTTTTGTTTTTGTACTTACTTTCAGTACTCCAAGCAGCCTCACAATTCTGCCACGGCAACTGACGCCGAAACGAAGCGCACATATAGAATATCGTCCAGGCAATAATTAAATTATAATAGAGCATCACAATGGCCGAGACAATAACCATACCAGCGCCGAGACCGCGAAACAGCGGACAGAAGCGACGATAAATGGCGACAGGGCCCAAAGCTGCGTACTGACCGAACGAGAGTTCCATGAACATGAGCGGCAGGCCGGCGATAATTAACATTATTGTGAATGGTATGAGGAAGGCGCCTGCGGAAGAAGAAGAAGAAGAAGAAAATAAGAAAAGAAAGAAAATATAAGAGATAGTCAGTTATGCTGTCGCATTATGATGACAAACTTAATGGATGTCGTTTAATGTAATTATGCGAATTTCTTAATTCATTTCCTGCCGACAAACTTCGAACATCAAATATTTCCCACAAAAAACCCAACATTACACTTACCGCCACCATTGTTATAGCAGAGATAGGGAAAGCGCCACACATTGCCCAGTCCCACCGAGTAGCCGAGTAGTGAGAGTAGAAAATCAAATCGGCCCGTCCAATTACCCCTTTCCGGTTCACCCACATCGCCCGTGTCGAGTGCAATTAATGCTGCGCCGGAATCACCACCACCAATTGTACCCTTGGCAGCGGGTGTTGTCGGTGTGTTGGGTGGATATGTGATCGTTTCGAGTGGATCACGTTGCGGTTGGCCACCTGGCGCACTATCAGCACCACCACCACTACCACCACCATCACCACCGATACTGATGCTGATAGATTTGCCAGGCTTGCTGCTCACGCCGACGGTCGGTGTGCCCTTGACGGTTGCAGTTGTGGTGGTGCTGCTGCTGTTGTTCGGCATTTTTGCGCTGGCGGGCAGTTCTACAGTTGTGAAGCGATCTTCGTTTTGCTGTGGGTGAGAAGGGAAAAAATAAAATTTTTATTTAAAATTAATCCATAAAAAAGAATTATATAATCTGCACAAATAAGATGGGAGAAAAGGAGAAAAGGAGAGAGGGGGGAGAGGAGGCAATGGTTTCTAAGCCAATATTAAAAATTAATTAGTTTGTCATAAAGACAGTCACCCATTAGCAGGGAATGTCAAACCCCTTCGATTGTTTTCTGGCATGAAATCAAGGCTTCGAAGACGGCTTAAAAACGTGGCTACCTCCCTCCATTTTTTGGTAAATTATTAAGGTGCACATACGAAAGTGGAGCGTGGGCAGACCCAGCATTTGAAGATTTCCTAGTTGCTTAGAGAAAATATATGTATATAAAACTGCATTATACATAAATATATTTTCAGAAAAAACTATTTCCAAGTCAAATCTTGGCTTTGCTTTCGCATTACACAAATTTCTAAATTAGCTGCTTACATACCTTCACCTGCACATAGTTCTGTTTATTTTATTTTAATCCACAGATATTAGTTGGCTTTAGAGCAGCACTTAAGCTACTTAGATACACACCCACTCAAACATCTGTTGTACTGAAATGTACACGATGTACATGTATAACGCTCACACACTTATATACAAAAATATACATAAGTACAGATATTAAGAAGAAAACCCTTCAAATAGCTGAGAACACCAGGCACTTAATCTGTTTTAGCTGTAATACGCCTAAAAGTAGATTTTTAAATCCGTGGCTTGGTTGAGTTTTTCTTTTTAACATTGAGATTTCACTTATTATTTACAGCTACAAAATAAAAGATGTCAAAAACAAAATAAAAGAAAATTAAAAGAATAAACGCAAAATAAAAATAAAAAATAAATAAAATAAAAAACTACAAAAATACAAAAAAATAAAATAAAAAAATATTAAAATAAAATAAAAATAAAGTAATACAAATAAATTAAATACTGATTTTATTTCATTAAAAGAAAATACAGTAAAAAAATGTATTAATAAAAATAAATAAAATATAAGAATTAATAAAAAAATATTAAGTAAAAATAAAGTTAAGTAAATTAAAATAAATAATTAAAACCAAAAAAAAATTATGAAATAAAAAAAAATAAGAAAAGATAAAATAAATTAAAAATAAAATAAAAGATAAAATAAGTTAAATAAAACAGATTAAAATAAAATAAAATTTAAAATATAATATAATAACAGAAAATTAAATAAAATAAAATAAAATTAAAGAAATTAAAATAAATAAAATAAAATAAATTTAAAAAAATTATATAACATAATACAAAATTTAATAAAATAAAATAAAATTAAAAGAAACCACAAAAGAAATAAAATAAATAAAACTAAAGTAAAGTAAAATAAAATAAATTAAAATAAAACAAAATATAATAAAATAAAGTAAAAAATTAAAGAAAAATAAGATAAATTAATTAAAAGAATAAAATAAATAATAAAATTAAATTAAATAATATTTAATAAAAATAAAGTCAAATAAATTAAAATAAATAATTAAAATAAAAAAAATAAAAAAATTGTATTGAATAAAATAAAATTAAAAAAAAAAAACAAAAAAAGATCAAATAAAATAAAAAAAAAATAAACGATAAAATAAGTTAAATAAAACAAAATAAAATTTAAAATATAATATATTAACAGAAAATTAAATAGAAAATTAAATAAAATAAAATAAAATTAAAGAAACTAAAATAAATAAAATAAAATAAATTTAAAAAAATTATATAACATAATACAAAATTTAATAAAATAAAATAAAATTAAAAGAAACCACAAAAGAAATAAAATAAATAAAACTAAAGTAAAGCAAAATAAAATAAATTAAAATAAAACTAAATATAATAAAATAAAGTAAAAAATTAAAGAAAAATAAGATAAATTAATTAAAAGAATAAAATAAATAATAAAATTAAATTAAATAATATTTAATAAAAATAAAGTCAAATAAATTAAAATAAATAATTAAAATAAAAAAAAAATAAAAAAATTGTATTGAATAAAATAAAATTAAAAAAAAACAAAAAAAGATCAAATAAAATAAAAAAAATAAACGATAAAATAAGTTAAATAAATCAAAATAAAATTTAAAATATAATATATTAACAGAAAATTAAATAGAAAATTAAATAAAATAAAATAAAATTAAAGAAACTAAAATAAATAAAATAAAATAAAGTAAATAAAATAAAGTAAAATATAACAAAATAAATTAATATTAAAGTAATTTAAATAAAACTAATTAAAAAAGTAAAATTAAATAAAATAAAAAGAAGATAAGATTAAAGAGCAAAATAAATCAGAATAAAATAAAATAAAGCAAAATGAAATGAAGTAAAATTGGAAAATTAATTACTCTATATATTAACAAAGTAAAATTAAATAAAAATAAAGAAATGTATTTAAATAAAATAAAAGAACATAAGCAAAAATAAATTCATACAAAATATATTAAAATGAATTAAAACTAAAAAGATAAAATAAATTAAAATAAAAATAAAAAAAATAAATGTAGACATCTGAGTCGATATTAGGTCCTCTAAACGTATGCCCATATTCTAAGAAGACTAGAGACATCCCTGCCATCTATCACATCATTGTCGATTTGGTTACAAGTTCTTCGATTAGGAGACGGCAATGTATCTTGATGTATTAATCCGGACTCTGACATCTACTCAATTTAGGATCAGGACCTTCGGAGCTTGCTTCTTCGTAGCGGACCCCATTTTGGACACATTTATATAGCAAGCCGCTTACTTCAACAATAAAGTCTATCCTCAAGCGCACATATGGTGAGCACACGCTGCTGCAAGCCTTCAGTAAAGTCATAAGTTTCATCAGTTGTGACCTGGGACCTTCAGTTTAGTTACCGCAATTGGCACAATCGTTGCTCCTCGTTGCCAGGGTGTGGGATGTGAACGCAGGAGTAGGAATTGAATATAGCCCAGCGACTGTAACTGCCTACCCAGAAGCACGACTACATCTAATTCCACAGCAGAGTTGCAGAAGTTCGAAGAAATAGTTTCTAATATGCCTGAGCAACTCACACGGGTATACACGTAGAAAAGACGTTCCTTCTAGAGTCAACTAAATCATCGCATGTGCCCGTCCGACCCTTCAGCGTTCCCAAAGGGTTAATACCTATTTCATGAATACAATGGCATAATTTCATCGAATCGAATCGACTAAAATTCCACTATACGCTTTAATTTATAATTATTTGCTACACACACACACACACGTACATACAAACAATAATGAAGTGGTCAAAACACAATGAGGCAGAGCCATTGTTTTACACTTAGCTATTAAAATCTAACTGAAATGCAACATTGAGCTGATAATTAAGTTTATTAGCATGCCACAAGGCAATTCTATGTAAATTCATACATACATACACACACACACACTTCAACTTTAGCATACAAAGTATCAAATTCACTGCTGCGCCTACACAATGCAGTACAGTTAAACAATATTTAATAGAGTACAGTAGTGACCATTGATTTCGTGCCTACAACTGTAATTATATATGCACAACGGTACTGCTGTCATCACATTTGACCTTTAGAGAGAAAAAAACAACATAGTGCAAGCGCTATTCTGAATTTACGCCCAAATACCAAGCGATCACTGAGCGTTTGGCGGTTACAACGCGGCGCGAAAATAAAGCGCGAATGCGTTAGAGCGAAGGCAATGTCAATGTGTGGGTGTGGGTGTAAATGTGTTTGCTTTAAGCGTAATAACAAAAAACTATTTTCGCAATAAATAAATAAATATCTTCTATTCATTTTGTGAATCGCTTAATTATTGGCAGATGACGGCAATCGAACGCCTAAGCGCCTTCAAAACATTTGCATTTGATACCGCTAAGCAGGCGAGCGAGGTGCGTGGGGCATGTTGATGCGACGATGCAATGCAGCTGATGCATAATATTGCGCTAAATGCATAAACAATGATTTGCAACAAAAAAAAAAAATAATTATAAAAAAATATTGCATGAATTTGCTTATATTCCAGCTGTCGAATGATCGATTAATGAATGAAATGTGTGTGTGTGTGTTTAGGTTTTTATATTTTTTCCTACCTAGTGTGGGGCGTATGAGTAACAAGTGCAACTGTCGACACCATGTGGAGGATGAAAAATGCTAAGAAAATGAGAAATTAAATAAACAAAGTAGCTGTGAGCTGATGACGCCTTGCGGATAAACCTTGATAACTAAAACTAATAATAAAATAACGAAATAAAATAAATTAATATAAAATTAAATAGAGTAAAATAAAATATAACCAAAAAATAGAAGAAATTTAAAAATAAATAAAATAATATTAAAATAAAAAAGTATCAAATAAAATAAAAGAAAATAAAACAAAAGAAAATAAACTAAATAAAATAAAATAAAACAAAATAAAATAAAGTAAAATAAAATAAAATAAAATAAAATAAAATAAAATAAAATTAAATAAAATAAAATAAAATAAAATAAAATAAAATAAAATAAAATAAAATAAAATAAAATAAAATAAAAGAAAATAAAATAAAATAAACTAAAATAAAATAAAATAAAATAAAATAAAATAAAACGAAATAAAATAAAATAAAATAAAATAAAATAAAATAAAATAAAATAAAATAAAATAAAATAAAATAAAATAAAATAAAATAAAATAAAATAAAATAAAATAAAATAAAATAAAATAAAATAAAATAAAATAAAATAAAATAAAATAAAATAAAATAAAATAAAATAAAATAAAATAAAATGAAATAAAATGAAATAAAATAAAAGAAAATAAAATAAAATAAAATAAAATAAAATAAAATAAAATAAAATAAAATAAATAAAAATAAAATAAAATAAAATAAAATAAAATAAAATAAAATAAAATAAAATAAAATAAAATAAAATAAAATAAAATAAAATAAAATAAAATAAAATAAAATAAAATAAAATAAAATAAAATAAAATAAAATAAAATAAATACAAGAAATAAAATAAAATAAAATAAAATAAAATAAAATAAAATAAAATAAAATAAAATAAAATAAAATAAAATAAAATAAAATAAAATTAAATTAAATAAAATTAAATTAAATTAAATTAAATTAAATTAAATTAAATTAAAGAAACTAAAATAAAAAAAATAAAAAAAATAAAAATTAAAATAACTTAAAATAAATTGAAATAAAATAAAATGAAATGAAATATAAAGAAAATGAATTTGAAAAAAAATAAAATTTAATAAACTAAAATAAAATAAGATATAATAAAAAAAATAAAAAAAAAAATAAAATAAAATAAAATCAAATAAAATAAAATTAAATAAAATTAAATTAAATAAAATAAAATAAAATAAAATAAAATAAAATAAAATAAAATAAAATAAAATAAAATAAAATAAAATAAAATAAAATAAAATAAAATAAAATAAAATAAAATAAAATAAAATAAAATAAAGTACAATTTAATTAGAAGAAAATAAATAGCGTTTAGGGTGTGCTGTTTCTATGGCTGACAATGGTAATCCTGAGTCGTTAGAAGTGTCTTCAATGTTTCGCAATTTACTTGCGTCCAACTTTTTGTGTTAGGTTCCACTTTCCAGAAGTAATTGTGCAGGTGACCAGAGACGTTCTTATCTATGCTTTGTCCGACAAAAGGAAAATCAATGAATCTCATAATGTCGCTATCTGCTCCACAGAATAACTAAAATTTAGGTGCGACTACCACGCGACAGCGGTAGTGAATCCAATCCCCCATTGTATTCCAAGCTGCGCTCTTAAGACCTACTCCAAAGTCTGCCCTCAAAAAATTACTCGACCTACTTCCAATCGGAATCTTGTTGGGAATCACAGCAGCGAAATCTACTCTAAGATAAGCAGTTTAGGGTGAATCCTCTCATTAAATAACCGGACTGGAAATGGAAAAGAGATATAAAAAACCCTAAAAGACAAAAAATTGGTAGGTGGGTTCAAATTGGAAAGTCATAAAGTACTGTAGGATGCTTTTAGACATAAATTGAATGTCGGAGCTCAACCACTATTTCTGCCTGACCTTATAGTGAACACGACAGCAGTACAGAGAACTAAATGAAATCGAATAGGCCTAAAATTAGTTGTTGACCTAAATAGGGTTAGTTTGCCGCCCTGAGGGGACCTTATGATGCCGGCTGCACACATCGTTCATAAAGAAATATCTATAGTCGCACATTAAGGAGTATAATGTTATGCTGTGTAACTAATATCTGCTAGGATGCTGTCGTAGGGACCAACCTTGCAGACATATGTTGAAGCTGAAAACTCATATCCCAAGTACATCAGATAGAAAATACTTGATTTAATATATTTCATTCTTCGACACGCGAAAAAAGAACCGCTGAATGGAATGAGCTGCCGATAGAGAGCCTGTCATCTATCTTCATGTACCTTTATCAACTCTCCAAGTTTAGTTTCGTTAATGACATGATCGAAATCCAATCATCTGCACTAAACACCTCTTAGCATGCCCACTAAAATCCTCTCATCTAAAACCACTTTCTCTCTCTCTGGTCCGAAACCGTTAAAAGATCTCGTTTTCCGGACCTCTCACTAAATGAACTAGACGATGTAGACTTAGCTAACCTATTGAAACGAGAGCCTCTTCTCTTCTCCTCAACCTAGAAGGACAAGAGATACAAAGTCGGAGCAAGAGCTTTGTCCTTTTTACTTTTCGACTACAAATAATTTGTATATATGTTCAACAATTTCCAGCTAAATACCACTCACGACGGCAGTGACCTTTAAGCCTTTCAATTATTATTTCAATAAAATAAATAAAATAAGAAAATGCTTACAACAAACGAAAACAATTAAGATTAGGAAAACTTGAACTTGAATGTCATGAACAAAGAAAAGAAGGAACTAAGCAACGCGAGTGAGAGGCTGACGACGACAAGGTAAAAAAACAAACAAACAATTGAGTGAGAGTGAGCAACGGAATTCAAGGTAAACAACCTTGACGTGAAAGGTGGAGGTCAAATGGTTTTTATCCGACATTCATGGTGAGAAATTTTTAATGTGGAACAAGTGAAATAATTAAGAATATAAAAGAAAATTAGGGGCAGGGGGAAGAAGGTAGGAGAGGAAAATAAATAAGCATGAATGGCCGAGAAAGGTGTGAGAAGAAAAGAAATTAAAGGAAATTAAAGGAAATAAAATAAAATAAAATAAAATAAAATAAAATAAAATAAAATAAAATGAAATGAAATAAAATAAAATAAAATGAAATAAAATAAAATAAAATAAAATAATATAAAATAAAATAAAATTAAATAAAATAAAATAAAATAAAATAAAATAAAATAAAATTAAATAAAATAAAATAAAATAAAATAAAATAAAATAAAATAAAATAAAATAAAATAAAATAAAATAAAATAAAATAAAATAAAATAAAATAAAATAAAATAAAATAAAATAAAATAAAATAAAATAAAACAAAATAAAATAAAATAAAATAAAATAAAATAAAATAAAATAAAATAAAATAAAATAAAATAAAATAAAATAAAATAAAGTACAATAAAATAAAATAAAATAAAATAAAATAAGATAAAATAAACTCAAAAAATATAATAAAATAAAATAAAATAAAATAAAATAAAATAAAATAAAATAAAATAAAAGAAAATAAAACGAAATAACATAAAACAAAATAAAAAAATAAAATAAAATGAAATAAAATAAAATAAAATGAAATTAAATAATATAAAATAAAATAAATAAAAGAAATAAAATAAAAGAAAATAAAATAAAATAAAATAAAATAAAATAAAATAAATTAAATTAAAATAAAATAAAATAAAATAAAATAAAATTAAATAAAATTAAATAAAATTAAATAAAAATAAATAAAATGAAATAAAATAAAATAAAATAAAACAAAATAAAATAAAATAAAACAAATTAAAAGAAAATTAAAAATAAAAAAATTAAAAAGTAAAAAAAAAAATAAATAAAATAAAATATAATAGAATAAAATAAAACAAAATGAAATGATGTAAAACAAAATAAAAACTGAAATTAAATATTTCAAAGAAATTAAAATGAAGTATAAGAATTGTAAAAACAACAGAATAGTTTTCTGTCATTGGGTATGCAGGAGCAGACACAACGGCATGGCAGACGTGCATACAGAAAAACACGCTTTCGGTTCTATTTTTTGTTGCTCTTTTCATTTCTCCTTTGACAAAGACTAAAATTGACGGCACATAAACTACTTCACATAAAAGGGTGTAGAACAAACAAAAGAAAATAAAAATAAAAATATAGAATGAAAACAACAACAGCGCATAAAAAAATAGCAACAACTACAAAGGCATATTGAGGGCAAGTGTACGACCAACTACCGCCATCCGGCGCAATCATGTTGCTTTTGGCCATCAAATTGGTAACACTTGTCGTTGATACTTTGGAAGGCGTTAACACAACAACAACATAACATCGGCGAGTACTAGCAAATGAGCACACAAACAAACAAAATATAGAGAAGTAGAAAAAGTGAAATGAAAAAAATTACGCTGAGGCTGCACTAATTTTCAAAGCCACTCCGTGTTGGGCAAGAAACCGACAGCCGGGTGCGGAGCATTGGAAATTATGTACCAAAAAAATAAAGAGTAAAGAGACTGAAGAGACTGAAGAGATGCACAATAACAGCAATTTGGCTTGACGCCAAAAGTGGTCCATGACTAAATGCCAAAAAGCGAACTAAACGTTGAGGCACAAGCGTACACACACACAGCCAAATGAAAATTCAGTTAAAAACATACAACAGACGCGACACTTTCTTTCTCTCCTTCAACCGTCCGTCCGTCCATCCATCCATCTACACGCCGGTCAGTTGATAGCGGGTTTTCGTTTCACAATTCAACCATAATTTACTGCCAAATATGAGGCCGAGCAGGCAATAAGTGAGGGAGAAAAAAGTGAAAGGAAAACTATACAAAAGAACAGCAAAAACCGTTAGCTCGTTTACCTCAACCTTCACTTTGATTTGCACTCTACTGTGCATGTACTCGTACTTACAATAGTAGATTTTGCGTTTGTCTGTCAGCTTCAGCGACTGTTTGTCGCACTTGAGAGCTTCGATGGAGAATTTCTTGGTGGATTTTTATACCTCTCACGTGCTTTAAATGCTAGGATAAATGTAATGTAGGTCGCAATAGCCGAATGACCTGATCAATTTACAAAAATTTTTCTTTTTGACTTTTCAAAAATTACATTTTGGGTCATAACTCCTTTAGTTAAGAAGTTATATGCATGTTATTCTGTATATTATTTTTATATTATAAGCAGACTAATGACACTGAAAATCATTGAAATCGCATCACTTTAAGTTATAGCTGTCATACAACTTTCTCTTCAAAAATAGGTTTTTGAGTTATAACTTCTTTAGTTAAGTAGCTAGGATCATGAAATTTTTTAAATCGTATATATCTCTAATTTAAACTATTGATAGTGAAAATCATCGAAATGGCATTACTATAACGTATAGCTGCCATACAACTTACTGTTCAAAAAGCATTTCTACTGCAGAAAACTCACATTTGAGCTACTAAGTTTATGAAATATGATATTTTGCATTCATGGCAAGTGAAAAAATGTTTTATACAGAAATCATTGATTTTGAACGTTTTTCACGCAGAGCTACCATGAAACCGACAGTTAAAAAACTAGTATTTAGACCCTAATTCTTAGATTTAAAAAGCTAAGGGTGTGAAATTTTGTAAATCACATACAAATCACAAATAGACTGTTGACAATGAAGAACATTCAAATCGTACTACTATAACATATAGCTGCCATACAACTGACTGCTCAAAAATGCAGTTTTTGTTCAAAAATCTTATATTACAAGAACGGAAAAAGTGTAATCTGTCATTCTACATACAGAAATACAATTTAATACATTTTAACAGTGAAAATCAACCAATTGGAGTGTATTTAATATACAATTGTTATACAACTGATTATGTTGAAATGAAATTTTGAGTTATTACTTTAACTTCTAGTAACTTACTACTGAGATATCAGACAATTTTCGATTTATAGATGATTTTCATTGCACCTAAAAGTCCATTAGCAGTTATTCTTGAATGGTATATTTCCTTTTCTCTTGCCATGATTTCAATTACTAAAAAATAAATTCTGTTCATTCTTCTTTTGCTCATTCTTTCTTTGCACTACAGTAATTTACATAAAAAATGTTAAGTACCTTTAAAAGAAAAGAAGAAGAAAATCCAATTGCCTCCCACCGCATATGAAAGAATAAGTTTATAGTTTTGAAGACACTTGAAGGCGGTTAACTTGGCTATATAAATAACTGCCAAATAAACTTTACATATTTTAACAGCTTCGCGATTCGTTAGCTGCCGGCGTGAAGATAAAAGTTGTGTATTTTAAAGTGCCTTTCAGTACAGTACTTGAAAAGTCATGTAGCAACCAAACAAAGTGTGTAGTTAAATGAACCATTGCTATTGTTTGAAGTATATTTTGGTAAGAAAAAATGAGTGCCTTCATTAAGCCACTTAAAGGCGGACGAAAGGGTATTGGGTTCTTGAGAGGAAATAATAAAAAAAAACATTTTTTCTGAATTTGAGGGAAATTTAAATTTTCATTTAAACCTTGTTTCAAATTTATTTTTGTTTTTAACTATGATGTTTGCTAGATTTTTTTCTATTTTGTTTTAATAATGACAAACATTTTTTTTTTGAAGTTTAAACAAATTTTTTTATTTGTAAATTTCGTGGTTATGCCTTTTTATAATTTTTTTTAAATATTTTTTTCTTTCATTATTGAAAATTCTGTTATCTCTTTTTAATAACGAAATAAATAATATTGTTTTTTGAAGTTGGTAAAATAAAAATTTGTTTTTTTTTTTCAGTTATTTAATAATGGTTTTTTAAATTATTTTTCGAACTTTTTTCAATTATTTCCCAATTTTTTCTTTTTTGTATTTTTAGTCACGAGTTTTTTCGATTTATGTTTCAAATTTTTTTTTTCTAAATACATTTTTATTTTCAAAATTTTCAATTTCTTGAAATGTTTTTTAGTTACGACTTCTGTAAATTTTTTTCAAACTGACTTTAAATTTCAATTCAATTTTCAAAATTATTTTCCCAATTTTATTTTAACTCAATTTTTTATTTTAATTTTTTTTTTCAAAAATCATTTTATTTTCTATTTAAACTCTTTCGATGGTCGATTGTTTTTTGGTTTATAAAATTATCATTTAGCTTCATATTTAAAATGTAATAAATTTAAATTTTTACTCACCTCCCATAAGTCCACATCCAACGCGGTGCTCGACTCTTTGTTTGATTTCAATTTTTTCGGTTTCGATTTTGATTTCGTTTTATTTTTCTTATCCATTTTGTTGTGATTTTTATTGGTTGTTTGCGAAAATTGGTGAACAATTTTATTTATTTACCTTTATTTTTATTTAATTTTTTGTTAATTAAATTCCTTAATTTTTTATTTTTTTTGTGTTTTTTTTTATTTTTTAATTAAATTTTCTTATTTGTCTAAATTTTTTCAGTTTTTTTTTTATTATTTTTATTTTAATTCTTTTATTTATTTTTAATTATGTTTTTAATTTCTTTACGTTTTTTTTACTTCTAATTTTTTTTAGTTTTCCTTTAGCATTTTTAGTATTTAAATTTGAATTTTTTCTTTTCTTCTTTAAATTTTTATTTTTAATTAAATTTTTTTCTATTATTTTTTAATTTTATTTTTATTCACTCTTTTATTTTTTTTTTTTGTTTATTTCATTTTCATTAAAGTTCTAGTATTTTATTGCTTTTATTTTAACTTTTTTCTTATATAAATTTTTATACTCTTCTAGATTTGTTTAATTTTTATTTTGTGTTTTTTATTTTTTGCATTTAATTTAATTATTTTATAAATTTTTTATTTAAATTTTAATATTTTTTATTAAACGAATAATTTTTTATTTAATATATTTTATAACTTTTTTATATTTTTCAAATTTATTTATTTTTATTTATTTTTTTTATTTTATTTTAATTTATTATTTTTGTTAAAATTTTTTTTATATATTATTTTTGTTTAGATATTTATTCCTATTTTTAACTTTTTATTTTTTTTATAATTATATAATTTTTTATGTGTATTTTCTGTTTTTGTTTTTAATTTTTTTAAATTTTTATATTTGTTCTTATTCTTATTTTTTATTTGTATTCTTCATTTACTTTATTACTTTAAATTTTATCGTAATATTCCTTTTTTATTTCATTATATTCTTTGCTTGTTTTTCGAACAGTTTCGTTATGACATTTTCGGGTACTTTAAATTGTTTTATTTCAAAATATTGTTTTTTAAATTTTTTTAAACTTTCGAAGTGATTTCAATAGTTTTTTACAACTCGCATAAAATTTTTTTTATTTGCAGGATTTTTTCGCATTACAACATTTATAATTTTATTGTTGTTGTTGCTTTAAATATATCATTTAAAATAGAAAATATTATAAAATGCTTGTGGTTGTTAATTTCTCAAATCGCTGTATTTATATAAACGTTTTAACACACTTTTCAATATTTGCTTCAGATTTCTAACTTTCTTTGCTTTTTTTAATTTTTTTTTATAAATTTAATTTTTGGTATTATTTTCCGATTTACTCTTGCCTTAATTGCAGCACTTTCTTAAATTCACTCTTATTTTTTATTATTGTTGCTGTTGTAATTTATTTTTAATTTCTTGCTAATTTTCACTTGCATATGATTTATATTCTCTCATTGTTGGCGCTCAGTTGCCATTGTTGTTGTTGGCATCATGTGGCGATGGCGTTGTCCCGCTATGTTGTTTTTCCTGTTGCATCTGATATTTTCTTACTGCTTGACTGCAGCTATTTATTGTTGTTGCTTTCTTTGTTGTTGCTGCTGTTGGTTACAAAATTGGCACACTCTGTTGGGTTTTTGTTATTTAATCCAAGTTTAATTTAGTCACAAAAATGCTTGAAGCAATTAACCCAGCAATTGTGGCGGAGAGAGCGCTGAAAAGAGTTGAAGATGGAGACTTCAGACATTTTAATAAGATTTTCGAAACTTGAGTTGCTTATGTTTAAATATTTTATCTATTATACAATAAAAAAGTAATAAAAAATAACACAAGACATTATCTAGAATAATAATAAATCTGAGCCAATTTAATATAATATTTACTTCCAGAATTATTTTCATAAAATATGCGAAGTTGAACCTGAAGAGCTCTTCTGCATTTACAACAACGCTAGACCGAAGAAGTGAACGGGAAAATTCACGTCAGACAGCTGAAAATTAGAACAGTCTTTATGGTCCAGATACTATAACGGTCAGTCATTCACAGTTTTTGTTTCGTTGATTTCGTTGCGGTATTTTTGATCCATGTTCCATGGTGTTCCATGGTGTGGAAGGCTCATTGTCGAAAATGTCATTAAAAAATGGAAATCATCGAGTCTGACCGTCATGCGAGCACCTGTTTCAATTGCCCAGGTGTTAAACATTACACAAAGAAATAGCTTGGAACGACCTGAATACACAAATAAGCTTGATTGTGTGGGTGCTACATGAGTTAACCAATCTGCGAATCGCTGGGACGGTGACTGGTCAAACGAAAACCGTCATGGTTGAAGGACGGTGAGTCGGGACAAATGGCCTCCAACCCAGGACCAACGAACAGGCAGACTTTCTTGTATGTTTGGTGGTATTGACAAAGAATCGTCTACTATAAGCTGCTGTCCTACGGGCAAACTCTTAATTCGGACCTCTACTGCCAGCTATTATGAAGGTAACAAACGCCCAGAAAGCACCCAACTTTGGCCCACAGGAGAGTAATTGTGTTTCAGCAGCACAACACCAAAGCAAACACATCGATAGTAACTAGCCAGAAGCTCTGGGTTGGGAGGCTCTTATGCATCCACCTTCTAGTTAGAACCGTGTACCTAATGATTACCATCTGTTCCTATCTGTGGCGAATGCCAATTCTAGAGAAGAATTGGTCTCAACAGAAGCTTGTGAAATTTGTTTGCCACTAAGGACAAGTGTTTCTATGCGAGAGATATAAAGTTCACGAGAGATATATGTAGTGTTACGTTCAACATGGCACAAAGGTATCGACCATAAGGTTCCATATTTGGCATAAATCGGACAATTCTGACTACATATGGTAAATAAAGCCTGTTCAAATCTAAATAAACATATTATTAATTAGAAATTGTGTTTTAGTTATTTACTCCTTGTAGCGGATACCACGACAGTTTCATCTGAGTTAATCAAAGCCTTCAATTTAATGCAAAAAAATAATGGATGCCTTTTACTTGAGTTATTAATTAATTTAAATTTATTAATTTTGCATTAATTTATTTTATTATATTTTATTTTCGTTTCTTTTGCTTGATTTTATTTAATTTATTAAGTTTTTTTTTATTTCAATTTATTTATTTTTTAATTTATTTTATTTTTTTTATTTCATTTTGTTTCATTTTGTTTTATTTTAATTTATTTTATTAATTTTTACTTTCTTTAATTTTTTTTATTTTATTAGTTTTTATTTTATTTAATTTTTTTTAATTGTTTTGTTTTTTTATTTTATTAATTTTTGAGTTATTTAATTTTTTTTTTAATTTTTTTATTTAATTTAATATAATTTATTTTGATTTATTTTTTTATTTGTTTTATTTTATTGATTAATATTTAATTTAATGTCAAATAATTAATTTTTATTTAATTTAATTTTTTTATTTAATTTTTTTTATATAATATTTTATTTACATTAATTTAATGTAATTCATTTTAGTTTATTTTTTTATTAGTTTTTAATTATTTTTTATTTTATTAATTTATATTTGATTTAATTTTTTATTTTATTTTATTTCACTTAATTTTATTTATTTTATTAATTTTTATTTTATCTAATTTTTTCATTTAATTTTTTATTTAATATTTATTAAAATTACTTTCATTTAAATTATTTTATTTTATTTGTTTTATTTTATTAATTTATATTTTTTTATTTTATTTTATTTCACTTAATTTTACTTATTTCATTTCATTTTGTTTTTTGTTTTTTTTCTGCTGTTTTATTTTAGTTTATTTTTTTAAATGTTATTTATTTCATACTTTTAATTTTATTTTGTTTTATTTTATTTTTATTTAAGTTTACTTCAGTTTAATTTTGTGTAGTTTAATTTTTAATATTATTATATAATCTTTTATGTTGGGTTGTTATATTTCATTAATTCATTCATTCATTTAAATAAATAAATTTTATTAATTTTTCCCATTTATTTTATTTTTTATGCTTATTAATTTTAATTTATTTTATTTTAATTATTTTTGTTTTATTTTCTACAACTGTTTTATTGTATTTAGTTTTTTTATCATAGTTTAAATTTTATCTTTTGTTTTGTTTTTTTTTTAATATAGTTTAATATTTACTTTATTTTGTTTATTTTTATTTTATTATTTTAATTTTATTTTATTTCATATTATTTATTTTGACAAACTCCTATATTGTGTAATATATATTAATCTTACAATCAGTTTGTTATTTATGTATGTGAAACATAAAATTATCTCCCACACCCCTTCACACATATATTTGTATGTTTTTCACAAATATTATATATATATATATAGCAATTACGTTAATTTGCTGGGAAGGTGACCAATTATGAGCACTAAGTGAGTCACACCTGTCTTTCTTAATTGCACACAGGAAGTTTTGTATAATTTTTCATTATTATGAATGCGCGTTTTTTTAATTAGCAGCACGTTGCTTCACACCCAAGTATTATGAATTTTTTATGAACTTTTTCTTTGTTTACTTTTAACTTCAAGAAAATGTGCTAATTCGACTTTTCACTTTTTTGCATAATTTTGTATGGAAAATAAATACTTATACATATATTCTTATATGTGTACATATGTATAATATTTATGTCTGATTGTAAGTGGTTGTTAAGGAAATTCTGCGCATAAAAGTTTTACATTGTAAAATTAGCATTTAATTACTTATTTTTAGAATACAAATCTACAATTAATGTTAATTTTTTCATTCTTAATTCATGTGCTGTTTTATAAACTTTTTTATGTTTTTTTTTTTTAATTAATACTTTTATGATGATCATCAGGAGAGAGTAAACTGCAGTAGCTAATTTATTTTATTTTTAATTATCACTAAACCATTTATTCCAAAAAAGTCTTATCACACATATAAGTATTTTAGAGCAATTTTGTTTTATGACTCGATATAATTAATGAGCCTTCAATAATTCTATAATTTGTCATTGACGACATGCAATAAAACGAGACAACAAATATAAATGAATAACACCAAAGCTACGCATTTATTCTTTGGGTTATAATGCCACTCACGGTCACTCGCACAAAACATATTTCCATAATTTCCAGACAAACAGCGAGAAGGCCGCGTATAAATTATATAATCGAAATTCCCATGGAAAATGCATAACTATCAATGACAATTTGTTTCACATAAATATATATATAAGTATTCCACAATATTTATTACGAGCTAAATCAAGGAAAATGAGAAATAAAAGGAAATATTATTTTAAAAAATGCAATCCAATATCAAATCAGCAAATGAATTTTTAACGAAAGAAAAATAAATTATAAATGACATTTCAAAGTAAACACAGGGAAAATAGTGCGTGTGACGGTGGGGATAATAAAATCAGAGAAGTCAGTAGGTCATACGCTATTTTTCAAATGCTTTCATGCACATACACATACGTATATGTATGCAAATATTTATTTTTATTAAGGAACTTATTTCTTCAGTGCACTAGCATTGCGTAAGAAATTGTATGTATGGTATGTACATATGTACATGTATTGTAAAGCATCAATCGTACTCAGTCGAGGCCAATGCTCGTTGAAAGCAAGTGCAAGGCGTTAATTGCATTAAAAGTGTGAATGGACATAATTGTTTGTAAATAAACGCTAAAATAAAGTAAATATGAAGAAGGAGATGACAAAACAATGGAATGAAAAATACAATAAAATAAAAAAAAATAAAATAAAAAATAATATAAATGAAAATAAGATAAATTAAAAATAAAATATGATAAATTAATAATAAAATAAAATTAAAATTAAATATCATAAAATAATATGAAATAAAATTAAGATAAATAAAATAAAATAAAATAAAACAAAATTTAATAATTAAAATAAAAATTTTAAAGTAAAATAAAATAAAAAGATATAGAAAAATTATAATAATTAAGAATAAAACTAAATGCAGTCAAATTAATATAAATAAAATAAAGGGAAATGAATTGAATTAAAATAAATTTAATTGCTTTTAATTTTATTTTATTTAAGTTAATTAATTTTTGCTTTTAATTTGACTTTATTTTATTTTGCTTTATTTTATTTTAAGTTTGCCTAACCTTTCGGTAGTAGTGACGGATTGTTTAAGAGTAGTGAAGATGATGATAAATGATACCCATAAAAGTATTTATTGAGCCTAATGGCTCCTGAAGGAGTTTGGTTGGTGAACTCCACATTAAAAAATAGTAGTGGTGCGGGATGACCATTCCATTTGTTACGAGGGGAACTTATTGAGTCAAATGACGAGGAGCTAATGGTATCTTTAAGCCTTCCTAGTTTAGCATCTAATAGACGTTTTAAGTTTGTTGCATTCATAACCACCTGAGACATGCACTTATACACATAAACATGCATGTGCATCCACATATGTACATAGGTACAGGCATATATGCATAAGTATAGCAAATGGCAGGAAGCAAGAGCTAATACCTAAAACTATGCAAGGCTGAGCTTACTTTACTATATTTTATTTCATTTTACTTTATTTTATTTAATTTAATTTATTATATTTTATATTATTTAATTTTATTTTTTATTATATTTTATTTATTTTATTTTATATTGTTTTAGTTTATTTTCTTTTAATTTATATTATTTTATTTTATTTTATTTTACTTTATTTGTTTATTTTGTTTTATTTTCTTTTTTCATTTTACTATATTTTATTTTATTTTATATTATTTTAGATTATATTAAATTATTTTAATTTATTTTATTTTTTTCTTTTATTTTGTTCTTTTTTCATTTTTTAGTTTTTTTTTGTTTTTATTTTAGATTAGTTTATTTTATTTCTGTTAAACTATTAAACTTAAAATTCTTCTTTTTTTTAAATTAATTTCAGTGTCTTATTTTTTTTCACTTTGTTTGATTTCATTTTATTTTATTTTATATTATATTATTTTATTTTTTTATTTTGCTTTATTTAATTTTTTTTTTGTTTTATTTTATTTCATATTAATTAATTTATTTTATTTTTTTATATTTTACTTTATTTTATTTTATATTTTGTTTTATTTTACAATGTTTTATTTAATTTATTTTAATTTATTTTATTTTATTTTTTTTTTATTTTATTTTGTTGTTTTTTTTATTTTGTTTTATTTTATTTTATTTAATTTTAAATTTAGTTTTTTTTTTAATTTTAATTTTATTTTTTTTTATTATTTTTTTATTTTGTTTCAGTTTATTTTTTTTTTATTTTATTTCACTTTATTTTAATTTATTTTATATTATATTATTTTATTTTACTTTATTTTATATTATATTAAATTATTTAATTTTTTTTTTAATTTGTTTTATTATTATTTTATTTTCTTTTATTTTTTTATTTAATTTTTTTTTTTCATTTTTATTTGTTTTACTTTTTATTTTAGTTTATTTTATTTTATTTCTGTTAATTTATTAAATTTAAAGTTTTTCTTGTTTTTTTAATTTTTTTCAGTATCTTTTATTTTGTTTCTTTTTTCCAATTCATATCTATTTTTTGCTTGGCAGAAAATAATTTTATTCCTCAACATAAAAGCTCCAGACAAATTTTTCGTTCACGTTGTCCAGTTGCATCACATTTTTTACTATTTTGATTATTTTTTCCACTTATTGTTCTTCCTCCCTCTATTAAAGCATGTACTTATATGAAAAATTATCATTTTAAATTGTCACTGTACATGCGTTTTCCGGAAGCAGCGCGAAATTTAATTGTACGCACCGCATTAAGCAAGACACACATATACACACATACACAATTGCCGCTGGTGGTTACGTCTACGCCATGTCGCACCCGCGAAGATGTGAAACACCAGCAATGCAACTTAATTATGCAGTGCCAAGACGAAAGCGAGTTTGTTTACAGCAGCATAGTGTCGAATATATGTATTTGCATATTCATGTGTGTATATTTATGTGTGTATGTGGAATAAGCTTTTACCAGTAGCAACCAATAGTGTGTACCAAATGTATGGTAGCCAACAGCAATGTAGTATCTACACTCATATGTATGTGTATATATGTATGTACTTTTTAGAGTAGCGAATGTAGTAATGAAGCAGCACAAGTCGCATAACAACAACAATTGTGTACTACTTAATCAGTAATCAGGCTGGCAAATGCAATCAAGCGCGTCGCGTACAAAGCAATCCCAATGAGGATGTGAGATTTCCTTATTTCTTTGCAATTATGAGTTATGAAAGTGGCGAGAAAGTGTTTTCAACTATTATTATCGTTATTAGTAGTACTTGCGAGTTAGTTTTAAGTCTTGTTTCTGGGTTTGAATGGAATTTTTGGTCTAGAACCTCACTATTATTATTTTTTTTCTCCGGTTTTAACATATTTCTTGAATTTTAGTGTCCAAAATTTAATATTGTGAAAATTTCAAGTTTATTTAATTTTCCAACCACATAAACCACATCTTCTATTTCTGTTTTGAAACATTTTTATTCATTCTTTTGCTTTCTGCTCATAGCCTCATTTTAATTTCTGCATCGTTAGCTGCTTTTTAACTGACAACAAACAAACACGTTTTTTATATTAAAATATTAAACCCAACAACTAAGCGCTTATTCTTATAAATTTCTTCGCATTTACCTCAAAAAAAAAAAAAGAAAAAAAAGAAAAAGGAAAATGCCAAAAAAATCAGTACAAAATATACATATAAACGAACCACTTAGTCAAAGTAATTTTGTGGTTAAGCAAAGATTTATGTGCACAAATTAAAGCATATTTATCATAACAAAGCAACAAAAACAAAGCTGTGCATTTACTCGTATATATTAAAATATGACTAAAAGTTAATACACAAACATAAGAAAATACATAATAAATAAATTAAAATATATTAAATAATAAAAAATGATTTATATGGCTTTTCTTTATTATTTTGCAATAAGTATAGAAATTTAAGAATTTCTTAACATAACGTCAATAATTTCGCAGCAATTTAAAAAAAATCCTTTGATTTTTTGTTATTTTCCACCATTCCTTTCACATTTTATTTTCGTTCTTTATTTGTTTGGTTGCTTATTTTCTAGTGTTAAACTTCTTTGTGAGCATTATATATTTTCCAATATTATTTTATTTCAGTTTACTTTTAATTCACTTTAATTTTTAAAATGTTTCGCAATTTTTTTCTATTATATTTTTTTTAATTTTCTTATTTGACTTTACTTTACTGTTTTATTTTGTTTTATGCCCATATTTTCGTTCTAATTTAATGTACTTTTTTTACTTTGTTTCACTTCACTCTGTTTATTTCATTTTATTTTATTTTATTTTTTAAAATTTATTTTATTTTATTTTATTTTAAGGGGCGGGTTCAATTCCCGGTGCCATCAACATCCAAAAGTTATGGAAATTAAACCATCAGCCGTTCGGAGGCAGCTTAGTATGAACTATAGGTCCCTCCATTTGTTGGAAAAAACATCAAGACGCAAAACCACAAATTGGAGGAGGAGCTCGGCCGAAAAGTCGCTTAAGCGGTTACTAAGTGCCAATTATATATATATTATTATGTGTACAACTTTGCTTCCGCCGTTTTCCGATAGGTGGTTGTACCGGCTGAGGCTGGTTGAAATACATAGATGATAATGCCTTTAAAGTGAATGTGGACAGTAACTAACGAATTGTCATCGCCGTTTCAGTGACAGTTGTTCTTGTTTTCGTATTATTCACGCTCGAAAATGTCCGTTTATGTGCTCAATTCTCGCCATTCGCGGGAAGTTTTACTTTTCTGTTACAATTCGAAAAAAATGCAGCTGAAGCGCATCGAATGCTCTCAGAAACTTACGGTAATGCTGCTCTGAGTGAAAGAACGTGTCGGGAGTGGTTTCAACGTTTTAAAAATGGTGATTTCGATGTCGAAGACAAACATGGTGGTGGAAGAGAAAAAACATTCAAAGATGAACAACTGATTGATTTATTTTATATTGTTCTATTAATTTTATATTGTTTTTTTTTTTTTAATATTATTTTATTTTATATTATTTATTTTATTTTATCTTAATTTATATTATTTTATTTTATTTCATTTTATTTAGTTTTATTTTATTTGGTATTATTTTATTTTATTTTACTTTATTTTATTTGGTTTGATTTTATTTTTTTAAATTAATTTTTTTTTTATTTTTTTTATATTTGTTTTTATTTTATTTTATTTGACTTAATTATATTTAATTTAATTTTATTTTATATTATTTTATTTTGTTTTATTTTATTTTACTTTATTTTATATTATTTACATTAATTTAATTAAATTTAATTTTATATTATACTGTATTATTTTATTTTATTTTCTTTTATGTTATTTTAATTTAGGTTACTTAATTTTTGACTGTATTTTTTAGGCGTTCTTAGCAAAATCTTTTAAAATAGCGATTATTATTTTATCACCGTGGCTTTCTTCAGATCTAAGCACATGTTTATGCCACATTTGCGCAAAATCATTTCCTTCGAACACTTTGCAATTATTTTTCATTGACACTTGAGTGGAAAATTTGCTAAAACCACAACTAACAACTTAATTATAAAAAAAACCAACGAGATATGCAAGGTAGAGACGGTAGGAAAAGAGCCGACAAATAAGAAATAGGTTTCAAACCTACAGATATTTACATATGTGTATGTATGTGCCCTTTATGTACATGCGATTATCTCGTCTTGTACACATTTTGTAACGTCTTGTAAATTATTGTTTGCCTTATTGTATCTCATCATATCTCATCTCAGCTCATAATCCATTCCGGCACTTGCACGCGCTGGCGAAAAGTAAAGGAAAGTAAAATAAGATAAAGCAAAGTAAAATAATGGCGATGAAAAATCTGTAAGCTTTATCATATATAATATAAGTATATACTATATAGCGCATATGAGTTGCTATTGTTGTTACGCTCGTTGACAAGCGTTGAGTGTCATTGACGTGAACGTCACTTGCGACATGGCGAAGACACAGCGTGAGTACACTCATTAATCTTGAGGCAGGCCACAAGAGAGGGTGTGCCATGGAAAAGAGTAAGTAAACATGGACATATATGTACGATTATATATTATTTATGTGAATATACAACAGCAGGGTAAATGTGCTGAAAGGGAAAAGTAATTGTTGCGGATACGGAAAGAAAAAATATGAAAGAGCTAAATTCTGGCGCAAGCTAAATAACCGCTTCAAGTTTTTGGAAATATGAAAAATGACGTTACCGGAAATAAAATGAAATATAAAAAATTATAACAAATATAAAAAAATAAATAAAATATAATAAAAGGAAATAAAATAAAAAAAGGAAAAAATTCTATAAACAAATAAAATAAAATAAAATCAAGTAAAAAAAAATAAAAACCAAAACGACATTAAATGAAAACTAAATTAATAAATTAATGAAACTTAGTAAAATTATTTGTTTCTGTTTGCGGGTAAGGAGAAGCAAAATGTGTTCCTTATCATCATTATGTTGTCACATTAATGGTATATGGTATAAAATAAAAAAAAGAAAAAAAAATATATAAAATAAAATAAAATAATATAAAAAAAAATAAAATAAAATAAAATAAAATAATATAAAAAAAAAAATAAAATAAAATAAAATAAAATAATATAAAATAAAATAAAATAAAATAAAATAAAATAAAATAAAATAAAATAAAATAAAATAAAATAAAATAAAATAAAATACAATAAAATAAAATAAAATAAAATAAAATAAAATAAAATAAAATAAAATATAATAAAATAAAATAAAATAAAATAAAATAAACTAATCTAAAATAAAATAAAATTAAATTAAATTAAATTAAATAAATTAAAATAAAATAAAATAGAATAAAATAAAATCAAATAAAATAAAATAAAATAAAATAAAATAAAATAAAATAAAATAAAATAAAATAAAATAAAATCAAATAAAATAAAATAAAATAAAATAAAATAAAATAAAAAAAATAAAAAAAAAATAAAATAAAATAAAATAAATTAAATTAAATAATATAAAATAAAATAAAATAAAATAAAGTAAAATAAAGAAAATAAAGTAATATGAAATAAAATAAAACAAAATAAAATAAAATAAACTAAAATAAAATAAAATAAAATAAAATAAACTAAAATAAAATAAAATTAAAATTATTTACAAATAAATAAAAAAATATAAAATCCTTCAAGCTTGTACTTATGCATTCTTTTATAAAAGTGTGTTCCTTTGCTAAGTGGAGAGATGAAATTTGCATAAATAAAAATCATCAGATTTCCCTCTCAGTTTCTGCAACTGTTTGTACATACGTGTATTTGTCACAAAAATGTTAATAAAGACGTCAATCAAATGTAATTTCATTTTAAAATTTTACAAAAGGCAAATAAATCACCGTTACGTTTTTAATGCAAATTAATTGTGCGCACGCGTACATGTCACAATTTAAACGCAGTTAATAATTTTCCAGTGAAATTTACGGAAATCAACATAATGGTAATTACATATAAATACGTATGTATAAGTTAATGCATACTCGTATTATATACATATATGTGTAGTGTATGTATACATAAGTATGCACAAACACATATTTATTTGCATAAAATTTAAGAATGCAATTGCGCCTCACTGACCTCTCCCCTCCCCTCACCCTCACAGTACAAGCTCCGACTTGTACTACATTGAAGTGCTCTTACGAATTTCCACCGAAATTTATTTCCTTTGCACATATTAGCAAGTATTGAAGGTAAAATGTAATATAAATATTTTTCACATACATGGAAATGCGAGTAATGCCACGAGGGATATGTATGAGCATGTATGAGCTATAAAATAAAAAGTTATAAAAGAGCAGCAGCTGCAGCAACGTCGCTTCTACCACTTCATGGTAAGTGCCCTCGCCACCCTCTACACACTCACTAACCTCGTAGCCAACGTCACCACCAACGATGCAGGTTGAGTTTAAGGACATTTGTAATAAGGTCATAGAGCATATGTGTGTGTATGTATGTATGCATATATGTATGTATATGTGCTTGAAAAGTGCATTGAAATTTACTAGATATGTCATATACGTGTATACATACACTCACACAACCGTATGTAGAACGCAAGTACAACATGTAGGCATCTCGAATAAATCTATAATTTTTATAATCCATAATTTTTATTTAAAGCGGTTGACAGCACATGTGTGCGTGTATATACGAGTATGTGTCGCGTTCGTACATGCGTTGTGAATTTATTTGAAAAATCGACACGCCTTCGTTGTGTGCGGTTTCGAAGACACGTTTGTATGTTGGTAAGAAAAATGGACTTATGGATATTATGGCATATACATAATGGTAGATATTTAAAATACAGGGTGTTACAGAAAAAAGTTAAAAATTATATACAAAATTGTATAATTTGTTAAGGATTTGAACCTGCCCTTTTCATGATTTAAAAGAAAAATAAAAAAGAATTTTATAAAAAAATATATATTGTTTTAATTGAAAGCAGGGCCCTTTTTATTCCGCGTACCCACAACGATACCAATGTGGTATATTATAATATAAAAAAAAACAATATTTTTGCTGTTAAAACCTAGGTTAAAAATTCAATTTCAATTAAAATACGCGCAACATTCTATAAAAGTAACCGGTTTTTATAAAAAATTCGCAAGAAATCGGTACAAAATGTTTGGATCTAGTAACTTTCTCAAGGCTTTCATATAAAAAAAAATTCTACTCAAAAATTTTGGTCGGAAAAACCGATTACTTAAAATAAATATAAAAATTAAATTAAAAATGTTTGTCGCTACAAAAGGCAAACGTTAAACTTTTGTTTTGAGTAAATATTTTTAGAAATTTAGTAAAATGTTTTTTTTTTTTCAAATACAAATTATACAAATTTTAATTAACAACAAAAAAACCAATTACTATTAAAAATAATCAGTAATCGGTAGAAAAAAAATTTATATTTGAGTAAATCTTTTTTACATCCATAAAAAAGTGATTTAAATTCTTAAAAAAAAACAATAACTTCATTTCCTACATTTAAATAAAAAATTTTACTTTAATCAAAAATAAAATTCAAAAATCTCCTCTTTAAAAATATGGTTTGGTAAAAAAATATAATGACATACGTGTAGATAAATTGTAATTTATATTTAAAGTTTTTTATAAAATTATAACTCTTAAAAATTAAAACTAACTTTTTTAAAAAGTAACCGGTTTTTTATAAAAAATTTCCAAGTATTCGGTATGAATTTTTTAATTTCCTTAATTAGATTAAAACTTTTACATTTAAGAAATATATAAAAATAAAAATCACTTTTCGATTGCCCGATTTGTAATATTCCGTAGTCGGTACATAAATATTCGTTATCTTTTTGTTTGAAAATTAAAAAGTTTTTTTTTAACCATATGGTGGAGAAATTTTTTGTTTTTTTAATAAAAGTTCTGATTATTCATTTAATTTTTTTAAACTTATTCTCAAACCGATGTTTGGTAGAAAACAAATTTTTATTTTTTAATGACAAAAATCCGATTTTTAATAAAAAAAATTTAAACTCCTGCTTTGCAATACTTAATTTCAAAACCAGTTATTCGCAGATAATTTTTTTGCTTTTTTTCATAAAAAAATCGATTTTCAAACTCGTTTTTTAAACTTTTTTAAAAAATCGATATTTTGAAGAAAAAGTTTATGTTTTTTAATGAGAAACAATCTGATTTTTCGTCAGTTTCGAAAACTGTTTTTCAATACTTATTTTTAAAACCGATAATTGGTAGAAAAATGTTCTGTTTTTCTTTTATAAAAAAAATATTTTTCATGAAAAACCAATATAAAACGATTTTCAAACTTATTTCCAAAATCAAAATTTGGCAGATATTCTAATTTTTCATTTCAATAAAATGATAAAACGATTTTCAGAAACTGAAACTTATTTCCAAAACCGAAAATTCGCAAAAAAATATTGTTTTGTTTTTTGAACAAAAAAATCCGAATTTTCATCAGTTTCGAAAACTGTTTTTCAATACTTTTTTCAAAAGCGATATTTGGCAGAAAAATATTCTTTTTTGTAATAAAAAATATCAGATTTTTCATCTCAAATCGATAATTTGCAGAAAAAAAATAATGTTTTTAGTGAGAAAAAATCCGTTTTTTCATCCAAAAAAAGAGGTTTTCAAAAATGTTTTCCAAAACTTATTTTCAAAACCGATAATTAGTAACCTCATATTTTTTTTATCAGAAAAATAGGTTTTCAATTACTCCATTTCAGGACATTTTATTCAAAACTGTTAATTGATGGGCAAGATCCTTTGTTTTTTATTCAATAAAAAACCATATTTTTCATTCAAAAATCGATTTTCAACAATTTTTTTATAAAACTTTTAGTTTGAAAAAAAATTTCCTTTTTTATTGAAACAAATTCAAATTAATGATTTAAAACACGATTTTCAAAAACTACTTTTCAAAACCACTAATTGTTTCTGCCAATCCTCCAAAATTCTTTGGTTTTTTTTTGTTTTGAGTCAAAAAAATTTTTTTTTTGTAGAAAAAACCGATTTTTTTGTAGAAAAAAAAAGAAATCTTTTTAGAAAAAATATACGGAAATTAATTAATGATGTTTAATTATGAAATTTCAATTCAATTTTCGATGAGTATAGAAAAGAGCACGAAAAGATGCAGCGAAAGCAGTTCAGGAATTTTCTTTCTTTCAAGCAACCCTCCACGCAATTTACCACCCAAACGGGTAGCATTAGATTAACAATGGTTGCAACTAAGACAATGTGGTTTTCAACAAACACACACACACACCCTCTCGCGCATGTACAAAAACAATAAAGAATGCTCGCAGTCAAACAAAGAAATTGCAATGCAACGGAGCGTTGAACAATTTTCACGCTTTGCTAGTTCCTCTTTTTGGTGAATTTTCATGCCTTTTTCGTGTGTGGTTTTTAGTGCTGTTGTTGCGCTCCTCATCTTTTGATTATCGAATTTCACGAATCATATATTGAATTTTGTTCGCGCTATGAACGACAAACCGCACTTTATGGCATGCAGAACTTAGCCACACACACACACACACAAACACATATACGTATTTATGTACGATATGCATACAGTTATGCACGGTTGCATTCGTTGCACTTTACTGCCGCCACAATGTACCCTCTGTCGAGACAGTGGAACAGTCGTGTTTTTAGTTTTTCTTTTTTTTTGAATTCAGACAGTATGTATGTATGCATGTATGCATTGATTTTGGTTTCTCATTTCCTCTTTTGCCCTTTCACACTTTCCCACCACCACGCTCTTGTGATTTTGTTTCACCATAACTTTGAATGCTTTGTGATTTCGGTTGGTTGATGCTCAGATTGTTCGTAAGAGTTCAGGGTCTGGCGAATTGTGGCGGCGGCGGCCGTGTGAGGGTGAGCCGTGAATTATCGGGATTGTAAAGAATGCCGAAACAAGTGATTATATGCTAATATATACTCGTACATATGCAGTAGTGATAGAAACATGGATGGGTGGTGATTTAAATTTTTAAATTTCGTAGGATTTATGTGAATTTTATTTGCTGAGGGGTTGTTTGTAGGCTTTCTCTATCTAACGACGAATTGAAAAACCCAAATAAATTGTCTTTTATTTTTTTACCATTTCTCTTTGGCTTTTGCTATTTTTTCTTCTCTTTTTCCATTTTTCCCTTCTTCTATTTTCATATGCATTTCATTTCTTTTTCTTCACTTTTCTCTTTTTGTATTTTTTTTCAATTTTTTTTGCCTTTTTCTTTATATGTTTCGATTGCTTTTTTATTTTCTTTAATATATTCTTCCTCATTTTATTTCTTTTTGCCTATATCATATTCTTCCTTTTATTCTTCTACTTATTCCTTTGCCACTGCTTTTTGAATTTATCTTTTAATTTCATTTTTCTTATTTATCTTTCGCGTTCTCTTCCTATTTATATCTCTATTTCTCCTTATCTTTACCTTTCTCTCTCTTGGTTATTCTCTTTATTTTGGATTTTCAGTTCAGTTTTCTTCTTTTTATCTTTTCCGTTTTTTTCTTTTCATTTTTATTTCTCTTTTTTCTTTTTTATTGTCCTTCCATTTTGTATTTTTTGCCTTTGTTTTTAGTTTTCTTCTTATATTTTTCTGTTCATTTTCTGTTCTATTTTTATTCTTGTTTATCTTCGTTTTATCCTATTTCCTTTTCTGTCTACTTTTCTTTTTCACTTAATTTTTGTTATTATTTTTCTGTTTCTTATTCTTCAAGTTTTCATTTTATATTTATTTTTCTATTTTCTTTTCTTTTCTTTTCATTTTTTTTCTTTTTCTTTTCATTTGTTTTTCTTATGTTTCTCGTTTTATTTTCTTTTAATTTTCCTTTCTTCTTCTTTGTTTTTTATACTCCTTTATTCTCTGTCTCTTTCTCTGTCTTTATTCTTTTCTCTGTCCCTTTTCCTTTCCCTTTCCATTTAAATTTTTATATTTGTTTATAATTGTGTTCTCCTTTTTTTATTAATTTTTATTTTTATCTTTTGCTGTCTAATTTTTTCTTTTATTTTCCTGTTTATTTTTCCTTTTGTTTTGAGTTTTTTCTTTATTCCTTTATCTTGTTCATTTTTTTTTGTGGTTCTTTTTCTTCTCTCTCTATTTGTTTACTCCATTTCTTCAATTTCACTTTCTGTTTAATTTTCGTTTTCATTTTTGTATACAATTTTTTCCTTTTACTCCATCTTGTTCATGATCATTTTCTACATTTTCAATGTCTTCCTTCTTTTACTATTTTTACTTTTCCTTCAGGTCTATCTCTATTTGCTATGAACTCTTTCATTGTCGCCTTATCGCTCTATCGTTTATGGTATTCACCGTTGTAAATTTGGGATAACATTTTCAAAAACTCTTCTGAGAGCAAAGCATTCACAGAAGAGCACGAGTTGCTGGGGCACGACATAAGTTCTTATATTCAGTCCACGTAATCGACATAACTCTCAGGATATTCCTAAAGAGTGGTATGAATGGATACTAGAAATTAAGAGAGTTGAGAAACTGACGAAAAATGAGAGCTCTATTAACTTCTCACTACCATTTCTGGTTCCCACCGTCCACTATCTGCTAACTATAAAGCTTGATAAAAAGTTGAAGTCTTTCCAAGCGTATCCGGCTGTACAAGATTCTCGACCAAGCGAGCTCCGCGCTCAGAATTAAAACACTTAGTACTTCCCACTAACAAAAGCTTCACTTTATGAACTCATTATTTGTTGTAAACAGCACATTGTATCACTTTAATATTTAACTATTAATAGGTTTATCTACACCTAAACAATGAGAAGAATTCATAAAAAAAATCTAAACTATAAACTGAATGGAAACTCATGCAAAATGTATAATCCTTGAGCTTTACAGTTATTTATGGCAAAAAAAGTTGTACAAAATGTAAGTGCATATATAAGTAAAGGTAGCAACATGAAGTAAGGAAACTCGCGAAAAATATTTACAAACACATATTACATAAGTGCATACTCTACATATGTGAGACACGAATAATTGAAAAAAGTAATAAAAAATATGAAAGTAATAAAACTTGTACTCACTTTCATAAACAACGATTGGTTTTATGGATAGATGAACTAATCAAATATGTACTTTTCCATACAAATAGAGTCACATGTATCTGCGCCGTTACAAACAACGGATATTGATTGTTTGCCATTGAGCTTTTGTTGGCTATTTCATTTTGTACCGTTACCTTTATTTATTTATTATTTTATACTTTTTTTTCGCACGTAACAATCATGTTTTAGTCACATCCTTTTAAACAGACTAACTGATATGTATGAGTTATTGTTTGTTAGCATATGAGCACACCTGTGTATATACAATAAAATATAAATAAAACTAAATAACATAACATAAAAAAAAATAAAATGAAATAAAATAAAATATATAAAACAATATAAAAAAATTATATAAATTAAATTAATCAAAATAAAAAGGTAAATAATAAAATAAAAAAAAAAAAATAAAATAAAGTAAAATAAAATAAAATATAATAAAATATAATATAAAAATAAAATAAAATAAAACCAAATAAAATAAAATAAAACAATATAAAAAAATTTAAATAACATAAAATTAATTAAAATAAAATAAAATAAACAAGAAAATAACGTAAGCTAAAGAATTAAAATAAAGTAAATAAATTTAAATAAAGTAAAAAAAATAAAATAGAATAAATAAACTAAAGTAAAGCAAAATAAATTAGAATTAAATTAAAAAGAAATAAAATGAAATAACTTAAAATAAAACAAAATAAAATAAAATAAAAAAATTAATATAAATTAAAATAAAACAATATAACAAAAAATAAATAAAATAAAAAAATTAAAAAATGAAAAAAAAAAATAAAATAATAAAAAATAAAATCAAAACAATAAAAAAATAAAATAAAATAAAATTATATTAATTAAAAAAAATAAAAAAAAAATAATAATATATTAAATGAAATGAAATGCAATGAAATAAAGTAAAATAAAATAAATGAAAAAAATAAAATTAAATTAAATTTAATAATAATATATAGTTAAAATAGAAAAATAAAATAAGAAAAATAAAATTAAAAAAAAATAAAAGAAAATAAAATTTAAATAAAAATAAAAATAAAGTAAAACTAATTAAAAAAAATGAAATTAAATCAAATAATTTAAAATAAATGAAGCAAAACTAAATAACACAAAAAAATTAATATTAAATAAAATAGAAATAAAATGGAATAAAATAACAAATTTAAAATAAAAATAAATTGAAGTAGAATAAAATAAAAGAAAATAAAATAAAAAATAAAGTAAATAAAAGAATAAAGTAAATAAAACAAGATATTGTAAGTTAAAATAAAATGTATCAAAACAAAATAAATTTTGAAAAATGTAGAGCTTATTATTTTTCATTTTTTTTTTTTTGATTAAAAAATTTTTAATAATTAAACGATTCAATTTAATTTCAAAAAATATATAAGAATGAATATAATTATTATTTATTTATTTGTTTTTTAAAAAACGATATAAAACCGTTATTTAATTTTCTTTTGAAAATACAAACTTTAATTAAAAGTATAGAATTTAAAGATGCATTACATACGAGTATATTTATTAATTTTTTTTTTAATATTTGGAAACTTTCTACGTATCATTCTTATTGAATTAATATTCTACTGAATTTTATTCCCCTTTCGGGCTTAATTCATATTTTTTTTAATTTTATTTTTCCTTTCTGTGTTTATGTTTTTCATTTCAATTTATATTCATCTTTCTTTAGTTCTTTTTTAATTTTTAATTTTTTTTTTCTAAATTTTCCCGCTTTTATTTGCTGTCACTAGCTTAGAGTGCACAGCGCACAGGTGTACGTGTTTTGTTTAGCATTGACATTCGACAAGATGCATAATAGAGCATAAAAGCACTTTCTACGAAATAACAACAACAACAACAACAAGACATACAATAAAGAATAAAACAAGTTTTTAACAGCTTTAACAATGCACATGTCTTTTATTACTTCATACAAGCGGTGAAGCGGTGAAGCGGAAAGCTAGCGGAGTGCTTAAGTGCAGGGTGTATGACAAGCAGACAGGCAGACAGCAAGACATGTAGAGAGACGAAAAGACAGTTCGTTGCTTGGTTCCTTAGTTTTGTACATAAAAAATGTTACTCATACGCACTGATATATTCAACAAAGTGATGTAATATGGTTTTAACGGCATCTATGTGTGGATGTATATGTATATGTATGAGTTTACGTATACAGTATATGTTACATACTTTTTAGATACCCATGCATGAGTTTGAAAAGGTAAATAAAAAGCAACAATCAAGTCGATTTAGTTTTACAAAAAAAGGATGGCAGAAGGAAGCGATATTTGCATTCCATGAATGGTAGATCCCTTTTATTTACTCAGTTATTTTTATGGTGATATGTAAGTTGATGGGAAATGCTAAGCGCAAGTTGTACGGATGTAAATAACGGTGATTCTCAAGAATTATAATGCAGTTGTATGCTTAAATACATGCAACTGAATATAGTGTTCCATTTTTACATATTTGTAGTTTGATAAATTTATTTTTAAATTTAAAATTCTCAACATTAAATCAAATAATTTAAGCTTTCCGAATTTGATATTCTCAGAATTCCACAAGTATTTACCCAAAGTAAACTCAAATCCCTAAAAATTTCTTTTCGATGTTCTGATTAAATATCACATGATCATATGTCATATGATATAAAATTACATGCAAGGAATATTTTTGAATTTATTTATAGGTATAGTATAAGTTCATTAAACCATTTTTCACGAAAATTATCTTGAATTGCAAAAAAATTAATTTCTATTCATAGCTCTGATTAAACAACGCGTGATTATATGTCAAATGACCGAAAAGCATATGCTTGAAATATCGTTATTTAAAAGTTTTTTTTTACAGTAATTTTCGATATTCAGATTATGCATCACGTGATCATATGTCATATGATCAAAAGTCACATGCATGGAATATTTTTATATTTACAGACAAGTTCAATAAAATATTTATTTTTGGACTATTTTTCACAAATAAGCTTAAATCGCTAAAAATGCTATGTCGAAGCTCTGTTTGAACCTCTCATGATCATACATATATCGTATGACCGAAAGTCATATGCTTGAGATATAGCACTCCTTTTTTTATGCTCCAAACATTATTTCAAGTACTTTCTTTTTTCAAAAATTCAGATGATCTACAAGCACATCAGAAGCAAGATAAAATTAATTTTATATTATTAAACCACCTGAACCATTAAGAAGTTGTTTCTTATATCACATCACGTGATATTTTTCATAAATTACTTTTTATAAAAGAAAAGAAAATTATTACTTTTTATTTTACTGTTTATCTTTCCTAGTGACCCCAGCAGCAGCAGCAGCAAACACTCGCTAAGACACCCTGCAAAGCCATGGATAGACAACAGAGCCACTATGTGACACATGTCAAAGTACAAACATGACCCTGCCACAATCTAACAAAGATTGTTTGGGCTGTGCGAACGCTATGGGTGCTGGTGGGGTGCATTGCTTAACGTTAGAGGGGTGCTGACTGCTAAGAAACTACGCTTCTGCAGCGCACCCCACAAGGATAGATTGGATTTTAAATTTTACAACCTAACTCACACACACACACATACATATACATACTATCTAGATACTTTTATATTTTTATACGAAAGTACATAATACTCAGCACTTGTTCTATGCAATTTTCACTGAACAACAATAACAACAACAACAGTTTGCCATTTAATTCGTTTCTCCATGTGGTTTTTTTGTTGTTTTTTCTTCATATTTTTTCTTTTTGGTTTTGATTTCCATGCTCAATTATTATTTTTCCTTTACTGCGTTTTTATTATTGTTGCTTTTCTTTTTTTTTTTTTGCAATCATCACTGGCGCGTATTGCTTTTGGTTGTTTTTGTTTTGTTTGGTATTTTATAGCTGCTTCTGTCATTATTTGCTTTTTTTTCTTAGTACCGTATTTCGTATGTGTATGTGCGTGTGTATATGTGTGTTTGTCTTTTTCGCTTTTTTATTGTTTTAACTTCCATGCTGTGCAATTGTGCGTCAAATCCTACAGCAACTACAATAAATATATACACATTTATATATATATATATATATATACTTAGTTAGATTTTTCTGTTACCGTTAACATTTTATTTATTTCCATTTTATGTGACAATAAAAAGAAATCACTGATGCATTATATATACACGTTTATATATATATATATATTGCCTATTGGAAGTGGATTATCATATGGAAAATAATAGCAGAGTGGAGACAGATAAATTGAAAAAAGAAAAAAAAAAACAAAAATAACATTAAATTAAGAGATTACTTTTCACTTACCTTTGTCATATGTTTCAAACGAAGTTGACAGATATTCCGATGAGAGTGAAGCTGGAAATCGCAAAGAGATTGAAAGCGTGTGAGTTGGGGAGTACGAAATAGAAAATACAGAAAATATAGCCACTGTGTATAGAGAAAAAGAAATGAAACTGTAGACTACTCAAGATTTTATTTCACTTTAATTATTCTATTAAATTTGACTTCATTTTACTTTATTTTATTTTATTTGTTTTTCTTTTATTCTTTTTTATTTTATTCTATTTCATGTATTTATTATTATTTATTTTTTTTTTATTCCATTATATTTGATTTGATTTTATTTTGTTTTATATTATTTTATTCTATTCTACTTTATTTTATTTTAATTTATTTGATTTTATTTCATTTCATATTATTTAATTTAATTTAATTTAATTTAATATTATTTTATTTTATTTTATTTTATTTTATTTTGTTTCATTTTATTTTATTTTGTTTGATTTCATTTTATTTTTTTATCGTATTTTATTGTATTTTATTTTATTTTATTTCATTTTATTTTACTTTATTTTATTTTTTTATTTTATTTTATTTTATTGTATTTTATTTTATTTTATTTCATTTTATTTTACTTTATTTTATTTTTTTTATTTTATTTTATTTTATTTTATTTTATTTTATTTTATTTTATTTTATTAATTTAATTTAATTTAATTTAATTTTATTTTATTTTATTTGATTTTATTTTATTTTATTTTAGCTTATTTTATTTTACTTTATCTTATTTTATTTTATTTTATTTTATTTTATTTTATTTTATTTTATTTTATTTCATTTCATTTTATTTTATTTTATTTTATTTTATTTTATTTTATTTTATTTTATTTTATATTATTTTATTTTATATATTTTATTTTATTTTATTTCATTTTATTTTATTTTATTTTAATTCATTTTATTTATTTTATTTTATTTTATTTTAATTCATTTTATTTTATTTTATTTTATTTTAATTAATTTTATTTTATTTTATTTCAATTTTTTAATGTTATTTCATTTCTTTTAATTTATTTAATTTTAATTTGAATTTATTTTATTTCGATTTATGTATTTATTTTTTATTGCATTTTATTTTATATATTTTTTATTATTTTTAATTAAACTATTTTTTTTTATTTGATTTCATTTTACTTTATTTTATTTAATATTTTATTTCGTTTTTTTTTATTCATTTTATTTTGCTTTGTTTTATTTTTATTTTAATTAACTTTTTTGTTATTGGATTTTAATTCTTTTTTGTTATTTCTTTTCCCTTCATTTAATATTATTTTAGTTCACACAAGCGCATAATAAATGTCACATAGGTATGTACATACAAATATACATACATACATTTTTTTTAGTAAATTCCCTGATCTTTTGATATTTAGTATGTACTATTACATTGGATTATTACTCTTTAAGTGTGTATGTATGTTCGTGCAATCACACATAGAAAAGCTAGATAAATATGACTATACAAAGGAATATCGATGAATGATGATGACGCTGATTAGTGTTTTCAAATTGGATTTTGTTTGATGGTGAATGAGTTGATAAAGTGAGTGCATACCAGTGGAAGGGATGAATGGAAAAATCTTACTATTTACCATGTGTGTACTCTACAAACAGTTATTTATATGATTTTTCACTTTACTTTTTCCAACTCGGTTATAAGTTAGTTAATTTTTGTTATAATTTTGTTTCAGCGTTCATTTATTTTACCGTTAACTACTTTATTTATTTATAAACTGTAAAATTCAACGTACTGCAACTTCGCATTTTTTCATTGCATAACTGTAATATAATGAAATAATGTAGATTTTTTCTGCGTTACAGTTTGTTTCACGCTTCACCGCCTGCCACTGCATAGCTGCAGGATGTAAAGTGAATATTTTTGTAGCTGCCACGGCTTGGAGCGATATAGAGATTTTAAAAATTCGATAACGTCGCGCTTAAATGTTGTAACTGTGGTTCTACGTATATAGGTATGTACATATTTTTAAACGCATAATTTTCCCATGCTGGACAATGTTGTCAGAGAAAATATTTTTTTCGAAAAAAAAAACAATTTTTTGATTAAAAATTCAGAAAATGGTTAAAATGAAAGAAAATATATAGAGGAAATAAAAAATTGGATGCTCGTAAATAGAGTAATAAATTTTGTATAAAATTTAATAGCTACAAAAAACTAACTGGTAACACTATGCAACCAAAAGTAACTAGTGTTAATATTTATATTCAAAATAAATTAAACAATTAATTGGAGCGCTCAAAACACATTAACTACAAAAATCTAACTGGAAGCACAAAACATCCAAAAGTAACTAGTTGTGTAGCTAGTTACAATTTGCAAATCGAAAGTGATGTGAGCATTAAAATAGCTGCTCTATGCTTTACATGATACAACGAGTCGAACAAATGCGCTTACATAGCGCAAATACTTCCACTGCGTATTATTTTATGGCACTGCTTATATCACCGTTAAAAATATAACTTTTTTCGTTGCCTGTCAAATACTAGATTTATTTTCATTGTTCTTATTTCTCTTTGCTTTACACAAGTGTGCTAAATATCTGCTGCCCAACGGAAAATGTATGCATGTATGTGTGTGGTTTTCACGCTTTCTTCCTTTCATTCTCCTCCTCTGCCACTTCCTTTTACTCTCTCTCTCTCTCTCTCTCTCCCCCTTACCATCAACAAATGTGTGTTTTTCATGCGGACACATTACGGTAAATTTAATTTGCAATTTTAATGCAATTTAATTCGTGTAAATTTCATATTTTTCACAACACCTTGCAGCTGAATTGACATAAATATATTCGCAGCATAGCGTAGCGGAGCGGAGCAAGTAGAAAATGCTTATGTCGCTGGAGCCGACAATGAGAGTGACAGTGACAGTGGCAGTGGCAGTGGTGGTGGTGGTGAAAAAGAGTAGTCAGTTGGACAAATAACTGTGCGCATATATTAAATATTAAAATAACTATGTGTATATGTATGTATGTAAATACTTTTTTTTTGCCACATACACACACATATGCATACACGTATACACATATGTACATTTAACTATAGATTCCTTGCGGACTCTACATTATTAGACAAACAGCTAACATAAGTTACTTAGCTATGTTTGTACATATACATTTACTCATATGTATGTATATACTTACACATATGCCTTGCTCTTACTCTTATAACTATGAGTCGTCCCTTTTTGGCTGGCACAACAAATCAAAACTCACTTTGACAGCATCAATTCAAAGTAAATTGAATGTAATTTGAAAAAAAAAACAGTTTTACACGCTTGTGAATACAAAAATGTCCTTGATTTGAACATGCCTCAATACATATAGTCATGCATACATGTGTGTATGTACTAAACTATTTATGCACTTATATTTAGGTATAAATTGGCATAAATTTATTTATTATTTATTCGTTGACAACTTTGGTAGGTCAAGTAAAAAGTTCGTTCTGTTTTTATCTAAGAGATGGCGTTATTGTCCATAGTACTAGTGTTACGTGTCGCATCATGTCATACTACACGGCGCTGAAAACGTGTTTATTCCGTTCCGGTAACTTCGATGTCAAAGATGCACCACGACCAATTGCGATAAAATCATGGAAATAGTGGAAATAGTGGAAACAGACCGTCACGTGAGCACTTATTTAATTGCTGAGGAACTAAAGATAAGCCAGTAAACCATTTGGAACCATTTGCATAACCTTGGATTCAAAAAGAAGCTCGATGTTTGGGTGCCACACGAACTAACGCAAAAAACATGATAGACTGAATTTCCATCTGCGAATCGCTGCTGAATCGCAACAAAATCGACACATTTCTGAAGCGTTTGGTGACTGGCGATGAAAAGTGGATCACTTACGATAACGTCAAGCGAAATCGGTAGTGGTCGAAACGCGATGAGCCGGCGGAAATCGTGGCCAAGCCACGATTGACGGCCAGGAAGGTTTTGCTGTGTGTTTGGTGGAATTGGCAAGGAATCATCTACTACGAGCTGCTCCTCTATGGCCAAACGCTCAATTCTCCATACGCTCTACTGCCAACAACTGAACTGCTTGAGAGCAGCACTCATCCAGAAGAGGCCATCTTTGATCAACAGAGGCCGAATTGTGTTCCATCAGGACAACGCTAGGCCACACACGTCTTTGGTGATGCGCCAGAAGCTACAGGAGCTCGGATGGGAGGTCCTAGTGCACCCACCATATGGTACGGACCTGGCACCAAGTGATTACCATCTTTTCCTGTCCATTGCGAACGCGCTTAATGGTGAGAAGTTGGCCTCAAGAGAGGCCTGTGAAAATTGGCTCTCCGAGTTTTTTGCCAATAGTTACGCAGCATTCTACGGGAGAGGTATAATAAAGTTGGCATCTCGTTGGCAACAAATTTACGAACAAAACGTCGCATATTTGACTTAAATCGGACAAATATACACAAAGTTATCATATTTTGAAAAATCAATAAAAAAACCGAACGAATTTTTTATCTTGACCAAATATTTACTTTTTGTTATTTTTTATTTTATTATTTATTATATTTTTATTCTGATTATATTTTTATTTTTATATTCATTTGTTGCTTTTTTTCTTTTTTATTAGTTAATTACATTTATACTTTTTTTTGTATTCTTTTACATTTTTTCTTCATTTTTTAAATAAATCTGTTTGAGCTTTGATCTTTTATATTTTGATTTATATTTATATTTTTTAATTTTAATTTGCAATTATTTTTTTGTCATATTATTATTTTTTATCTTTTAAATTGTATTTATTATTTTTTTTTAATTTTTTTTTGGATTTTTTAAACAAATCGGTTTCGATTTGCAGTTCGTATTTCACTTTTCTATATCGCCCTCTTATTTTCATTTATTCATTTTATCCGTTACACCTAAAAATCCAGTTCGCGATAAATATATTCAAAACCGTTTTTTTGTTTTTTTTTTTTAGGAACTTCAAATAAGTTTTTGACGAATATAAGTTTTCCTTTAAATAAAAATATTAAGATGTGTATGAAATCACTTTTCTTAAGAAAGTGTGATTGTTTTATATATATAGATCTTTATAAAGGGTGTTTTTAGACAAATTGTTTTCAAGATGAAATAAAATGCATATATTTTGATTTTACGGCAAAGATTTCTGCCTTATTTTAACGATAAGGGCTGTAGCGCCATCTATAGGGAACTCCTAGTTTCTCCGTATGTCGTCCCTATACGACAGTGACCTGTCAGTGCTTTTATTACTTTTGATATGCCCCTTCTTTTTAAGGAGTACATAGCTCGTGATCTCTTTTTAACCCATTTTGACACCGTTTACGCCAAGTAGTTTACACATTGAAGGTAGAGTGGGCTGAGGGTGTTTTCTCAGGTTCATTGGAACTCTACTATTCAAATTAAAATATAATTGTAGTGTGTTCCAAGCTCAAATCTCCACTATATGGTACTAGACGCTAGGTATACTCAGAAAGAGACATCTTTATAATCAATGACACAGGCAGCAATAAAAGCGTTAGGCTCCATCACGACATATTCTGAAATTGTACTGAATTGTCGTAGATAAATTGAAGAGAAAATATACCTTCTTCTTAACTTAAGTAGGAGACCTAAAAAGTTTTTCAATGAAAGTCTAAATGGATGGAAACCTATAATATGTTGGCTTAAGAGGGTCCAAGTTTATGGCCACTTCCTCTATAACGGTCATTTTGAAAACTACGGAAATCACAATTATTCAGTCATATTTGTCAGAGACGACCGCATTAAATGCTTTATTTAATTTTTTATTAAATCAAAATATATTTTTTATGTGATTTATTTGAAATTCAGTTTAGAATAGGAGAAGTTTTTTCTTTCTCGGCTTCTTTTGAAAACTAAACTTTTTTCCCTTTTTTCTATTTTAAGCTTTTGAATTTTGGCGTCTTTTGGTGGCCATCAGATGTTTTAGAACATTTTTCAGAAGTATACAAAACTTTTTCATATGTAAATGTGAAAAACTTTTAGATAAAGTTCGCATTTTTACTCGAGCGATTATATCAGTGAAATTAAATTCATGTCAACAACTGAAACTTCGCTTTTGTTGTACTTTGAGAAACTGTTGGCGATATTGATTTTATGCATAATTTTAAGCAAAAACAAACTAGTGTACATAAATGAACATGTAACTAAATTTATAACAACAATAATCATAATTATGGTTCTTGTATTTCTTTAAATTTAAATTTAAATTTATTTTTTATTTATTTATATTTTAATTTTAATTTTAATTTTAATTTTAATTTTAATTTTAATTTTAATTTTAATTTTAATTTTAATTTTAATTATAATTTTAATTTTAATTTTAATTTTAATTTTAATTTTAATTTTAATTTTAATTTTAATTTTAGTTTTAATTTTAATTTTAATTTTAATTTTAATTTTAATTTTAATTTTAATTTTAATTTTAATTTTAATTTTAATTTTAATTTTAATTTTAATTTTAATTTTAATTTTAATTTTAATTTTAATTTTAATTTTAATTTTAATTTTAATTTTAATTTTAAATTTTAATTTTAATTTTAATTTTAATTTTAATTTTAATTTTAATTTTAATTTTAATTTTAATTTTAATTTTAATTTTAATTTTAATTTTAATTTTAATTTTAATTTTAATTTTAATTTTAATTTTAATTTTAATTTTAATTTTAATTTTAATTTTAATTTTAATTTTAATTTTAATTTTAATTTTAATTTTAATTTTAATTTTAATTTTAATTTTAATTTTAATTTTAATTTTAATTTTAATTTTAATTTTAATTTTAATTTTAATTTTAATTTTAATTTTAATTTTAATTTTAATTTTAATTTTAATTTTAATTTTAATTTTAATTTTAATTTTAATTTTAATTTTAATTTTAATTTTAATTTTAATTTTAATTTTAATTTTAATTTTAATTTTAATTTTAATTTTAATTTTAATTTTATTTTTAATTTTAATTTTAATTTTAATTTTAATTTTAATTTTAATTTTAATTTTAATTTTAATTTTAATTTTAATTTTAATTTTAATTTTAATTTTAATTTTAATTTTAATTTTAATTTTAATTTTAATTTTAATTTTAATTTTAATTTTAATTTTAATTTTAATTTTAATTTTAATTTTAATTTTAATTTTAATTTTAATTTTAATTTTAATTTTAATTTTAATTTTAATTTTAATTTTAATTTTAATTTTAATTTTAATTTTAATTTTAATTTTAATTTTAATTTTAATTTTAATTTTAATTTTAATTTTAATTTTAATTTTAATTTTAATTTTAATTTTAATTTTAATTTTAATTTTAATTTTAATTTTAATTTTAATTTTAATTTTAATTTTAATTTTAATTTTAATTTTAATTTTAATTTTAATTTTAATTTTAATTTTAATTTTAATTTTAATTTTAATTTTAATTTTAATTTTGTTTTTAATTTTAATTTTAATTTTATTTTTAATTTTAATTTTAATTTTAATTTTAATTTTAATTTTAATTTTAATTTTAATTTTAATTTTAATTTTAATTTTAATTTTAACTTTAATTATAATTTTAATTTTAATTTTAATTTTAATTTTAATTTTAATTTTAATTTTAATTTTAATTTTAATTTTAATTTTAATTTTAATTTTAATTTTAATTTTAACAGCTGGCAACGCTTTAAAAATAGTTAAACTTCACAGGAAAACTCTGTGGGTTTTTATTAAGCTGCTGATAAAGCTTTAAAAATTCAGCTAAGTGCTTTCGGGGTCTACATGCTCGTACATATGTATACATATTTTTTAATGCTCGTAAATATGTATATGTTATATAGCTTAACCCTCTTTTATTTTGTTAAATAAAAAAAAAATAACTCTTAACCTCGAAACTTACAAAATTCATCAAATTAACCTAATAATTCATTTGTGGCGAAAAGTTTGTGCGAAAATAACAATTTGATAAACTATAAGCTGCATTTTTTTGTTTGGTTTTTTGCAAAGGCATAACTTGGCTAACCTCCATCCAGCAAACCGAATTTTGTGGCCAACAACTGCTACTTTCAGTTCATATGTGGTTTTTAATTTTACTTTATTTTTTTCTTCCTTTTTTATTTGTATTTTTTGCCTAGTTGTTGTTGTTAAGGTTTTCAATGCAAATTTCTGCGAAAGCAACTCACGTAGTCCGCAGAATAATTGTGGTGGTAGATTGAAACAAAGTATAACCAACTTTAGTTAAATACATATGCACAATATATTAGTAAGCGTCAGATACAAATGGGGAGAAAAAGTGTGAAAAAGACGACACTGTTATTAGTTCGCATAATTTTTTCTAGCCTTTTAAAGCTTACAACAATATATTAGTTATTTCTAGGAAAACGAGAAAAAAGGTTCCAAATATGCATCTGAGGTCAGTAAAAAGTTACAGGTTATGTAATAAAATTTCACGAGGAAAAATTTCGTAGAACATTTTAACCCGTTAGCTCCCGCATAAAGGGGTAATTTCGACCCTTACTTGAAGAATTCAGTAAAAAAACAAGTACTGAAAGGCGTTAGAGGGTTAAAATGTTCTAGATAATTGTTCCTCAGACAATTTCACTAGGGGTCTTCTTACACAAAATCTTTATTCGCAGAAGTTTAAGGTCTCTAGAAAGCAGAAAGTAAAAGTTTCGCCTAGAAATATGCAACATTTTTTGTTAATTGTCTTTGGTAGTAAACCAGAGTATAGCAAATTTAGGTATACGTTTTAGACGGTTGTTTGCATTCTGGTTGTCCTATCGAGAGATTGTTAGCCGTACCGAAGTGTTTGACGATTAAAAATAAACGGGGTTATCCGCAGAGTGGTTGTAGATAACTGATAGACGACTGGTAATGACGGAAGAGAGGCAATCTAGTGCCGATCTTTGAAAACTGATGAAGACCAATGTGGACAGAGATACGAAGATCAAAGCCAACACCAACAATATACAATAAACAAACATATTTCTACTTATCAATGTCAACTAGACGGAAGCGGTGGTGTGTACTAGTCTCCGTAGAGAAGGATTTTGATTGCCATTTACCTTGGATTGGTCAGACGCGATTCTTACGCATATGGCTGAAACATCCCATGACGTCCTGGCTTAGACTAAGGCTACAGGATCTTCAATCGGCAATGGCCGAGGGGCTAGAACGCCTGCTACTATTACAATAGTGCCTGGGAAATGGCTTGGCTTCCAGGTTTCGGGAAGGAATTTCCTATCGGTTCAAGATCGGCAAGCTTTGCGGAGTTCCATGCAGAAGAAGATGTATTTAGATGTTTTGCTATTGTCGAAGCTTGATGGAAAGGTGAGATCTCTACTAGATCTCTACTAAATTACAGGCTTTTATACAGCGAGTTTTCGTTTGACCTACCACTGGTGATATTAGTAAAAGAACAAGTTTATGATATTGGCGACCGCTGTAGTCGTGTGGGTGCCTATACGAAGGATTTTGGGTTGGGCACCTGGCCAGACCAGATTCATAAAAGCCCCTCGGTGGAGAAACGTCCACCTCACAGAGTATATTGTTGACTGACCTCATGAAAATCACTCAATCTTTATGAAATAGCTTCAAAATGTGGGATCTTTTTTTTGTTGGAGGAGGAGCTTAGCCCAGAATCACTTCAGCACCCCATTTATTTTGAGTTCAATTTCAGATTTTTTTTTTTAAATTTTAACTCAGTTACCGCCCTCCCTCTCTAATTTCAACAATGAACACGCAAAATGTGCCTGCCAAAAAACCAGCGATTAATAATTAATTTTTCCGCATAATTACACCCCGGAAAAAGGCAAACGGAAAAATGTTGAAAAACATAAAAACAAATAAAAAATAAGGGCCCTTAAAGCTATCTCCCTTCGAACATCGCACTCACCCGTCGTGTGGGGGGCCTCTTCATTTGCACGCTGCCTGCTGCTTGAATGCCGCCACAGTAGCACTAACTTTTATTTAATATTTATGTACATATGTAACTCTTTGGCATCTGGTTGTATGTATGTGTAGACTGCGCAAAGATCCATATATACATACGTACATATATACATGGCCGCTAAAGCGTCAGTTTATTGTGTCTGTCTAGTGTGTATGTATGATTGTGTATCGCTCTGTATGCAGCTGCTGCATTCAAGGTCAATGTTACTTAGTATATCACATGCATATGCACACAAAAATACATACCATATATGTATATATACATACTCGCAGAACATGTAACATTTACACATACATACTTTTATCCCTGAGTAAACATTGTTGTTTGCAGGTATATATGTACATATACATATAGGTATATGTATACTTCTACATACATATGTATGCATGTATGTGCTTGTCTGTTAATGCTGCCTAAGGGCAAATTGGCGCTTTGTTTACTTGGAAGAGAAGATGGAAAATAAAAAATTGCATACAAATATATATAAAAAATGAAACAAAAAAATGGTATAATAAAAAAATGGCATAACAAAAATTGCACAACAAAAAAATGAGATAATATGAAATGATAAAGCACATAGGGCAACAACAAAAACAAATGCGACTACCAAAAATGGTATAACAAAAAATATGGCATGACAAAAAACTGGCATAACAAAAAGGTATTATGAAAAAACAGGCAAAACAAAAAACTCAAACAACAAAAAAATGGCATAACAGAAAAATGGTATAATACAAAATGCAAAGTAAATAATGTAATAGCAAAAAATATTACGATTTAAGATGGTATAACAAAATATGTATATATCAAAACATAATTAACAAAAAAGTGAAATAAAAATTGGCCTAAATTAAAATCATACGTAGCCAAAACATTGCAAAAAAATTACAATACGATAAGTGGTCTTACAATAAAATAGTAAAATAAACCTATATTAACAAAAAAAAAGATGTTAGGAAAAACTGGTATAAAAAGTAGGATTCCCAAAGTATGGTATAAAGATAGTATTTCACAAAAATGGTATGAAAATTGCATTCCAAAAATAGGTTTATAATTGGTATTTCTAAAAAATACTTTAAAAGTGGGGTTTCAAATAATGTGGTATAAAAATGGCATAACAAAGCAATGGTATAATAAGTTATACTCCCAAAATTGTATATAAAAAGTTGTATTACAAAACATGGTATAAGAAAATTTTATAATATTTGCAATGCAGAAAATGGTATAAAAAGTGGTACTACACAGAAAATGAAAATACAAAACTGATAATAAAATGGTATAAAAAGTATACCACAAGAAACTGTTAAATCAAAAAGTTTTAAAAAGTTAGGTTTAACTCAAAGTGTTATAAAATGTTGTTAAAAAAAATATGGCATAGAAATGGTACCACAAAAAAAACGAACAAATCAAAAAAGGTACACCATAAGTGAACAAATAAATAGTTTAACAACAATATTTTACGAAAAATGCTTAAACAAAATTTTGCATAACAAAAATTGGGATAATAAAAAGGCTATAACATTAGAAATGGAGTAGCAAATAAGTTTCCCACCCAAAAAAGGTCATAATAAATATATGGTATAACAAAAAAATGCCATACCTAAAAAATGTCATAACCAAAAAATGGCATAGCAAAAAATTTTGGAAAAAAAAATTGACATAACAAAAATGTTATAACAAAAATGTTATAACAAAAATGTCATAGCATTAAAAAAGGCATAGCATTAAAAATGGCTTGCCAAACAAAATCCCTATACAAAAATGTTATAACAAAAATCTGGCATACCAAAAAATATATCATACCAAAAAAAATCTTATAACAAAAAATTACATACCAAAAAAGACCGGGTATAACAAGCAAATGTCAAAAAAAAACTGGAATACCAAAAAAAAAAATGGCATAACATATAACAAGAATATTACGGTACCTAAAAGAAAACAGAAAAAAGTAAAAATAGAATACAAGAAAATTCTGCACTGAAGTAAACATTAACGCTGTAAGCGATTTCACACTCCAGTTGCACCAGTTGAAGCCTGCCAGGCACGTACATATGATTGAGTGGGTTCCTTCTTACGCTTGACAGCTATGCAGCTACGGCGACAGCGGCCAAAAGATCATGCATGTTGTTTACACGGCGTATACGTAACATTTTTTTTAAATTGGAAGGGGGAACTAAATATTCATTGGATACAATAAGAAATTTGAAAAAAGGGAAAAAGATTTTTAAAATCAAATTAAATTGCTGTGGATTTATTAAATTTCTTAATGAAGCATTTTGGAATAAAAACCAGAAACGTATGTCAATATTGCAAAACATTAAAATATAAAAATATGAAATTGTTAATGTGTAAAGGTTTAAAAACTTAAATTAATGTAGAATATTTTTTGACAGACTTTTAACGAGTTAAATGTTTAGAATCATTTTTTCCCAAAAATTTGCCAAAAATTCTCACAAAATTGATATTTATATTGAACATTTTTGTAACTTCCATAAATATTTGTTTTCCAAAATTGTTTTTTTTTTTCTAAATTCTATTTAACTATATGTTCCAGGTTCCCTCGAAATCGCACCTTCCACATTAAAACTAAGTTTTTGCTACCAAAACAGCCTGTTACTCTCTCACCTACTGCACCCTGCCCTGCATTCAATGATTTCATTTGCCCATTTCTGTTTGTTTTTTCCTTTTTTTGCATTCATTTTTGCATTACTCTCCCTTTGTTTGACTGTTTGTTTGTCATTAAATATTTGCCTTTTCTTTAGTTCAGCATTTCGCTGCCTCAGTTTCAGTTTACGGTTACTCATACGCCGTGTTGCATCATTGTCATGTGTATATGCAAATGTATGTAGTATGTTTGTGTGTTTATACATTTAAAATGGCGTGAAATTGTTTGAGTGTGTCTGTGCGTGAGTGTGTGTGTGTGTCTGTGTACATTATGTATTTTTCTTTTAATATTTCAAGAGTAATTTTACAAATGAAAAACTCTGCAAACAAAAGCCGTAAAATATTTAATTGCTGTTGTTTAATGAAAATTTTCATAAACCTTTTTTTACTTTACAGTTTATTCGAGTAGCAGTGATGGTTTAGAATTTCAGAATATTCGTGTGTACTTTAATTGAAAATTTGTTTTAAAATTTGAAGTTAAATTTTTATTATTGCTTTAATGCGATTCATAGGCAATGTTGCCAGTTTTCACTTGTAGTGTTAGCTGCACAGAACTGTTGATTTTTCTGTGTATTAAATGAGAAATTGACACCTAAAAGTTTTCACAACGTTGCCAATTTTCCAATTTCAAATTTGTGCAGTGTTGTCAATTTTCCAAACTAACTCGTATTAATATTGCCATGGCAACGGTATAAGTTTTCTCATTTCCCATGTCATGTTTGGAATTTTTGATAATATTTCAACTACATTTTCTAACTTGAAATTGTGAATTAGAAAATTGTATTCATTTTTACTACTGCGATGTTGCCAATTTTCCCATTTTCTAAACTCATACTACTGCATGAGAATTTCCTGGAAATATCAATGGAACTATTAGCAATTATACTACCAAAAGTAAAATTAATAATGTCTATATTGATTTTATTACTGCAACGTTGCCAATTTTCTTATTTTTTAAACATTAGTTTTAGTGTAATTTCGAAAAATATTCCTATTGCTGTTACTTGCTTTGAATTGTGAACTCGAAATCATATCAATTATAGCGTTGCAACGTTGCCAATTTTCAAATTTCCTAAAAACGAAGTTTCCACGTGACATAATAATATTTTGTTTGTAATATTATAACTCTCTGCAATATTTCTAATGAAATTTTTCGCCATGAATTATAAACTAGAAAATTCCGCTAAATTTATCTTTACAATGTTGCCAATTTTCTAGTTTTTTATACTCAAGCTTATATAATTATTTCTTTTTGCTTTTTGTAATATTAAAAGTACCTATTATAGTAAATACTCCACTGAAAGTAAATTGGAAAATAAAAAGAATTTAATCACTGCAATGTTGCCGTAATACTAACATTTCTCTTTTTAATTGTGTTAAAAAAATTTTAATAAATACAAAAATTTTAAAATTGCATTGTTGTCAATTTTCTCTTATTTTGAACTCGTGCCTGTCACAAGATATGCTATATTTATTCGTAATGCCGTTGATAGTTTCAACAATTTTATAACTGAAAATCAGTTCGAAAATTGCAAAGCCATAATAATATTTATCAATGCAATGTTGCCAATTTTCTAAATTATTAAATAAATGACTGTTGCATGGGATGTTATTACTTTCTTTGTTTAATTAATGGAACTTTCTATAAATTTACTGCTGAAATTACTCGCTTGAAATTGTAACTTAGGGAAACATAATTAATTTATCAACGCAACGTTGCCAGGTTTCTTATTTTCCAATGCCGTGATTGACTTATGGAATTTTCTTAGTAATATTAGAGGATTTATTAGCAGTTTTTCTACTGAAGTCAAAAGTAATACTCTATAAAGTCTATTGGGATCCTTTCTCATTTAAAATTTTTTAAGAATAACCTTAAAAGTCTTTAATTCTTTCCGTAGATTCTTCTCTATTGCTTATACAATTGGCTTGTAGCCAGCATGGCTGCTTTTTTTAGCTTTTATTTACTTTGCATGGAAAACATATTTTTTGCATTCAACTGTAATTCCGTACTTTCCGTTGGAATTGAATACACAGGAGATTGGAAGAGAAAAAAGCTGAAATATTATAAAAAATATAAAAAAAATTAAGTAAAAGTAATAAGAAGTACATTAAATGGCTGCAAACAAAAATGAATCACAAGTCATGAGCTCAGTTGATTTGCCATCAATTCTTCATCTTCTTCCTTTATTGTTGCACAAACTTAAATTAAATTTTGGTGGCATCCAAGGAAAGGGGAGACAAAACATACTATATATCTGCAGACGTTATCAGAGAGAGAAGGCTTCAGGCTATTTCAAAAGAGGGCCAAAATTGACTTAAAGGGGTATCCAGCGTCTTTTGTGAGAGGTTTCAGAAGTGAATAAGGAAATTTATGTTTCCTTTGCAACGTTGCCGCTTTTCTTCTGATCTTACAATACTCATACCTCATACCAACGTTCTAAGCTAACTTGATAGCTAGCGTGTTACTTACATTTCGATAAAATATTTTTGCAACGTTGCCAATTTTCCATTTGAAAATGTATATTCTTATATATAAATATTTTTTTTTTATATATTTATAGACATAACTGACTAAGCGTCTAAGCTGAGAATATTTGAGGAAAAATATGGAAAATTACACTACCTTTTGCAAACGTTGCCAATTTTCCGCTCATAACTATTTGCTAATATTTCCATGAAAAAATTTCCCCAATTTATTTGTAATGCCTATAAAATTGGTTGACTTTTCAGTCAGTAACATACGTTAAGAATTCCACTTAAAAAAATAATTTTACAACGTTGCCAATTTTCTTTATGAAAAACGTTATTAATATTTCTAAATTAATATTAATATTTTAGATATAGAATAAAGACTTGGAATATTTCGGAGAAATATTTGAGAATTAATTATAGCGTTGCAACGTTACTATAACAGTTGCATTACAACGTTGCCATTTTTCTTGTCATTTCAATTTCAACTTGAACATTTAATGAAATGTTATTGTCAGCGCTAATAGCATACGCTAATAACTCTGCTCAAAAAAATATTTTAGCAATGTTGCCAATTTTCCAATATAAAATATAATTTAAAATATTGTTTATTAATTTACTATATTAAACCGAATTAGCATTTGTGCTGAAAATATGTCAGTGATAAATATTGAAAGTTGGAGATTCTGTACAACGTTGCCAATTTTCTTGTTATTAGTACTTGCTTATATTGCCAACTATCTAGCCAGTTTCAAGCATATGATAGTTACTAAAAATATATTTTTGCAACGTAGTAAATTTTCAACTAGAAAAAAAATTTTCTTTTTACTTTTTTCTGTTTTTATAGAACGAAATTTTGCTTATTTTCAAAACTGATTTAGGAAATTTATAACAATAATAAATTTATTATAATACTTTTATAAAACTTTTAATTTTTTTTGTGTTTTTTAACAAAAAAAGAGTTCAATATTATTTTTGAATAGATAATTCAGCTTCTAATTTTTCTTAATATATTTTTGAAGTATTGTCAGAAATTAACGGCACTTTTTAAATAAAAAAAAAAAGAACTTTCATTAAAGACTTTAAAATTTTCTTCTTTTTCTAACAATTTTCAAACTTCAAACTTTCATTATTACGCAAAAAAGTTTGCTGTAAAATTGTTAAAAGCAAATAATCGAAGGAGAGCAGAAGTTGAAAACAAAATAAAACAAAACAAAATTTCACCACCGCGAACACACTTGAAGCTCCTTTCAAAACGCTTTGTTGTTAGTGCACACAATTCCTCAAATGAAAAAATAATTTCAAGAATTTTTAAGACATTTTCAATACGCTAAAAGAGGCTAAGAGGAAAAAGATAGAAAAAAGGTTATGGCTGCATGTAGCCTTCGTAGATTGGATAATCGGGTGGGACTATAAATGACCCGCAGCGCCTTAATTTCCGCTCATTTTCGACACACACACAGCGCACACGCGCGTAAAAGCCTTTCGTTGTAGCGCGTTGTATGGAATTATTGCCATTTTTATGTTGTTGTCTACAACTTTTACTTTTATTTATATTTGTAACTTTTTTATGTGTGGCATAAATACAATTTTTGGGTGTAATAGGTTTGTAGACGAGCATCTGGGTATGCAGTTACAGTTGCGGGGCTAAACTCAACTCTCCGTACATGTCGGGCACTCTTGAAACGGGAGCAACCCTTGTTTAAGATGCGGTAACCAACCCGTGTAGAGCTAAAAGAGTGGAAGCTTGCATGGAGCCACTCCGACATATTCAGTTTAAAAGTTTGCTGATGTCTAATAACGTCGTTTCTTTACCGGAGGTGCGGTGCGTGCGGGTATCGGTCTTTAAGTGTAAAAAATTTAAAACGACTTATCTAGCTAAGTTCTGTGTTTGTGTTCCGCCACATAAAGACCAGCTCCAATGAAAAAGTTAGGAATACGTTGGACAAAAAACTCCACTTTTGGTGATGTGAACTGAGATTTAAGAGCAAAAAGTGCCATGGACGGGACATGAACAGAGCCAGGTAAATCCTTATTTCATGTACAACAGCGAACAAATAAAAAGTAGCGCAAGGCCGGTGTTAGATTCTTTGTTCGAGAGAGCCTCTGTTATTGTATACTGGCATTCAACCCGCTGGATGAACGTCTCGCTACAACCCACATCAAAGGGAAACGAGAAAGACGATGTGACCAAGCATATCTTTCGTAAGAGTTGTAAAAAATGTGCTGAGCAACTTTGCATCAGGTTAGGCAAAGAAGGTATCTTCGGCACAACTGTCGGTGTTTTAGCTCTCACAACGAAATATTCCCAAATTGGTGGATCGACTTTGTCGGGCCCCGAAATATGGCTGTCTCTAGTAGCACTAGATTCCAGCAAAAGGAAATCCATCAAGCCACCTGGCTGTCTCCGGATCGTAAACCTACTCGCAAGCAGATCGATCATGTTGTCATAGGCGGATGGCCTGTCTCCAGTTTTCTACACATACGTATACTCCAAAGACTTCCCATCGACTTAGACTATCTGAGAGCACTCGTTACCAACCGATATAAGTGCGGTGTGGAACAGAATTTCTACCTCCTTATGTGTAGCCGTAAGCGAAATCATTGGTTTCCGATAATATTGAAAGAAGAGCTCGCACAATGAGAGATACCATGACGTAGTCGGGAGAAAGAAGAAGAAGAATATCTTCCAAAGTTACGATCTATCACTAGACGTGTGGGCTGGGATGGATACCTTACACTGAGTAATAACAAAAGCTCCGCGAAGGATCCCTCCAAGCCACTCGGTACGAAGCGGTGTTTCAGACGGGGGAACTCTTTATCAAATCAAATCAGACAGAAGCCACGCTGGCTAGGTCATGTCGTTCGTATGGGTGACAGCACCCCGGATTTGGAAGGAGAGAGGCCTACACAACATTGGGAAGGTCAAAAATATGCATACATACATAAATACATATACCGTTAAGTGTAGGTGTATATTAAGCACTGCCAGCGGCGACTTTAAATATAAATATGTATACATTTACAAATGAAAGTCAATTCGACCACATTGGGATAACCACAACCGCAAACTGGTAAGTATCACATACATAACAACACACACCCACATATACATATATATATATATTTATATATACATGTACACATACACACGCATAAAGCCAGCAAACAAGTAGCAAAAGTGTTGTTTGCTAAACTCAACTACTAATTATAGCAGTAAAATGCAAGCAGGCGATCAGCAGCAACACCAACAACAACCATAAACAAGAAAGACAAATTCAAACAAATAATCAATAATGCAACAAAGCGCCTACATACTAACATATATTGTATGTAGTTTTATTGGCATACTCGTATATTGTAAGGAAACTAACAACAACAGCAATAACAAGAACAACAGCAACGGTAAAGTTAACAATCGTTTGACAGCAGTTACAGTTATATGCTCTTCTGTTTTGGGAAACATTTTAATTAACAAACAAAAGGCCAAATGATGAGTAGAGATTTGAATATTTATGTATTATATATGTACATAGCACACCTCATGCGTACATATGTATATACGTATGCATGTATAAGAGTGCATAAATTTATTATTACCGTTATTATTTTCATCATTTTGTACCTACATTCACATTCAATCACCAGGTGTGTATTGTTCGAAAAGTGCCAGTCAGTTCCGTCATTCAGTTAACGCCGCCAGATAGGCTGCCATTCAAAGTCAAAGTTCAACATGATTTTACAATTCAAAAGTTGACTGGTGTTGTTGGTGTTGGGCAGTTTTGTGGCTGCTTTGCTTGGCGAGCTGTGGAAGCGAAATTCATATTTGCATAATAATCGCAAGATACAGATACCTTCATGTACAAAAATCATTGTGAGTGTATATGGTATGTATGTTTTGTGGAAAAATCTGGAAGGGGAAAAATTTTAATTTATTTTATTTTGTTTAATTTAATGAAATTTAGTTATATCTTATTTTAGTTCAATAAATTTTATCTTATTTATTTTTATTTTAAATTATTTTATTTTATTTCATTTTAATTTTTTTATATTATTTTAGTTCATTTCATTTTATGTTATTTTTGTTTTGTTTTATTTTATTTTATTTTTTTATTATAATTTATTTTATTTTATTTTAGTTTGCTTAATTTTGTTTAATTTTATTTAATTTCAATTTATTCAGTTTTATTTCATTTCATTTTATTTCATTTCCTTTCATGTTATTTCATTTCACTTCATTTTATTTTATTTTATTTTACTTCATTTTATTTTATTTTATTTTATTGTATTTTATTGTATTTTATTTCACTTTATTTTATTTTATTTCATTATATCTCATTTAATTTTATTTTATTTTATTTTATTTTATTTCACTTTATTTTATTTTATTTCATTATATCTCATTTAATTTAATTTAATTTTATTTTATTTTATTTTAGTCTGTTTAATAGTATATTATTTAATTTGATTTTATTTTATTTCATTTTATCTTATGTTATTTGTTTTATTTTATTTTGTTTTATTTTATTATATTTTATTTTATTTTACTTTATTTTATTTTATTTTATTTTCCCTTATTTTATTTTATTTTAATCTGCTTAATAGTATATTATTTTATTTTATTTTATTTTAGTTCATTTTATTTTTTTTATTTGTTTTATTTTATTTTGTTTATTTTATTATATTTTGTTTTGTTTAGTTTAATTTAATTTAATTTTATTTTGTTTCAGTTTATTTTATTTTATTTTATTCTATTTCTTGTTTTTATATTATTTTATTTTATTTTATTTTATTTTATTTTATTTTATTTTATTTTACTTTATTTTATTTTATTTTATTTTATTTTATTTTATTTTATTTTATTTTATTTTATTTTATTTTATTTTATTTTATTTTATTTTATTTTATTTTATTTTATTTTATTTTATTTTATTTTATTTTATTTTATTTTATTTTATTTTATTTTATTTTATTTTATTTTATTTTATTTTATTTTATTTTATTTTATTTTATTTTATTTTATTTTATTTTATTTTATTTTATTTTATTTTATTTTATTTTATTTTATTTTAGTTTATTTTATTTTATTTTATTTTATTTTATTTTATTTTATTTTATTTTCTTTCATTTTATTTTATTTTATTTTATTTTATTTTATTTTATTTTATTTTATTTTATTTTATTTTATTTTATTTTATTTTATTTCACTTTATCTTATTTTATTTTACATTATTTTATTTTAATTTATATATTATATTTTAATTTATTTTATCTTATTTTATTTTACTTCACTTTATTTTATTTTATTTTGTTTAATTTTATTTTATTTTATTTTATTTTATTTTATTTTATTTTATTTTATTTTAGTTTATTTTATTTTATTTTATTTTATTTTATTTTATTTTATTTTATTTTATTTTCTTTCATTTTATTTTATTTTATTTTATTTTATTTTATTTTATTTTATTTTATTTTATTTTATTTTATTTTATTTTATTTTATTTCACTTTATCTTATTTTATTTTACATTATTTTATTTTAATTTATATATTATATTTTAATTTATTTTGTCTTATTTTATTTTACTTCACTTTATTTTATTTTATTTTGTTTTATTTTATTTTATTTTACATCATTATATTTTACTTTATTATATTATATTTTATTTTATCTTATTTTATTTTATTTCACTTTATTTTATCTAATTTTTTTATTTCATTTCATTTTATTTTATTCTATTTTGTTTTATTTTAATTTCTTTTATTTTTTTAATTTTAATTTCCTTCATTTTTTTTTATTTTAACTTATTTTATATTTATTTCTTTTACATTGTTTCTTTTTTCTATTACATTTCATTTTAGTTATTTTTATTCTATTTTAGTTTTTTTTCCTAATTATGTATTACTATTTTTTATTTAATTTAATTTTATTTGATTTTAGTGATTTTATTTTATTTTTTTTCTATTTTCATATTTCAGTTTATTTTATTTAGTAAAATGTAGTTAGTGTATATTTTCCATTAACATCTTGCCACAAGTCCAAGATATGTGCTTAATACTTGCCTGTCCAATTTTTGATTGGCCTCTCACGTTTTCATTCATGCACGCACACATACACCTAAGCCCCGACATTGCCCATTTCACGCGGCACACACTGCGTATGAGTGACATTTTACACCTTGGAATTTTAAGCACATTTTTGAATTGTACGATTTACATATACACGTGTATGTGTGTATTATGTATAAATGCCATTCAAATTTGTCGTGTTGACGGCAGGCAAATTTTTAGCTTAATGCTGGCAGTTTTCACTATTCATTCAGATGGAGAATGTGCAAACATAAATTAGATTAAAAGTTGAGGGTGGCTGGCAGTGTGTGGAGTTGATAGTTTGGTTGGTGTTGGTAATTTTAACATAGAAAATTTTTAAATGGCAGGTTGGCTGTTATGGTACATTTGGATTTAATAATGTGCATTCTAAAGGTGCTAAAATAATTATTTCTATAGCAAGTTCAGCTTGAAAAATATTTAAAGACATTTTTTCCTATGAATTTTAGCTACCTAATTTTTTTTATTAATTTTTTCGTTTGTCTGTTTCAAACTCATTTTGCTTATTTCGAAATCTTTTCCTTCTCATTAGATTTTGATTTTACCTTCTTTTACAAAAATTTATTTCCAGCCATCCATTTATCCATTTCCATTTAATTAATTTTAAACCCTTAAGCATCGCGAATTTAGTTGGTAGAAGTGAAAAAAATAAAGAGAGATCGCTATTTTGTATAAACATACAGCAGTCAAAATGCTTACCTTATCAGTCAAAGCGAAAGGATTCAATTTTCATTCCACGGTACGCTCATAGCAACGCCAACAACTTAAAGCAAAGAAATGTGGGTGTAGCCAAGTGGGAACACTCTTTCAGCTCGGCTGAGCTCCTTGAAATTGTTTGACCTTTAGCAATCACTTTAGGACTAATAACTCGCTTGTTTGTAAGCATGTGTTGCTCACTTTGATAATTAGTCAGTTGACTAGTGGGTTGGCGTTATCTGTTTGTGACAGATTTATTTATTGTTATGATAATTTTTTTTGTTTTTTGTAAGTATTATTTTTCTATCTTTTTCACACAGTTTTGTTTTTGTTTCGCTTAAGATAAAATTGTTTTTCTCTGCTTTTTCATCACTTGCTGGTTGACATACGTTCAGCAGGTGCTTTGAGTTTATTGTTTGTTTGTATTGTATGTATGCTTGCTTATGTAAATTATTTACTTCACTCCACAGCTGACCTTTTGACATTTACTTTGTTTTTGTTTACTTATTCTTTGAATTTTTGGTTTGTTTTCTTAGTTTTTTTTACGCTTGTGCTGCATTTGTTTGTGGTTTATTTGGTTTTTATTGTGGTTAGTTTACATTTATATATTCTTTAAATATTTTTTTTTTACTTTATAATCAAATTTTATACTTTCAGTGAGCTAAAATTTTGCTAATTTCTTCTTTTTTAATCCTATATATAATTTTTAATTTTTACATATAATTTTTCTTTAATTTTCTTACTTATTACATTTTTGTTTGTCAAAGTATTAAGCATTAACTACTTTTATTGCCAGTTTTTTTTTATATAAAATTGTGAAAATTATATTTTCTTTAGCGATTTTGAGCTCGAAATTTGTTGCTTTTGTTGTGCTGAAATTTAGTAAATAAATAAAAACATGAATATTAATGGTCGAGATGAGTTATTGACAAATGATTTTTTGGAAAGAGCATTTAACAAGAATAGAATTTTCTTAAAAAAGTTCTAGATATATGTATATATATATATTAGGTACATTTTCGGTACAAAACCAACTTGTGTGCAAATAAGTTATTTATTTTAAGCGGCGTATACCAAGGAAATATGCTCTTGTATGGACAATAAAAATTAATATTGCAATTTTGGGTACATTGACGGTATATCTACGGTACGGTACGGTTTTCGATACTTTTTCGATACATTTTTGGTACAATATTAATTCGTGAGCAGTGATTTTTTTACTTCAAAGCAAGCCCAAAAACCAATTTAAGCATTTTAGGTACATTTTCGGTACAATATTAATTCATGTGCATAAATTTTTTATTTTAAACGGATTATCGAAACAAAAGGTAATTGTATCAAAATAATTAAAAATTAATTTTGAATTAAATTTTCGGTAAGTTTTCGATACATTTTCGGTACACTCCCAATACCATTTTTTTATTTTAAACAGGGTATCGAAAGCAAAAATTAAAGAAAGATTAAGAATTACACAATTTCCCTTTTACCTAAGCAAAATTACCGAAAGAGTGCCAAACTAGCATTTCCAAATCAAGACGAATCACTTTGCCCGCCCAAATATCGTATTATTTCCATAGCTACTACCTCTATTCATATACCACATCACATTAAACAAAACAGCGCAAATAATTATGCAAAATAATAGCGGAAAAAGGTAGTAAGCAAGGCAGCAGGAAACAGATGTGAGAGGGAAATGCTCGAAAACAACATTTGACTGGCGGAATTTAATGAATTTGTAAGACCCATTGGCTTTACTATATATTATTATTGTGTTAACCTTCGCCTGCCAGACAAAAACGGATATGTATATTAACAATACATGTTAGAATGATGGGGAAAAAAAGAAATGAAAAAAAGCACGGAAAGAAATTGAAAATAAAAAATACCAAAAAATTAAAAAGTATATAAAAAACATACTTGCAATCAAACTTAAAGGTCTACATGATGACGACAAATGTTTTCGTTTTAAATAAAGAGAATAGATATTTTTGTAATTTTTCTTTAAAAAAATACAAAAAATAAAATACAAAATCTTGTTCTACAAACAAATGCACTTTGGTATAGGTATGTGACTTCGCTAAAGCTTAAAATCTTGCGCTCAAATGTAGGCAACATTTTTTGCTCTAATTTTCCTGTGTTGCTTAGCTTTTAAAAAAATTTTCTATAACAAGTTTTTTTTTCCTTTTCTTGCTTCAAATATTCCTGCATTTATAAAATCACTTAATATTTCTCTTTAAAAATGCAGCATTTTATTTTAATTTTTTTCGAAAGTATTTATTTAAAAAAAATGAGATTTTTCTGAGATAACGTGTTGTATGTTAGGTACATACGTGGCTTAGCTAAAACTTGCATATAGAACCCTAAATGTATGCAAAAATTTTCATCTACGCATGCAAGACATTGTACCCAAAAATAAAATTAATAAATTAAATTGTTATTCTTTTTCTTAAAAACATTTTGTAGAAATAAAAATGTTTTGTGAGACAAATAATAATGTTTATATATCGTCATATGTATGTAACAAATCATTTTGAATTTATTTGGTTAAAGGTATGCGACTTCGTTAATTCTTCAATTTCAACTTCAACTTTTATAATAAAAAAATTATTGTAGAAAAACTGAAATCACTGTTTTTTTGTGGTTTTGAGTTAAAGACCAAGGATTCTACTTACTTAGAGCCAAAATATTAAACCTTGGCTGGATTGGAAAACTTTTATAAGTGTCTCTACTTTTTTTAAATTATTTTAAATATTTTTGGATTGGAAAACTTACTCAAAAAATTCATATTTAATTTATGCTCTACTTTTAGTAAAAACATTCTAAATGTTTTCAAACTTTTGACGATATTTTCTGTATATAAATTGAATTCAGACGATTTTTCTTTTTTTTTAATTTTTCAAGTAATTTTATGTATAAAACATTACATTATCAGGATTTTTTTTAATCATTTCATTATAATGCTTTATTTTTAATTTTTTTCCACGTTCATTTGCTCCTAATTTTCATCTTCAGAAAAAAGTTGCATAAACTCATTGTATTTCCTTAAATAGGTGTGTTACTTTGCTAAATTTCGCCTAATTGTAGGCAACGTTTTTTCTAATTCCCGAGAGATGACTTTACAGATGCACGGCAACGAAATATATAATATAAATAGGCACTTACGCTCATTTTCTCAACACAATTTACGGGGGGGGGAATTTGTTCGCACTTACTCATTCAAAAGAGAGTACTGAGTGCATACAGCGCCTAACTAACCCATTTGCTAACGGGTGTAGCTCAACATGGCTGTGATTATATCACTGATTGCTTTTGTTGTCTAACTGTTTGGCGCTTTTCTTCTTCTTCTTCATTTCCATTTCACCTTCGATTTCACCTTATTTTGCTACTTTTTAATTTGTATTTTTCTTTTTTGCATTTTTTTTTTCTTACTCTCCTCCCACTTGCTGCTGTTGTTTTTTCACATAACGGTATATGATTCATTAGTTCATTTTTTTTCTTTACCGTTTTATTTTTCACTCTTTTTTTGCTGTTTTATTTTTCTTTCTAATTGTGTTTTCACACTCTTTTTCAAATTTATTTTGCTCTGCCCGCCGGGGTTTTTCGCTTCTTATCCGGTATTTACGCAATCACGAAGGGAAGCTGAGCTGAGATGTTGTGCAAAGTAAGTGTAGCGACGAGGCGAATTTAATTTGAGATTGTGTTGAGCAGAACAAGGAATTAGGTGAGCTAAAGATAATGGAAATGTCAGGTTATATTGAAATTCCAGGCAGCTCATCCGAGTCGAGACTCTAGTGGAAAATAATCACATTTAAAGGTGCGAGTTGTAAATTTATCCTAGCGACAGCGGAGTTGCCAGAGGGAGAGTAAAACTCTGGGCGAGAAATAGATTTTGATGGATAGAGGAGCCCACAGGACTCTTCACCATCCACTTGGTTTCCGTAAGATGTTAAGACTGCAGTTGGTAGTACCTCCAATCGTTTCCTTTAACGGAACCGCGGCTTGTCCTTTGACCTAATAAGTAGATAAGGTCCATTCACACAAAATTGTTACCTTCGTCCTTTGAAAACTGCCCTGTACCCTTCAGACGTTAATATATATTCCAAAGTAGAGAGTCTTAGAGAAGCCTATGACTCATCATCTCCGGTGAGACGACAAACAGAGTCGAGGAGAGGAAGAGGTGAATCGGAACGGCCTATCATTCTCAGTATTCTAGCAAACGGTCTGCTGTAGATTGCATGCTAAGCATTGCATCACATCTGCCTCTTTCGAGGCCGCTGAGTAATGGAGGTGTTTACACTCTCCGCTTTACTAACCAACTATCCCATACGACTAATGTCTATACAGGCAGGACAAGCTCTCTTTACATTTTCTATAGGAAGCAGACTCCATCATGGAGGAATCCAATTAGCCCCACCTGCTGTTACAGCCCTCGCGGGCACTCTTTAAAAGAAGGTGGTAACTCTGTATCACTAATTGGATGATGCATGAAATGCGTGCGTATGAAGAGTCATTGGAGTTATGGGTGCGCAGCCACAGTCCCGCTGGATGAACGCCTCGCCCCAATCCGCTACAAAGCAAAGATTTTTACGGTCATGCTCCGATGACCGAGAACGACGTTTACTATGGTGACTGGAGCGTATTTATGAGCGGATCTCGAGCTGCCACCAGCACTTTCATGAGCCCTCTTCTTATAAAACAAAGTCTTAGCTACGCCCATTGCAGATGAAGATTTCGAGCTGCCTCGAAGGGTACCACTGGTAAAATTAAAACCTGGATATTGTAGTCGACATACCCAACGGACCTCCTGCGTGCAATGAGATCCCACACTAACCTGCTCTTTGGATGCCCCTTTAAAACCAACTCATCTAATACATCTTTCTCTCTGAACCGGACTCATCGAGACCACCCCTTTCCTGAACGTCTCCATGATAAATGACCTCGATCACTTAGACTAGTTTCGCTTAAGCGAGGTTAGCGTACCTCTATAATAAAGACAACACAGTGGAGAAGAAGTAGTCCATCGAAATGGTCTGAAAGGGAAGACGGAGGGGCGTTCAATAAAAGTTTTTCAATACGGGCAATGATTTTTCTGCCAATATATTGATTTTTTACAAGCAGTAGCTGTTATGGGGGTGTGTCATTTAATTACTATTTTCATAGAAATTAAAAAAGTCTTTAAATTGCTCTTCGCATACCCAGTTCATAACCCACTTTGAAAAAATACCGTCGAAATTAATGCCCACATTAAAACCACACCAAAAGCCTCACCAAACTATTAGACCACTTCTGATTACCACTACTTTGATGAGCTCTCTCCCCCTTTAAAAGGGTCCACCTCAAAACTCAGGCCTCACACGCAGTTCCGGCCCTCACTCACATTCCCATGTCATACCAATCACCTAAACAACTTTTGAACTATTTCCAATACCCACCCATAATCGAACGGTCGAAGTCGCAAGTCCTCACACAGTCATATAAGCCAAGCAACAACTCTTTTAGCGACAATCCTTTGTGTGGGTGGGTGGGTGGCTATATTGTCAGCACTTCAGCACATAGGGATTGCGTGTGTGTGCTTATGTATGTATGTCCACACGTGTCTCTCCTGCTTTATCCGCCACCATCAGCTCATTAGTTGTGACGCCTCAACCGCAGTCCGTTTTAGTCTTTTATTCTAACCTTTCTTTCTCAACAAATAAATTTCCCATGTCCTACCACCGGTGGCGAGTGGAGAAGGAGAAGAAACTTTGCAATTTGTTGAATTGTGATTTTTCAATAAGAAATCGGTTCGTAAGTGGTATGAGTGCCTGTAGACAGGGCTTGTGATACAAAGTGCTCGCACGCAATAGTCGGCCAACACGCGATACAAATTATCTGACGAGTCAATTTGTTGTTGATTTGTTTGTTTGTACAATTGTATGAGACAAAAACTGTATGGAGGAATTGACAGGGTCAATAAGTTCGAAGTTCGAAGAAATGGATGTTTGCATGTGTCTGCAATATGGGTGTGTGTAAACGAGTTTAGTTGGAGTGTGGTGTCTTTAAAGTGGGTTGTTGTGGTAGGAGAAAGTTATAGAAAACATACATGAAATTTTTATACTTCAAAAAAGAAGAGAGAGTGTGATAATCCTTACTCCCTGAGAGCGATTGGAATAATATCAGCTCGAGTGCACGAGAAACACCAAAACTAACTACGATCTCTAGTATCTCACGGCGAGTTTGGTTTATCCATAATGATCGACTTCTGAAGCGATGGCTCTCACACCAGCTCCGTAAACTGTAGAAGTTAGAGGACACTCGGCTTAATGAAATTACTCTTGCGGCCCAGACTTGGTAAGACAAAAGATCCCAGCAAACTGCCACTGCTTGGAGTAACCTTAAACTCGAGCCAAAAGAATAAATATTACTTGTCGGAGGGTTTTATACACTCCCCGAGGAATAGCATCCGATCCTTGGAAGAACAAATATTAAGCTGAGATTGAGCATTAAGCCGGCACTTGTTGTTGTGCTTTGTTGTTGTAGCATATAGGCTCTCCTGCTTAGAAGCAGACAAAACTAGTTCATGTCGTTGAGGACATCCAACGGGAGATGCAGGAAATGAGCTGTTTCGTTAGATTCATTCGGATACAAGGGTAAGCGAAAATATTCGAAGAGTTTTGGTAGTATTATAAAATACTTCGGGTACATGCTGGGCATATATATGTTTGGTGTGTCGGGGGAGAGCTTTCATCCAGACCCAGAGCCTACTCACAGTCTTTGCGATGAGATCTGTTGTCAAATTGAACTCTGCTCAGTTGGTAGAGCTTAAATACGTGGCTTGAGAGCTGCTAACTCTTTTTTAAACCTAAATCGATTGCCAGTGTATTTTCCGAGCTCGAGAGTTAGAATTTATAGAAGATTTTGAGCATTTATTCAAAGTTTAGTTCCAAGAGGGATACTTCTTGATTTTTTCAGGCTGCATTTCGAATCCCAGACTATCGAAAGCTTCTCATATTGCAGAACTGAATGATTCCTTCACAGAAGTTTTCTTACAATGCCACCTTTGTGGAAGATAGCTAACCGAGTCTGTAGCCAGATTTAAATATTTAATATTTAGAATTTTTTTCTCTTGTGCTTATACCATCTAGGCAGTTCTGAGATTATGGCGGGGTAAAGAACCCTGGCAGCGGTAGCCGAGTGGTTGGCATTGCGTACTGACATTCGGAAGGCTCGGGTTCAAATCCCGGTGGCCCCAACATCCAAAAGTTATGGAAAATTAATTTAAATAAAAAGTTAACTTATATTTCTAATTGCGGTCGCCCCTCTGCAGGGAATGTCCATACCTCTGAGTGTATTTCGGACATGAAACAAAAAGGCTTCTCGTAAAAAAACCATCAGCCGTAAAGAACTGAAAGCTCACTTATACTCTCTTGAAGACATCCTGCTTAGCAAGTTCTGTCTTTACTCGGATCACTGAGATCTCGGATTTTTCAAGTTAAATGATTTGCTCTAAGAATTTAACATTTAGTTTCACTTTCGTTGGGCTGATGAAGACTTATCATGGTAATGTACCATGCTGAAAGCTTATGTATACACGGTTGAAGGCCTGGCAGAAACCTCGATGGGTAAGCTGAGGTTGGAAGGGACTGCCAGAAGGAAGATCCTGGATCCCCGGCAGAGAATGTTAACCCCTCCGTGTGTATTTTGGTCATGATACTAATAAAATCTCCTCATAAAAATTTATGAGCCACATGAAGGCAAGATTCCTTTGTGGCGGTTCTATGCCTACTCTGTCCCGTTCTCAGTACGGCTGTGTAAATGTCATGTACGGAAAATAATCATATAATAATGTCATTTAAACGTGCTTGCAGAGTAATACATTATTTTCTGAGCGACTCACCACTGAGCTATCGTGTGAGACCCAAGCAATTTTATAGTTTTCCCTGCTCAAAGCCAACCCCAGGCGGTCAGAACCAGATCAACTATGTACCAATCATATTAGAAATAGTAAGTAAATACTTTGATGCCTAGTACAAGCCATAACTCATGGTCTAGGTAAAGCGGGAACTCAACATAAAGAGCTGATCTCTGCACTTCCTCACTTCCTCATCAGTTAACCGTTTTAATTGCCACAGAGCCCATTTGCCTTTCACACTTTTCTTATGAACACCACCCATTAAGTAGTACAAGTTTAACGCTCTTTTCGCACACTTTTTTAATTGCTTTCTCATTGCTACGACAGGCTCTCTCTCTCTCTCTCTTACTTCTGTTATTTCTTTTTCTTGCCGTCCCATAAAGATCTAGCAACTTTGCCTTTGCTTTATTGCAATTTTTTTCACTTTTAAATTTTCCTTTTTCCATATCAGCAGTGCCTGATTCGCAACAAATTTGCACAATGAAAAGTAAAGTTGTGAAACAACAAGAACAATAACAGCAAACTAAGAAGAGTAACTTGAGGGACAGCAAAGTCTGCAATTAGCAGGACGCAGATTTGCCACATGGTTTTACATATATTATGATATTGTGTAGATATGTGCTAAGTAGTTTTTTGTGGTATACATACATACTTGTATGTATATACAATATTTACAAGCTAGTTGTAGCCTTAACTGTGCATTGAAAGAACGTTGGGTGGGCAAATTGAGGTATGAGGTGAATTTCTTGTGTTATTTATGTTGATATGTATGTACTGATTATCTACAATTCGTATGTCTGCTGACATGGACAACAACTAATAAGCAGTTAATGAGCATTTAACCGTTTTAAAATTTGTCACGGTTGGGTTACTTGCGTGTTTGTGTGTGTTCATGTAAATACAGAGAGAAGCAAATATATATATATATATATATATATATGTAAATTTGAGTGCATTTCACTTTCTTAAAATTTTGTTTGCTGCATATTTGAATTTATTTTATTATCAATAAGACATATCTATTTAATTTTAAATTCAATAGTTTCAATTTATTCATTTTCATCAAAATAACCAGATCAGATGAGCCTAAAACATAAAAACCATAATCAAATTTAAATATTAATTAAAAGTAAATTAGTATGTTAGTTAAAATTAATAATTAATATTAATATATACAAAAAAAAATCAATTAATAACATTTAAAGAAAATTGAAAAAAATTAAATTTTGTACTTTTTAATATTAAAATAATCTAGTTAGATAAAATTAGTAATTAATTTAAATTGATTCACTCCAGCGAATAATAAATTTATGTATTTTAATTTAATTAGCTAAATATATATATATATATATACGTATATATCATATATATTTTTAGATTATTAAAAAAATAGGTATAATTCCATTCACACAAATATTGTTACTCATACGCCCCGTCGTACCGTTGTTTAATAAATACTCGTACAGTAAAGAAAAATACAAAAAAAAATCAATTATGTATCTATAAATGAAAGAAAAATTAATAAATATATAAAATATAAATAAATATAAAAATTAATTAATATAAAAAATAAGAAGACAATAAAAATTAATATATTACATGTAAATATAAATAAAAATCAAATACAAATACAAAAAAAAATAATTATGTCTATATAAATGAAAGAAAAATTAATAAATATTTAAAATATAAATAAATATAAAAATTAATGAAAATAAAAAAAAGAAAATAATAAAAAATAATATATTACATGTAAATATAAATAAAAATCAAATAAATATTAATGAATACAAAAACAAACATACAAATTGAAATTAATAAGTATAAACAGAATACAAAGTTAATAAAAATCAAAGTAAATTAGTAATTATAAGATAGTCAATAAAAAATAGTGAGTAGGCAAAAAAACAAAAAATAAATAGAAATAAATATTTATGGGAAAAATAATAAAAATTAGTAAGTGTAAAATATAAGAAGAAAATTAAACTTAATGGCAATGAGTAAATTTAAAAAACCAATAAAAAATGAATAAAAATCGATGAATATAGAAAAATTAAAAAATATAAGCTGGTAAATTAAAAAAAAGTAATAAATACAAAAAAACAATGACAAATTAATAAAAATTACTGGATTATATTTATAAAAAGCCGCTAAAAATTAATGTATTTAAAAAAATATAAAATAGAAAATCTATAAAAATGTAAGCAGAATTAATTAATAAGAAATAATAATTAAATAAAAATGTATAACTTTATAAAAAAAATCATAGAAAATCAATAAAAATTATTATTTATAATGAACAAACAAAAAAAAAATAACTAGAAATTAATAAGTAAAAAACATAAACACATAGAAAATCAATCAAAAATTAATAAAGACAACAAAATAAAAAATAAAAATTTCTAACTCCTTATATTAAAAATAAGAATCCAATAAAAATTAATAAATGAAAATAAATAAATAAGTAAAATAAAAAGCGTAGAAAATCAACCAAAAATTAATAAAAAACATTAAAATCAAATAAGAAAGCAATAAAATAAATATTAATCAATAAAGTTTAATATTTAATAAAAAAATAAAAAAAGACGTAAAGTTATATAAATCCCATCACTTTTTATTTTTTTATATTTTATTTTTAGGAAACTACTCGCTTAATTAAAAACAAACATTTTTGATAAACTTTTTATTTCCCGAAAATTCCTTGCAAAATTAGGAAAAAATAGTTTTTCCTAAGAGAACTAGCGAGTACACAATAAATAATTTAATTAAAAAAAAAAAATAATAATTTTTACAAACTTGAAAAATATTAAAAATTCTCTTATTATAGTCCCATTTCTTGATAGCAGAAGTTGTAAATAAGTTATATATTTATTTAATTTAAAAAAATTTATATTTTTTTTAATTTTCGTAAATACTTTAACACTAGTTTTCGTTCCTAAATTACTAAATATATAAATTTGAATTACCATTTCAAGAAATCGCTGTAAAATTGTCTCTAGAATAAATGTAGAGAAAATAAAAACTACAATATTAAAAGAGTTCAAAGAAATGCAAAAGAAAATTTATATTGTTATTATATATGAATGGTCAAAGAAAAATATTTTATATTAAGAATACAAGTAGGATGAGGAATTATCCAAAAGTAAACTCTATTCCAAATTAATATTAAAAAAAAAATTAAATAAAAATTAGTAAAAATAAAAATATAAGGAATATTTTAAATTAAAACCAGTAAATATCAAAAATGATAAAATTTATAACTTTAAAAGATATTAGTAAAAAATAACCATAAAAAATTATTATTTTAAATAAAAATAATTGAACGCCATTTTTAATTGAAATTAGTAAAAATAAAAATATAAAAATGTTTTAAATTAAAAGCAGTAAATAAGTAAAATGAAAAAAATGTATCTTGAATAAAACACGTAAAAAATAAAAATAAACAAATACTATTTTAAATATAAATCATTGATCCTGCTACTTGTTTTTTCAATTTAAAATATATTTTTTTATGAACATAAAAATAGTTTTTATAATTTTTTTCAATATTATAATTATTTTAATTCAATTTAAAAGTATTTGAAATCAATTATAAATATATATTAGTTTCTGCAAAATGATTATTCTTGGAAAGTTCAAAATATCCACACAAGTATGCACATTTAATATTTTGTTATATACATATTCATATGTCACTATTTATTCTTTTACATTTTTGTTATCAATTTTGCTTTTATTTTTTTACTTTGCTATTTTATGTACTCAAGCAGAACGTTTTTTTCCATTCTTTAAACTTTTTGGCCAACAAATTTCATTACTTAATAATTTTCTAGCAAAACAGGTATACTACAAATTTTTAATTCATCCCGACACATTGTGTTTTTTTCTCCCCTTGGTTCTATTTGTTTTTGTTAGTATGATTCTTTGCTGCTGTAGGATTTTGCAAATTTCACCTTTTATGTCATACACTTTTACACACCAATACCAATGCACAGTTGCACACAGAGAAACTTATAATTATATATATGCGTATATATGTATATATATATATGTTTGTATATGTGAAGTACATACATACATATACCGTGCTCTATATGCAACGCATCCATGTACATACATACATATATACACACACACACACACACTGGCAAACAGGCACAAAATTGCTAGCTGAAATCCTGCCACCCACCTACAAATTAAACAAGTATAGTCTCCTCACTAGTTATATACCGTTACACAGAATATTTCACCGAAATGCACAATTAACATTTTAAAGCGTCTGTATTTGCGAACATTTCAAAAGCAACTGAATTGTATCGAACGCAGCGAAATTCATCTCGCTCGGCCAGCACCGCAAGAGCAGCAGCAGCACTAGAAGCAGTGGCAGTAGCTGCAAAAGCCCACCGATAAGCAAACGAATGGAATAACGAGTCAAACAATAACAACAACAGCGGCAGCGACAACAACAAACTAAGAATTCACAGCCACCCACTATCCGGTTATCAGGTGCATACAAAAATCAAAAGCAAAAAATCTCCAGCAACAGCTTATTGACAATCATTGTTGTGCTTGTTGTTGTTGTATGGTTTGTAGTTGTTGTGAGCAAATAATACCAACTCTCCAGCTGTTCGTGTGATTGTGCATTGTCGGCTTTTTGAATTGTGCCACTCGGCCAGTAGTAACTCGGCGGCGGTCGGTTGCTCGTAAGCCACACTCAAGTGCCGACAATAATTTATTGAGTGCAATAAAATCACAAGAGAGTTAAGTACACAGACAACAAGTGTATTGTATTTACTCGCTCTTTCTCTTTAAATGAAAAAGAAAATAACAGTTAATGAATTAAGATTGTAAGTTCCTTATCCGGATGCGTGCTGAACGGAAATGACCATTCGTTCGTGTGCTGGTAGCACGAGATTAGCTGTGATTTGGCACATTTGATTGTGCGCTCTCGCGCTCTCACATGAAAAAAGTTTAGTATTCAAACCCTATGTACAATAGATGAAATAAATAGATAAAAATAAACTGAAATCAAATATATAAAATAAAATTCAATTAAATAAAATAAAATAAAATAAAAAATAAATAAAAAAATAAAGAAAAATATATAAAATAATATAAACTCAATAAAATAAAATAAAATTAAATTAAACAAATTAAGAGTAAAAGAAATAAAAAATAAAATAAAATATAACCAAATAAAATAAAGATAATTGAAATAAAATAATATAAAATGAATAAAAATAAAAAAATAAAATAAAATAAAAAAATAACAAACTATGATAAAATAGAATGGAATATAAATAAATGAAATAAAATAAGATACAAAATAAAATAAAAATTAAATAACTAAAATAATTTAAATAAAGTAAAATGTATTAACCTAAAATAAAAAATAAAATAAAATAACTTATAATAAAACAAATGAAATTAAAAAAATTAAAAATAGATGGAATAAATAACATAAAGTAAAATATAGAAAAAAAAGATAAATAAAATAAAATATAAAAAATGAAATAAAATGAAACATAATAAAATAAAATAAAATACAAAAAGAAAAGAAAATAAAATAAAAAAATACTAAAATAAAATAGAAGACAATAAAAATAAATGAAATAAAATAATATAAAAAAATAAAATAAGACAAAAAAAGTAGCGTAAAATAAAAAAAATAAATTAAACTGAAATAAAATAAAATTAAATAAAATAAAGTAAAATAACATTAAATTAAATAAACTAAAATAATTTAAATAAAGTAAATTGTATTAACCTAAAATAAAAAATAAAATAATATAAGTTATAATAAAACAAATCAAAATAAAAGAAGTTAAAAATAAATGGAATAAATAAAAGAAAGTAAAATAAAATTAAGATAAATAAAATAAAATAAAATATAATAAGCTAAAATAAAATAAAAAAAATAAATAAAAAAAGAAAGTAAAATAAAAACAAGAAAGTAAAAAAAAAATAAAATAAAATAAGGATAAAAAAAAAATAAACTAAAATAAAATAAAATGAAACAAAATAAAATAAAATGAAATAAAAAAAGAAAAAGAAAAAAATAAAATAAAATAAAATATATAAAATAAACTTAAATAAAATAAGGCCTCCTGCCTCGCCTCAGAAACCTATATGGTCTTCGTCCTTAAAGTAAAATGCTAAGTGTTGGGTCGTACCACTTCTCGCAAGCTCATCAGTATTGCCTCGAGCTTCTGCAATATGTGTGCGTTGCCCAGCTGGTTGATGTTCTTATAGGAATAAAGCCTGATATCACTGCCGTCCAAGAAGTGCGATGGACGAGACAAGGACGGCAACGAGTAGGTGCGCGTGATATTTACTACATCGGCCATATCAAGGAGCGCAAATTTTGTATCGGGTTCGTGGTGGGAAAGCAATTCCGTCGTCGAGCAACACTAAAAGCTCCATCAACGGCTGTTCGATACGAGCACAATAGAGAAGGTACAAAGTTCTATATGAGTGTAGAATTGCTGGCGTACGCCGATGATATCGACATTATTGGCCTCAACAACCGATCCGTGAGTTCTGCTTTCTTTAGACTGGATAAAGAATCGAAGCGTATGGGTTTGTTAGTGAACGAAGGCAAGACGAAATATCTCCTGTCATCACACAAACAGTCAACGCATTCGCGACATGGCTCCCACGTCACAGTCATAACTTGAAGGTCCCAGTATTAACACCAATAACAATGTCAGCCTTGAAATCCAACGCATAGTCACTCTTGCTAACAGGTGCTACTTTGGATTTAGTAGGCAATTGAAAAATAAAGTCCTCTCCCGACGAACAAGGAAAAAACTACACAAGTCTCTCCTCCTTCCCGTACTGCTATACACGTATGTTGCGGAGGCATGGACGATGATAACATCTGATGAGTCGGCGTTAGGAGTTTTCGAGAGAAACGTTTGCCATGAGATTTATGATCCTCTACGAGTTGGAAACGATGAATTTAGAAACAAAGGCGACGCTGCTAGGTCGTGTTGTCCATATGGGTAAGAATACTCCAGTCCTGAAAGTTTACGATGCAATACTCGCCGGTGGAAGCAGAGGAAAAGGAAGGCCTCCACTTCGTTTGAAGGACCAAGGTAGAGAACTCGATCACTTGAATTCTCTTTCTTACTCAACGAACTACAAAACCACTGGACTTAGAAGTATATAAAAAACTTCTTTGTTATGTGGCAGAAGAGAGTCGACTTAAAATATACATTCGCTACAATAGCTACAAAATTGAAGGCTTTGCAACACTACATTAATATTCCTTAAATTTTAAGATGCTGTCGGAGAGCTAGCTCGTGCATATAATAACAGTACCGAGTACAAATGAACTTGAAATATGAAAAAACTAGGAGATGAAATAAAATATGCAGGCATACATGGTGATAAAAATATGCATATATATATGAGAGAGCAGGGTAATTGAGATTTAAAAATAAAAGTAAGAGTTTCTTATATGATATACAAAATGAACTGTGCTCTACAAGTCTAAATGTTTCTCAACAACGTACTTGGTTGAGCGTGTGCAAAGTGCGTGTGTTTAGAGCGTACGCCAGCTTCGTTTTCACTCTCTCTTTGCAATGTATGTATATATGTATTTCGCTCTCAGTCGCCTTCGGCTAATATGCCTCAGTTTCCCTTTTCTTAAATAGGAATAAAGAGCAAAACATAGCGCGGAAGGAGAGCTTTAACGCTTCTTGAATTTAACCTATCAAAGTCAAAAGGACACTTAATTGGGATTAGCAGGGTTGCATGTCAAAATTGTTGTTTTGCAACATTTTTTTATTTTTACTTTGGGTAAATTTGAAGAATATTGAGCGATACAAATTAAACATTATTTAATATTAATTTCAGTTAATTTATTTAGTATTTCTATTTTTGATTTTTAAATTTTAGAATTTTTTTTTCAAAATTTTTATTTTTTTTTCTTCGTAGACCTACCCCAACTCTATTTTGTTTCATTCATCATTTGCCGAATATATGCGAGCTTGTTCTTCGCCGAATTCAGCTCTTCTCTCGTTTGAGACTATTTTTACGCTCTCTTAGAGACTTTCTAGCTCAAACCGTTACTGCACTCTCGTTCGTACAATGCCCGCTCTCAGCATTGACATTGATTTCTTTGACTTAACTATTTGTTGTTATTGTTATTGTTGCTTTGTGCTTATTTCTTATGTCTATATATCCTTCAACTGTGCGCTGTTTTTGTTGCTGTTGTTGTTGTCATCTCATGTTGCTTTCACTTTGAACTCTCCAACGACGTACGCAGCAATCAGGCCAAGAAGCTTGGTCATGTCCGACTAGACAATCACGACCTCAGCAAAGCTGTTCAACATTGTTGCTGTCTCATCAGCTGTGTGCTACTTTATTGTTGTTGCTGCTGCTGCTGCTAGTGATGTTTTTGTTTGATGTGGGTGATGCTATGTATATGTACATATATACATATATTGTTGTCCTTGCACTTACATTTGCTCGCATCTCTACAACAACCTAAATCGGCATCTCGTCGCTCCCCTCCCCGCCATTAATGTTCCTTATGGCATTTTGAAGGTGTGTGTGTGCTCGTTCGTTTGTTCTCGTCCCGTATCGGTTTTGGGACAACCCACTTAATCAACCTCACTGCTTTAAACTGTATGTAGAACCAATTCATCCCCTCCTTGACATCCTGCCGCTTGGTGTAATGACTTTAAATGCTTGTAGAGGCGTATACATTTTTCTGCGCTGCATTACATAGTACATGGAGGACAGACAGGCAGAGTTTTGCAGATATTCAGATTTTAAGCTGCGAATGACATACTAGTGGACTTGAATGCAGACATATTAAACATTTATCGATAGATTCCATTGATCCAATTTGAAGTGGAGGTGAAACAGGGCTTAGGAGTATCTTCTCTCTCTCCTCATGATATTCTGTGAATCCTTTGCTGTTCTTTGAATCTTTTTTTCTATAAATTACCGGTCTTTCACTCGAATTGTCAAAAGTAACTACAATGGAAGAGTTGGACGTTGCCAATTGGCATGTTTTCCGCAAGAAAGGTTTGGGATCTCGCTATTTTTACACAAGGAGGAACTTTACCTTCTTCTCGACTCAATCTGCGGCGATTTCTTGTACAGTACTAAGTGCTTCGGGCACGCACTTGGTCAATAACCCCTTTTAAGTCATATCAACGCAAACATACTTTGTAGAGCCCAAGCAGAGTCAATCTAAGCCTTTTACACTCTTTCTTGCGTATACAGAGAGCTCAAGCTCCACCCGTATTAGAAGAGGACGCATAGCTCAGTACCAATTAAGGTCTAGATACTCTGTATCAGTATCAGTATTCCAGTTTCGAAACATTTAACTCTAATATACTCAATATATGTGATATAAGCAATGGGATTTCGCTGGGAAACCTTTTGACACTTTGCATGTTTGATAAGACCTTCCCCATGTGGTCAAAATCTGTCTGGGCGTACCTATTCTTGGACGTTCTATGAGGTGTACTCAATGCTAGCTCCTTAGCTTCCTTGAGCTAGGTAAATAAGCCGATATAATCACAAAAATTATATAAGGAAAGTCTTTTTTATATAGATTGCGAAAGTGAAGCAGGTTAATAACCATTAGAACACTAAAATCCCCTTTTTATGTTGTAGATCAAATAAACAGACTGGGTACCTTTCGAAACCAGCAGTTCGGACCAAAGGATAAGTGGTGTTAAAGTAGTTACTTTTACTTAGGATGATAGCAGAGCTCATTACACGATGATCAGAAGTCGCTCATGTCGGGTCGAGTCTGGGTAAAACGAAGCTCAGTCTACTACAATGACCAGACCATTTGAGAGTTGAGAAAGTGCTGCTCTGGTCTTTCGGATCAATTCGAGCTCAACGTCTGCTTTAGGTTACGGTTGAATTCCGATAACCGCATTCGCTGAAATAGAGTTGATAGTGCGGCCTTCGACTGGCTCGCCGAATCTACATGAACGATGTTCAAGTATTGCCGGTAGTTCGTCTCGTGCAACGGCTCTGTGACATATTTTTGAATGGAGAAGTCTTTCCTTATGATTCTGAAACTTATTTTCTTTTTAAAGCGTTGCTTCCAGCTAGCATAGAAATCTCAACAGCACCTTTAGTCGTTTCTTCCCTTCGCGATGTGTCATCAATTACAGGCATCAAATGTAATTAGCTTCTTCATTACAACTCCAACGGCAGCCGGTTCTACGCTGGTTTTGTAGGGCTACTTTTTTAGTGGCCAAACCCCGCGTATCTTTCAAAGCTAGAGTGCTTTCAACAATCCAGACAATATGCTTTAGTCAGGCTTAGTTGTTGGGCTACATATGCTAATGTGGTCGTCATTTCTTACAGATCAGAGTCCCAGTGCCTACTAATCGGTTGCTGTTAACATAAACGCTTCTGCAACATACAGCAAGACGGGAATGATGTACGAGTTCTATGGCTTTATTCCTCTATGTTCGTCCAGAACGGACTTCACTTTAAAATTGTCGACTCAGTCTAAATTAGCATCTGCTGGCGAGGCAGATCCACTGCGTATGTCTAGAAAGCGAATAGTTCGCTCGATTGGAATGCACATAGTGGAGGGTATGACGTCTCAATTGACTGAAGGCCTCTCCTCCCGGCTCTGCAGTCAGACGATTCAAGCTTTCGCAGACGCAAAAAGGTCTGAGTCTAAAAGTTCGAACTGTTGGGGAGGCGCTAAACCAACTCTGATCAGCTTTGAAATACCTCGCAATCGTTTGATGCCTCGAGATCGCCTTGGCTTCAGTGGGTTTGTACGCGGAAAGTCTTCTTCATCCACTTCAATGCTTTAAAGGTTTCCCTTATGGTTTCTACGAAGTACGAATAGCAGACAATCAGATGTGCTTTTAAAGTTCATACAAATTTTTCAGGCTCAACAAAACTTAAAGTTTGCTTTCGCTTGTAATTTTATTACGTTCATATAGACCAGCCATTGATGGGCTTAACATTGTCGATTTTCATTTCTTACTCCATTTGTTTTATTTATTTTGCGATTTATACATATACTTGTATTTATATATGTATGTGCGTTTGTATATATGTGTTATTACATAGTCGAACACTTTTTTTGTTTTTGTACAATAGTAGTGTTATTGCATTGTTGTTGTACATCATAAATGTATTGGTTCGAGGGTGGCATAGTGTATGTGTGGAGTAACGAGGACATGCCCTATTACACTACAAAGTATCATAAGTATATGCATTGTTGTTGTTTTGATTTTTGTTTATATTTTTTATATATTTTTTGTATACATCTATTTAAATTTTTAATTTTTAATTATTTTAATTTGTTATAGTATTTTAGCTTTATTTATTTCTAAATATTATTTCTATTTTTGAATTAATTTTTTATTTAATATTTTTTTTTTTTAATTTTTAAATTTTTATTTTTCTTATTTTTTATCAATTCCTTTTTATTTATCTTTTTTTTGTTGTATAATGTTAGTGCGGAGTAATGGTAGTTGTAGCAGTGTGATATATATGTATAATCGTAGGTAAATGCCCAACCACACTGCAAGTATCAGCCATGTATTGTTGTTGTTTTTATTTATTATATTTTTTTAAATTTTTTAAATTTTTTTATTATTTTTTTTATTTCAATTTTTAATTCCTTCTTTATGTTATTATTTTTTAGTTATTTCTTTTAATTTTATTTATTTGCTTATTTTTTTTAATTATTTTATTAATTATTTTATTAATTTGTTTTTAATTTTTATTTTTTTATTTTTTAACAATTCTTTTATATATAGTTTTTTATTACATAGTGTAAGTGCGAAGTAACGGTAAACGGTAGTTGGAACGGTGTAGGGTTTTATGTGCCCTACCACACTACAAAGTGTCAATAATGTTGTTGTTATTTTATATTTATTTGAATTATTTTAAATATTTTTTTTATTTTTCTTTTATTTCAGTTTTATTTAAATTTCTTTCCTTTTATTTAATTTTTTTATTTTTTTATTTATTTATTTTTTATTTTATTTTTTTTATTTCATTTGATTTTATCAATTTATTTTTATTTTTAATTTTTTCTGTATAATTTTTTTTGTTAATACTAGCTGAAGCTGCACAGGACTAAACACACACATATCCATAAATACATAGAAAACCAACAAAATTTCTCCAGAAACTTGCACTTAATCTTTTCCTGGCTCTCTCTCTCTCTCAGTACAAACCGGACTTTTATGTGGTTATTATTTGCTATATTTCGCAGTAGTTCTCCGGGAATAATGTAAACAGGAATACAGTGAGAGTGAGAGAGGGAGCGAGTTTTGTACTATAACTACCGTTATACATAAACACTCTCAAAATTATAAGTTTCTGAAGTTTGCAAGGTTATGAATGAAAAGCTTTCGGTGAAACTTTATACCACACATATACATATACAGACAAACAAAAACACAAACACATGCACGCTTATATATAGGCGTACGCAAGCACTTGCATAAATCTATATACATTTATGTACATATATATGTGTGTGCAAATATTAGCAGCTCGACAGGAATTCGATTTTTATTTCTATTTTTTTTTTTAATTTGCTTTGACACGGTCACCCACACTCGTCATGGGTGCTACATAGATATATGTATTTAGTTACATACTCTCACTATGCACATATTTACACTTGACACTTCCTACTCCCACTTCTTGTTTAGCCAGCTGACAACACATTCTGCACGTGTGCACAGATTGTTGTGGTGTTGTGAGGAGTGATGTGCAGTGTAGAGGGAGGAGGTGTAGGAGGAGGAGAAGTTGTCAATAAAAATTATGTTTTTCCCATACAAGTTGATATGCAGACACATACATACTGTTGTAAGAGAAAATGCACATATATATGTACATATTTACATATATTTATTGCATTTAAAAAAATTTCTCAGTCAAGCTGCCAGTGGTGGACAGTTCCCAGCTGGTATATAATTCATACATATAGATTTGCATAAATTGCACTTGGGCTGTGCTTACTTTAAACACAAACACACATTCATAAATTACATATATGTATTGTATACTTTGGTGTAACCTGTAGTCAATTGGACTAGTATTGGATCAGTTTGAAACTAATCAGTTTATTTGAAATTTTAATTTTTGATATGGCGATATGACCGATGCCCGATGTCAGTCATGGAGTTGCGTAAGCCTCAACGCCGACTGCACTGTTTCTACGGCACACACCATTTTGGTCTACTCTTCGTTGGCTTCTCTGTTTTCGCTATTTTGGCCCTCCAAGTATATTTCTGAAATATGGAAAAAACCCTTATAAAAATCCATCGGTTGTACGGATGCGGCTTAGAAAAAACTTTAGGTTACATCAGTCTTACCGTGCTTTCTCTCGACTCCAGGCTTATACGATTCCTGTCAACTTGTACGCTCATCTCCCTAGCTCAAGCGCCTTTACCATTTAATTATATCTTACAGCCTTTCCTCGTTCCGTTCTTCTGTTGTGTGTCGTTTTTCAATGCCTCTGAATTTATAGTAAATTCTATTGAGTTCCCCATAGCCATTATATCTGCAGGGCTAGTTGCCCTCTATGACTCCAGATACGTCATGCAATATAGTGTGGAATGCCATGCACTTATTGCACTCAGCCCAATCAGCGCTATTGCTTTCTTGACGTTGATTGTCAGCTTTTGAATGTCGCATACATTAGTGTCGACTTATTTACTTTACTTTAGGCATGAGTGCTCGCTCGCCTGGGTCTCGATATTGGCCTTCATTCTTGCTAAATCCGCAGTTACACGTGTGGCTCTTTTCCATATGCTTTCTCGATGTTCGCCTGTTTTGTGACCCGTTTATGATAATTCCGGTATCCGGTATGAAGACCCAACTGTGATGGGGTTTCAGTCTACAATGCTTCGCTTCCTGCTCTGTCTTCAGTTCGAAAAACGCGGCTGTTCTCTTATTGTTTCTTGCCGATTGAAGATTCAACGGGTTAACCGCTGTTTGCCCTTACCTTAGCTACAATAGATCTTCTGTCTCATTATTGATTAAGAAAATAAAGCTCCTCCTCGTACTCTTATATACCTCAGTTACGTGCAGCATCTTCTTGTTGGTCTATATGGGTTTTGAGCTTCTTCCGACTTCACCATACATGGAGTTCCTACCTCAGCCTTGAGTATAGTAGGAATCATGGTTTAGGTAAGAACACCATGTATGGTGAAACCAGAATTTGCGGTGTCAAGTGCTTGGGAAGGGATTCCATGTATGGTGAAGTCGAAGGAAGAAGATTTCTTATATGAGCACCTGGAAAGTGCCTTAGACATCACAAATTCGGGATAAATGGCGTGTCCTTTGAATACCGAGAGTTAGTGAGAGTGAGATTTTGAGAAGTATTCTGACTTTCCGAAAATTAAATTTAACAATTTTCAACTATTTTATTTTATTTATTTTTTTTTTACTTTTTTAGCTTACTTACCAGAGATGCGTTCTCCGAAATCAAATGAAGTGAGAAAATATTTTTGCTGGGTAAACCGCACACATATACACAAGTATATATGTATGTATGCATGAGCTTGTATTATTTTAGTTACATATGCTCACTTTCCCACATAATACATATATTTACTTGTAGTTATGAACTCAGCAACATTTTGTAATTCCCTTTTGCTGACGTCGTAAGTCGGTCAAATCTTCGTATATATGTATGTATGTATGCTTGTGCAGAAATGTATGTGTAAAAGGGCAATGAAAAGGATTCAATGTAAATACAATTACACACATTTGTATATACATATGCATGTACATACATATATCTGTATTGAAAAACGAATCAATGCTTACACCTACTAGTATCACTCTTTGGGATATTTTTTGCTGAGCTATGGATTACATATGTATGTATAGACTTATTTGGATACTTGACGGAATTTTGTAAGTTGAAGTGACCTATACAGTAAACAAAATAAATATCAGACGGTTTAAGATATTGGTGAATGAAAGGAAATTACCATATATATTAAAAAGCAAATCATAATTAGAGATTCGCCGGCGCGTATGAGTAGCATTTTAGATTTTCTCAATAGGTTTAAAGTCAATAAGCGTTACAAGAACGAATTCTTAGGAACTTTCTTAATTTATTTCATTTTAATTAATATTATTTCGCTTAATTTTATTTCCCTATATTTATATTGTTTTCATTTCATTTAATTTTTTTCTAGTTTATTGGTTTTTATTTTTTTTTTATTTTACCTATTTTTTATTTTTATTATTATTTATTTTTATTTTACTTTATTTAATTTTTATTTGGTTTTTATTTTAATTTGAATTTTTGTATTATATTTAATTTAATTTAATTTAATTTAATTTGATTAATTTTTGATTTATTTTACTTTATTTGGTATTGTTTTCTTTTATTATGTTTTATTTTATATAATTTCATTTAAATTATTTTCTTTTATTTCAATTTATTTTTATTTGATTTGATTTTATTTTACTTTATTTTATTTTTTTCGTTTATTTTATTATTTATTTGATACATATTTTATTTTTAATATATTTTTATTGTATTTTATTTTATTTCATTTGATTTTATTTATTTAATTTAATTTATTTTTAATTTATTTTTAATTTGTTTTACTTGATTTATATTATTTTATTTTATTATGTTTTATTTTATATCATTTCATTTAAATTATTTTAATTTGTTTTAATTTTTATTTTTAATTCGCTTGATTTTGTTTTACTTTACTTTAATTTTATTTGATTATTTGCATTATTTTTATTCATTATATTTTATTCAATATTATTTTATTTGATTTTATTTTATTTAATTTTATTTATTTTCAATTAATATTACTTCATTTTATTTTAATTTATATTCTTTTTTTGTATATCATTTCATTTAGGTTTTTTATTTTATTGCAATTTTTATTCTTATTGCATTTAATTTAATTTTATTTTACTTTGTTTTCTATGTTTATTTTATTTTCATTTGATATATATTACATTTTATTTAATTTCACTTTATTTAATTTAATTTTATTTTATTTATTTTTAGTTAATATTACTTTAGTTTATTTTAATTTATATTGTTTTATTTTATATCATTTCATTTAAATTATTTTATTTATTTTTTTATAATATTATTGTATTTTATATTATTTTATTTTATTTATTTTAAATTTATATTACTTAATTTTATTTTATTTATTTTTAAATATTTAATATTATTTTATTGTAATTTTTTTGTTTTACTTTATATCATTTCATTTAAATTATTTTATTTTATTTCAATTTTTATTTTTATTTTAATTTTATTTTATAATATTTTATTCAATATTTATTTTTTTTTTATGTTTTCTTTATTTGATGTTAAAATGAGATATACACTATTCTTAGCAGGTGCAATACAGATTAATTTAAGTTTTTTGATTCAGATGCAGGCGTTCAGTTTTACAGTATTTCTCATTTTGAAAGAGTGGTTTCTTCAGATTCACTTTACCTACAAAAGTGTGGCCGAGAGGATACAATTTTCCACTGTTAAGCATTTTGTATATATGTAGTCGAACTCAGATTCAGGAGTTGACGGGGAGTTGAAAGCCCAGGCATGGTGTCGGCTATTTTTATTCAAGCAACGTAATTTTATTTCCTTCACATCAACCTGTGCACATTATCATAGGTACAGGTCTTAGCTAAGTCAAGGCATGCACCATACTTTCCACTTACAAAAAACGCTTTCAAAAGCTCAAAACAGCTGTTTCACCTTTGTTGTGGTTGTGATCGTCAACATCAACTGAGCAAACCAGCTGAGTGCGTGAGCGTCAAAAGAGTACTCATACCATGAAACACTAATCAATTGCAAATTCTCATACATGCACATACACACACTCACACTCACAAACGGTTGCATACCGGCATTGATTAGAGGAGCTAACGAGACTCCATAATCAACCATAAATAGCGCCCGCTTTGACACTTTTATAGCAGTACGCGTCTGTTAAACGTGTAGAGTTGTTGGTTTTGCTTCGCTTACGGCGAAGAGCTACAAGTAGCGTGAAAGAAATTCAACAAAAAATTAAAAAGAGTATTTTACTATACCCAAAAAAAAAGTAGTAGAAAATAAGTGTTTTCGAAAAATTTTGAGCAATTATACTTTATACAAAAAAAAATTTACTTTTTAATGAAACAAAACAGTATTAATTTTCTTGAAGTGCGCAAAAATACGGAAAAAAATTTGTGATATAATAACCATAGTAACTGCCGCAAGTAAATACTCTTATAAAAGTGCAAAACAAAAACGAAATAATACTGTTTTGCACAGCCTACGCATCAATTACGTGCAGTAAATTCTTATCAACAGCTGATAAAAATTTCACACAAATCACAAAACTACAGACCAATTGCAAATTGTATACAGCGGCAAGATGACTACGGAGCGGTAAGTAGTTGAGAGAAGTTTGGGAAGTGATATTTTAAATGCCATAAAATGTTTAAAATCAAAGGAAAAATCCACTTTTATACACAAAAACTTAAATGAAATATACAAAAAAATAAATACAAAAACTTACGAAAGAATTATATTTATTTTTAAATATTATATTTAATTCAAAACAAATTTTATTTCATTTTTTTTATTAAGTACTTATTTAAATATATGCCATTCAACTTTCGTATTTTTTTTTTGTTGCTAACAACTCTGCTTAGCTGCTGGTTTTTAAACCCAAATAAATATTTATAGGTGTGTATATGTGTTCGCATGTTCTGTGCGACTGTTTAAGTGAACTGGTTTTTATTATATCATCTGATCGTGGGCAGCTTGTTGTTTTTTGTATCTTGTTGGATTTTATTATTTTTTCATTTCTTTTGTTTTTAAGTATTTGTTTATTTTCTTCTATTTTAGCCAATTTTCCTAATTTTTTTTGTGTTTTTTTTTATTTTTGTTATATTTTATTGCATTTTTGAATATATTATTGTTTTTATGCTTTGAATTTTTTTCGTTTTTTTCTTATTTTTTTATTTTACTTTTTTTTTTTTTGCTTTTTTCTCATACTTTTTTGTTTTTCTTTCATTTGCCGGGGTTGTTTATTCGTTTTTTATTTATTTTTTATTTCTTTTTGTTTTTTTTTTTACTACTGTCTCAATTTATAAATTTAACTCATCTTTGGGTGTATGTTCTTTGTTTTGTGTTAAAAAGAAACCTGCTTTAATATCTTAACAGATAACAGAATTTGAACTTTGCTCACTTCGAGTTGTGGCAATTGACAAAAACATTAAAGAAAAAACCAGCGTATGTCTGTTTTTATACGAGTGACAGCTAATTATATTTTCATTTAATATTAATATACTTTCGGTTTTTTCTTTTTATTTATTTACTAATGTCTTCCAAATTTTTTTTGTTTTTTGTTTATTTTTTGTCTTTGCACTGGCATTTTGCCATTATTTTCAATTATTTTTTTTTTCGGCTTATGTTTGCTTTCCGCAAACGTATAAGTTGTTTTTTTTTAACTATTTTATTTCATTTATTTTTCATTATTTTTTTATTTTATTTCATTAACATTTTTTTATCTTACTTAATTTTTTATTTGATTTATATTATTTTATTGTATTATATTGTGTTTTATTTCAATTTATTTTTATTTGATTTTTGAAATCTTTGAAATCTATACTACAAAGAGCAACCGATGTAGCAGATCTCAAACCTATCAGACTTGGCGTATTATAATAAAAGTTAAAATACTTTGGCCGATCAATAAATAATTCTCAGGGGGTCACTGTAAACGAGCTGCTGAAAATCTAACCTAATTGACTGTATAACTGACATAGCTACATTAATGGCAGAAAAGTTCCTAGATACTACTAGTAATGTGATGGAGAGCCCTAGAACTAAAAGGTACAATATTCTTGCGATCTCGAAATCATGGCGGAACAATTTTTGTATAATAGCAAACCACAACCTACTACCATCACTCACCGGGTAGAATGTACTTTAGCAGCAGTGGCACATGTAGGAAGTTAGAGTGGCAGTCATGGCTGAGACATTGTAATACTTCCTCTGTTTATGTCTAGCTCTAATTAGAGCCCGTGTGAGACATTTAGTAGCTTTTGTGGTCAGGACATGAAATAAAAAAGCTCAACATAAAAATCCATCAGCCGTTCAGAGGCGGCTTAGAATAAACTGTAGTAATCCATTTGTAAGAAAACCTAGAACACAATTATAGTGTTTAAGTAGTCATATCGTATTCAAGTAGATCATCCGTTATTTCCCTCTAGTGGTCTGTATCTGGCCTTCTTTAAGTGCGTTGCATTACGCCAGATAGCGTTCGAAAGTTGATACTTTGTACTAAAAAAGATAATGGAAGAAGTTGCAGAAGCTCCGAGAGCTTAGGGTTAGGGGGTTGGAGTTAGGAGGCCTCGCACCAAGTGATTACCATTTGTTCCCGTCTATTTATGACAAATGATTTTTTGGCGATAGGGACGGCTTCTATGAGAGAAGCAGACTGACGTTACCTCTAAAATGGCAAAAATTTATCGAAGAAGCGGTGCATATTTGACAAAACTCTGATAGTTCTAACTATGATTGATCTAATATTAGCTAATGAATTTGTCTTTCTGTTTTTTCTTATCTAATTAATGGAAATGAATCTTGTTTCTCTTCATTTCTTTTCATTCAAAAACTCATAAATTTTTATTTGGCTTTTTTCATTTTTATTTCAATTAATATTTTATTCCACTTCTGAAATCAATATTTTAACTAAAATAAATTTATTTATTTTAACCAAAAATCCGTTAAGAAAAAACTATAATAAATTTTTTTTTAATAAAATAACAGTACTTACCAAAATATTTTTTAATTATTTCGCTTTTGCTTCAATTTTTTTGTCATGTGAATTTTTAATGTTTTCGTTTACGGTTATTCATATTTTTGAAAATTTTTCCATTGTGTTTTTGTGTTTGTTTTTTTAATTTCATTTATTTTAATTTTTTTGCTACTTTGGTGTTGTTTCATTTTTTTTTCACTTGAATTTGAAAAATGTTTGCTCCTTTGTTTCATTTAATTTTTGGTTTCTTTTATTTTGTTTTGTTTTTTAAATATACATATCTAAAATATTTTCTTTGGATGTTTTCTTTTTATTTCATTTACTTTCCCCAGCTATTTTGTTTTTACTTTACTTTCAAGCAAAAAGTGTCTTTACCAAAAATCTGCAAAAAAAGAAACACAAACACATATGTATGTACAATATATAATAAGAATAAAAACAACAAGAATACCCACCAAACATTTTTCAGTTTTGCCTTTGCTGCGTGTTGTTTGGCGCTTGAATTAGCAGCGCCAGACATCTATAAAAGTTCATTTGTTTGATTTTTTAATTCCTCACGCATACCTTTCCACATTCATTTGTACACATCACGCCATCATGCGTCTGTGAATTCAGCTGTGCTCCCTGTTTATTTTGTACTTTATTTTATTGCCCTTGGCTTTACTTTTTGTATATTGTTTTCGCGGTTTATCTGTGAGAAGAAGAACAAATTTTGTCATTTTTATTTTATTTGTTTATTTTGATAATTTAATGAAGAATTATTTTTACTTTTACTCTTACTTAAACTTAAGCGTGCTAAAACCACTGACAAGGAAGTGTAGATAAGGAAAAGGTGTTCTTTAGTGTTACTCACGCTTTATGAATTTTTTATTTCGCAGAGTAATTAAATTATTTAGATTAGTTGAATAAATTTGGCTCATTTTTATATTAGATTAAAACCAAAAATAACTTACAAACTATACCATAAGTGATGAAGACTTACTACAAAGAACTAAGTATTCATAGCTTGGATAGTTAGTTAGTTAGTTGGAGCTCCGAAAATACTCAAATGGTTGAAGAAAGCCCAGACTTACGGTCGGAGGTGTGAGTGAACCTTACTATTTTGGAAACGACAACGGCGAGATTGTCACTGTCAATTCGGAGCGTTATAGTCGTATGACAACCGCCCTTTTTTTTTGTCCGCAATTGAAGAACACATCTTGGACAATATGTGGTTTCAACAAGATGGTGCCATATGCCACACAATACGTGGCATTATTGTGAGAGAAAGTTCTTGGCCGTGTAATCTATCGTCTTGGCGATGTGAATTGGCCACTGTTGGAGGTCTTTATTGTGTAGCTAGGAAAAATATCTTGCGTATGCGGATAATCCTTTAACTCTTGAGCACTTGAAAACCAACATTCATCAAGTTATTGCTGAGATGCCGCCTAGTATGAGCCAAAAAGTGGTCGAAAATTACTTCAAAATGATGCAGAGTTTCACATATAAAAGAGCTCTTAATTCATCTTTAGTTTTCCCACAAAAAAATGCCAATGACAAATATTCTCTTATCTTGACATGAATTATCAAACTGCAAGAAATATGCGTTAACCTCAAAAAAATAACTTAGTAGCAAATTTTAAGTATTTACATAAACACACACCGAGATACTTCATTCTCAAGTGCCTGTGAAGTGTTTCAAGGGTTGAGAACAGAAGAAGAAATGTTATAAAATTCAAGCATGTACTGCTCGTGATCATTTTCAATCATGAAGAACAGTAGTGAAAGCGATAGCGTAGAGAACATAATTAAGTGACGCCGAGGAAAGCGATACTTGAGTGAGTTTTGTTTGAAGGCTGATCAAGTTTAGATCTTACCCGAAATTATATAATATAATATTCAGTCGTCTTCCTTCCCAAAGCAAGTAAGAGCACTCATAGTTACACTAAGGACTTCAGACCCATAAGTCTTTTGTTAAAACCATTGGGGAGGATCTAAGTTAACTATCTCTCTCAAACCATTGATAGGAGGCTACTGTCAAATCAGCACGCCTATCAAAAGGGAAAATCGACAGAAACTGCACTGCATGGACTAATTACCTTCATTGAAAAGAGTCTCTACAACAAGGAATTTTGTCTTGTTGCCTTCTTGGATATAGAAGGGGCTTTCAATAACATCTTATTAAGCGCAGTTACAGCTGCATTGTTTAGTTTAGATGTCGACACTCGATTAGTGGATTTCATCAACCAACTGCTACGAAGCAGAGTTATAAACGCGAACCTGGAAGGATATCAAGTATCCAGATATGTAAACAGAGGCACTCCACAGGGTGGAGTTCTCTACCCATTGCTCTGGAATCTCACAGTAAACTCGCTATTAACGCAAACGGAATGTGGTGGAGGCAAAGAAATTGCCTACGTCGACGACATCGCCAATGCATACAGAAGGAAGCTTCCACAAACCCTCTGCGTTAAGCCACGCAAGGAACACTAAGAAAAGTATCATCCTGGACAACCCAATGTGGCCTCTGTGTCAACTCAAGCAAAGTAAAACTCGTACTATTCACAAGGGGATACAAGTTCCCCGCTATCAACCCATCAGTTCCGCACGGCGTTCAACTTAATGGGATCAAAAGCTGGGATCAAAAGCTAAATTTTTTGGACAAGAGGCTTAACTGGAAAGATAATATGGATCTACATTTCAGTAGTAAGAAATGGTAAATTCTTAGTTAAGGTTCAAAAACGGTGCACGTAGAAGCACGCCAAGTGAGGCTCTAAATGCGATACTCAATATTTTGCCACTGCATTTGGTGATGAGAGTCAAATCAATGGTCAACCCAGGTATGTGGGCACTCGATAATATTGGGCAAATACAACTTCATACCAAGTTATACGGATAGATGTGGACCAATAGTAATAACTGATAACCACTTTAGAATACGAATTCCCAGAAGGGAAGAATGGGCAGATAATTACAATACTCCAACGGATAGCCAGGAAATATACACGGACGGGTCAAAGCTTGAGGGTAAAGTTGGCGAAGGCATCTTCTCAGAAACCCCTCCGATGGAACTCTTGTTCAGGCTACCTGACCATTGAAGTGTTTTCTAAGCGGAGATATCTGCAATAAAAGCACTGGGCTCGCTTACGCTAAGCTCCAATCCGACATAGTAGATCTGTAGCCACTGCAACCCAACTTAACTTATATATGTATAAATATTTGATAAAACAAGCTTCAACTATGAGGAATAGCCTCGCGGCCGCACTATTCTGAAAGCCAGGGTTCGAGTTCTGGTTCGGCAGGGAATGCCAAGCCCTCCGAGTGTATTTCTGACATCAGCCGTTCGGAGACCGCTTAATATAAACTGTAGCGTCTCTCCATTTCTTGAAAAGGCATCAGGATGCACATCACGTATTGGATGGAGGAAGAGCTCGGCCGAAAGTTGTTTCAGCTGTTATAAAGCGTCAAATATATACATATATATTTCCGCTTAGGTCAACAGACGCTTACTGAAAAGTCCAGTTGAAATAGACTCAAAAAAAGCATGTGCTAAAATCTCATAACATAAATATCTATAGGACAATGCCCAAACAGAAATTCCACCCTGTGCAAGAGCTTTGCTCGTAAAAGACTGAAGAACTTTCCCGAGTAGTGAAGAATGTCTCAAAGTGAGTGTCCAGTGCTCGTTGAACTGGTTCAAAGTACACATCTCTCTCTCTCTCTCTCTGAAATGGTGAGGGTTGCCTGTTTCCGTACCTTATACCACAGGAACGAAGAGTTGTGGTACATTCAACTATATTTTGTGGTTATGAAATGGTGGGTGAGTGTAGTCTTTGACCCAACTGGGGTATGAAGCTCCCGCGTTTTTTATTTTTTGTCGTGTTTATAACAGTTAAAAATCGTTTTGTATGAAAAATAATCAATTTCGATTAGAATTCATTACAACAAAGTGATATAAATTATTTAACAATAACACTCATCATTGCAACACAAACAACAAACAAACAACAATAAATGTTATGACATATGTATGTGCTACCATATATGTATATATGTGCACACATACATAACTACTTGTATATGAAATGTAGTAATTAAACAAATCATTACACTCAACCAAACACTCAGCCGCCTGTGGCAACAACAAACACAGCTAACTAGGCAGACAATATATATATAGGTATATGTATATATGTAACTGCTCAACACATTTTAATAGTACAATCTACACATATCAATAAAACAAGCGAACATATGACAAACGGTCAATGTGTCAATTGATAATGACGTCACACACACAAACATGCATACAATGCATACACACACTACATACACGTATGTACATATACATATCTATACGTGTGCAACAACGCTTTGAATTAAACTCGTTGCGGGTTGTTGAAGAATAGAACGACTTTTGAAATTGATTTTAACAAACAAAATATACACAAATATATGCATGTATGTATGTATGTATAGCAGTATAAATATGCAAGCAGTCACAACAAATGAATTCGCAAAACAAACATACGAACAAACACACAGCTGTTAAACAAATAATTTTGCATTGATATATTGAGTCTACTCTCAACTCTCCAAGTGTTTGAGTGCTTGAGTGTGTGGTCGAGTGGATGTGTGTGTGTGTGTGTATGTGTGTGTTGGTCTGCAGCTGCAGAAATCGCACCACAGTGTGTATCTGCTAAATTACTTTGTAGACCTTTGTTGAGCATCTGATTTCTTGTTATTCTTCTTCTTTTTCTTTTTGTTTTCATTCACTGAAAGTGTTTTGTTTTGCTTGCAATTTGTTTCATTATGTCAAAATGTTTGCTTATTGATTTTGATTCGATTTGTACATGGATCATATAACAATTAATTTCCGCTCGTGACATTTTAAAAGTGATTTTTTACAATTTTTTTGTCATATTTGTCACACTGTGCGTGTGTTAAGTGGCTCGCATCAATTATACTCATTTATTTTATTTCATTTTATTGATGTTATTTTAATTGATGTTAACTTGAATATTTATGTTCATATGAACAAGTGTCTGTGCTAAGTGGAGTGTTTAAATTTTATTTGAATAAATTAATAATTCATTTAAATAAATTTTCGATGGAGAGCAGCAAATGATTTTAAAAAAAGAGAGCTTTTCGTTACTAACTAAGAAATGAATAAATAAAATAAATACAAAAATTAAACAAATAGGATATTAAAAAACTAATTAAAATTAACTAAAAATTAATTAAAACTTAATATAAAATTATAAAAGAAAATAAAAAAATTAAAGTGTAATAAAATATAACAAAATAAAATAAATTAAATTAAATAATATTAAATTAATGAGAAAATTATAAAATAAAATACAAAATAAAAAGAGAAGAAAATGAAATGCAAGCAAAAAAATTAGATAAATTAAAATAAAATAAAAAGAAAAAAATATAAAAAACTAAACACAAATTCAAATAAATTAAAAGTAAATAAATTTAATTTGCATAAAACAAAATAAAGTTCAATTTAAAAGAAATTAAATAAAATACAATGGTTTAAAGTAAAATATATTATTATGAAATAAAAAAAAATAAAATTAAATAAAGTAAGTAAAAAAAGTATAATAAATCAAAAAAAATTAATTTAAAAAAAGAAAATAAAAGAATTTAAAAAAATTAAAACGTAATAAGATAAAAAACAAAATGCAATAAAAATAAAAATAAAATAAAATATTATTAAATATAATAAAAACAAAATAAAAAAGAGAAGAAAATAAAATGCATGATAAAAATATAAAAAACTAAATATAAATAAATTACAATAAATAAAAGTAAAATATAATATTAATATGAAATAAAAAAATAAAGTATGTAAAAAAAGTATAATGAATCCAAAAAAAAACTCAAAATAAAATAATATAATATAAAAAAATAAAATGAAACAAAAAATAATACAAAAGAAGAAAATAAAAGAAATTAAAAAAATTAAAATGTAATAAGATAAAAAAATAAAATGCAATAAAACAAAATGCAATAAAATAAAAATAAAATAAAAAATTATTAAATAAAATACAAAATAAAAAATGAACTGAACTTAAATGCCATAAAAAAAAAGTAAAATAAAAATAAAATAAAATGCAATACCAAAAATTAATTAAAATAATTTATAATAAACTATAATTATATATAAATAATAAAAATAAAATAAAACAAAATAAAATAAAATTAATTGAACTAAAATAAAATAAATTACAATAAATAAATATAGAATATAATTAATAAAAATTAAATCAAATAAATTAAAATAAATTAAAATAAAATAAATTTATGTAAAACAAAATGATGTAAAATAAAACTAAATTAAATGATTTTATATTAAACTAAATTAAAGTAAAAAAATGAAACCAAGTAAAATAAAATAAATTAAATAAAAAGAATATATGATAAAATAAAATCAAATAGAATAAAGCAAAATGTAATACTAATAAAAAATATAAAAAAATAAAATATTATTAAATAAAATACATAATAAAAAAAAAATGAAAACAAAATAAAATGAAATGAAACAAAAAAATAAAGTACATTAAATTAAATTATTATAAATTAATTAAAATGCAATAAAATTAAGAAAGTAAACTTAATTAGAATCAAATATAAAAATAAAATAAAATAAAAACAAAATAAAATAAGATGAAATAAATAATTTAAGAAAATACATTAAATTAAATTAAATTAAAATAGTTTAAATTAAATTAATTAAATAAAATGCAATAAAATTAAAAAATAAACCTAATTCGAATTAAAATTAAAATTAAATGAAATAAAGAATATAATAAAATAAAAACATATTTAAATTAAATAAATTAAATTGAAATAAAAAAAAAATGGAATGAAATCAATTAAAAAAAATTAAATAATAAAACTACGAACCAAAGTTCAACGCTTATTTGTTTCCTCTTTAATTTTTATAAGCATACAATTTTATGACGGTCAAAGTGCAGACAGATTTGTTCTGGTAAGGAAATAAAAATAATAAAACATTTAAAAATACACATTTTGATTACACAATTTTTATTTATCATTATTTATCACACTATGCATTATAGTGTGATTTTGATTGCGCGATAAGCAATCGGTGGTTATTCAACAACTTACAGTTTTTAATCCCCCTGGCAACATTGTGTGAGCGCATGTATTATTTACCTTGCCTTTTCACTGCTAACAGTAATTACCAAGTGCGTATTCGACTGATAAGCGCTTTTGATTTGTCTAAACAAACAATCACATATGTCATATAATTATTCTTTTTGTATTTTTTTTTTTTTTTTGTAATATTAGTTGTCGTTTCAATGAACAATTAAAAGCTTTCGCTTTTGGTGTTAATTTATTTAGATTTTATTAACTATTTAAGGCGCGCATTTGAATGGCAAACGATCGTCCGTCTAATTATATGTTACATGACCAAATATATATCAATGATAGTACTCGTCATGAACTCGATTAAGGTCTGATTGTCTGATTATATATATATATGCGATTTTATACATACATATGTACATATGTTTATGCACTCGTATAAGTGTGAACTTGTCTCAATTATAGCGTAATTGCGTTTTAGAATCAGTATAAATATACATATATTTGTAACAGAAAACAGATGTAGATAATCCTTATATTTATGTTAATATATTTCATATGTCAATCAGCGCCTCAAACATTTTTCTAAAAAAGATTTTTTTTAATTATTACAAAAAAACTTTAGAAAATTAATAAAAACTAAAAAAAAACTTAAAAATTTATTAAAAAAAAAATTAAAATAATTTAAAAAAATTGAAACAAATTAAAAAAAGAAAAAAATAGTTCTTCCTCCATATAAACTAAATTAGATTAATTTTCACATTACAAAATATTTCTGTTAAATATTTAAAAATATTTTTTTTTTGTTATTTTTTGCCAAGTCATCTTTCCTACTATCACCTTTTCCCATTTATGTATGTTAATTATTTAATTAAATCGCCGTTTCCACTCAAATTCCAGTGGTTTCCTGAATGACTTTTCATTTATTTACAAATAATTTATTTACAACTTATTATTGTCAACAAAAGTGAAATTATGGGGATTCCCAAGAACAACATCTGGCTTATTCTGGTTTATTATTGGCCTAGAGGCAGATAATTTCAGTCTAAAAAGAAAAAAGTATTTAAAGCAAAAACAAAAATGTAAAGTTTTGCCCTTTTCCTGGAATGAATCACTGTTTCTGTCAACACATAATGCCTAATCATGAACCGGTATTAATGAATAATGAATATAAATGAACATTTTTATTCTTAATTATGCAACAAGGGCAAGTGCTCTGTGGCAATGTTTCGTAATAGTGTTAAACCTTTCCGTCTAATACAAAGTAATTTCATTAAAAAAATTACACCAGGGCACAGTGAGTGCATTGTATGTTGGTTTATAGAAATATAAATAAAATAGAAATATAATTTTTAAATTAAAATGAATTTTATTTTAATTTTTTCTAATCATTTTCACGAAAAATAAAAAATAAAAAAATATGAAAAAATATCAACTTTTTTATGTTCATTTTTCATGTGTAAATAATTTCCTCTGTTTGTTAACAAACAAACAAAAAAAAAAAATGTCGCGACATAAATAAACAAATCATTGCAAATTAATTAACCAACGATTAGCAATTATAAAGAGCAATTGCAGCAAAAAAACACACCTTAAAAGAAAAAATAGAACGGAGCCGCCGCTTTGCTTTAGAACTTTTTTGCAAAAATAAAACACTAATTAAAAATTGTCGATAAGCGCATAAGCCTTGCCTTGTGTGTGGAAAAGCTTTACTAAAGAAGTCAAATATTTGCTCTAAATTTACACACGCATAAACAAACAAACACACACGTGCGCTTGGGTAATAAAAGTGGAACTATTTATATTTATTTAATTTTGTTTTTTTTTTTTAATTTTTTGACCTTTGTCAAAATATTTGCACATTTAATTAGTGTGTAGACTTTCTTCGTTTTATAAATTCTGAAATTTTTGTGATTTTTTTAATTCCATAATCTTGTTATTTTATTTCAATTTTTTTAATTTTGTCACTTTTTTCATTTATGACTTTTTAGTTTTATTAAATTATTTTATACTTTTTTTGCTCTTTAATTTTTTGTTTGTATATATGGCATATAGTTGTATTTATTTATTTATTTTTGTTTAATTATTTTTTTTTTTCATTGTTTATTTAATTATCTTTCATTTCATTTTTAAATAACTATATTGGTTTAATTTATTAATTTTTTTATTTATGATTTATTTATGTATTTTGGTTTTATTAAGTATTTTGTTTTTTTATTTTTGTATTTATTTATTTCTTTTTTTATTTAATTTTTTATATTTGTTTTTAATTTTTAATTTTTCTATATTTTTTATTTGTTTATTGTTTATATTATATTTCATTAATTTAACTTTTGTATTTATTTATTTTTGATAAAATCTACTTTTAGTTCTTTTTATTCATTTAATTTAATTATATATATAATTTCGTTTATTTTATATAATTATTATTAAATGTTTTTTGCATTTTATTAATGTTATCTTTTTATTCTTTCATGCTTTTTAATTACAATTTTTTTTCATATGTATATTATATTATATTACATTAACTTTTATTAAATTTTTATATTTTTTCTTCTTGTTTTTTTCTTTTTTTATCCATTTTATTATATTTTATTTTTTGTTTTTTATTATTTTTTATAATCTTACGTGTTTATTTATTAACTTTTTATTTTTGTTCATTTTTTTGTGTTCCTTTTTATTTATTTTTATTTTTTAATTTATTTATGTTTAATTTCTTAATTTAGTTATGTATTTATATATGATATTTTTAAATATTTAATTTAACTTAAACGATTTTATTTTATTTTTTTGTTATTTCATACTATTTTTCATTTCTTTTTAATTTTTTTTAATACCGTTCTTTATTTTTTTCTATAATTATATATATTTTTTAATAATACTTTTTTATTTATTTATTTAGTTTGTTTATATTTATTTATCTTTTATTTTTTATTAATTTATTTCTCGTTTTAAATTTTTAGTTTATATGTAGTTGTTGTTAATTAATTTTTTTTATATTAATTTATATATTTTTAATTAATTTTTTATTTGCTTTTATTTTTTATAAGTTTTTAAGTTTGTTTATCAATATTTTATTTTATTGTTTTCTTTATTTAATATTTTTAAATTAGTTTTAGGGTGTTTTTATATTGTATTTAATTATTTATTCGTTTTAAAGTTAATTAATTTTTTATTTTTAAATTTTTATTTATTTGTATTTTTTATTACAATTTAATTTACTTATTTTTAACTTTTTGTTTTACTTTTTAATAATATTTTTTATCTATTTAATTTTTTTACCGTTATTTTTTATTCTATTTTTTATCAATTTATTTTAATTTTAATTTTTATTTTTCATTCTCTGAATTTATTTCTAATTTACTAGCTTTAAATTTTTTATTAACTAACTTTTTTATTTTATATTTTTAAATACATATTTATTTTCGATATTTTTATTTATGTATTTATGTGTATTCTTAATACATAATATTTTTTTTATTTTTTCAAATTTTTAATTTATATATAATTTTTTTATGTATGTAATTTTTTTATTTATTATTTTTATATATTTTTCTTTTTTTATTGATTTATTTTTTTCTTTTGGTTTTCAGAGAACATTTGGAGGAGCACAGCAAATTTGTGCCGCACAAGCATAAATATGAAATTGTCCCCGCCACCGATAAGGCCCATCAACAGACTCAACACTATCAGCAACTGCAGCATCAGCAAGCTCTGCTACAGATACAACAACATAATCATCTTACACATCAGAATGTACATAATCACAATCATTTACAGCACATACAACAACAAAATTTTGCACAATCACGCCGGCGCTCAAGACTCTCATCGATCGCTTCGTATTTATCAGCGGTACCGGATGAGAAGGCTGCCATACGCGGTGTTTTCCATCAGGTGAGAATGTAGATAAGTATGTGGGTGTGTATACCATATGTACATACAGTGAGTGTGTGCTTGTGAAGTAATCAGCTGATTGTTTACTTACGATAACAGTTTTTCTGGGTTTACCGGATGATTTTGCAAATTTAGCGGCCTTCGTTCGCTTTGGATGGATTTCACAATATTGAATTCCACTTAATTTGCCTATGTATCATTTAATATATATGAAATACATATATCCATATCGGTTGATTGCAATTAAAATACTTAATTACTTGTAAATAATCAATCATTAAAAAATGCCTGCAATATTTTTCAATTAGAATTAAAGGTTTATGATATGATGTCTTCTTCTTTCTCATTTCCTTCTTCTCCTTCCTTCTATTCATTTTGTAAGTGCTGCCAAATTAACAGCGAGTTCAGAGAATTTTATGGCAGATTTTGAAACGTCAAACCATATCAAAATTTTTTTAAGGGAAGACCTCGTGGCTATAACTTTACATATCTATAAATATTAAAATTAAAAAAAAAGAAAAAATAAGGAAAAGTAGAAAAAGCTATTGAGTCGAGAGAGAAAAAAATTGTCAATGAAATTGGGAAAACAGTTTAACAAAAAAAATCATTTGGAAGGAAATAAATAACCTACCTAATTGATTTAAGTAAATAGCGTATCTAATAAATATAAACAAACAAACATTTTTTTATCAAAATATTTTAATGTCAACACCTAATTCCCACGATTTCTATTGTTTATCCAATTTGGCATGTGAGAATTATTTCACAACACCAAAAATTATCTAGGTTAGTGAATTGAATTCAAAGTATTTGTTATTATTTATGAATCGAGTTCACTGAACCGCTACAATTATTGCAAACAATATTTCATTCAAATTATATCAGTTCAAAAAAATATAAACACGAATCTATTGTTTTGAGGAAAAAACAATAAAACTTTCAAAGAATTAATGAAGGTCGAAAAAGTTGTAATTCTAAAATGGCCAAAAATATTAAATATGGCGCAAATATATGTAAGTCAATAAACTCGTGTGCGGAAAAATGTCACAGGTGTTATGAAGTAGGTGAAGCACATAATACAGGCAATAAATAAACACTTCCGCTAAATATAATATATTGAATTATAAATAAAGGAATTATTATATAAAAAGATTAAATTAAATAAAAGAATAAAATTAAATGTAGGGAAATTAAACAAAATAAAAAATTAAAAATACCTATATTCTAATATAAAAATAAAATTAAATTCAATTAAAAATAAATTTATGATATAAAATAAAGTAAAATAATGCAGAAGAAAAAAAATTACATTGAATTAAATAAAATGAAAAAGAAATCAAATTAAATCAAATATAATAAAATAAAATGAAAATAAAATAAAAAGAAAATAAAATTAAAAACAATAATTTAAAAAATTAAAATAGTATAAATAGTATAACAAAAGAAAATTAAATTAAAATATAAAAAATAATAAGAAATAATTATATAAAATATAATAAAAATAAAGCCAAATGAAAAATAAACTAAATAAAATTAAATAAAAATAATAACGTGAAATAAATTTAAAAGAAAATGAGATAAAATAAAAATTAAATGAAATAAAACGCAAAATAGTTTAAATAGCATTAAATAAATTTAAATTAAATTATACAGAATAAAATAAAATGTAACAAAATAAAAATAAAATAAATAAAAATTAAAATATAAGAAAAGCATAAAAAAGAAAGTAAATAAAATAAAAAAAAATAATTAAAATTATTAATTAGGTAAAGTAAATTAAATTGATTTAAATATAATAACATAGCGTAAAATAATATGAAATAAAAAAATTAAGAACTATGTATAAATAAAATAATATAAAATAAAATAGTATAGAATAAAATAGAGTAAAAGAAAAATAAAATAAAAAATATGAAACAAACAAATTAAAAAAAAAATGTTAAATAAAATATAATAAAAATAAAATTAAAAATAAAATTAGTTAAATTAAAATAGTAATACATAATAAAATAAAATTAATTAAAACTTGAATAAAACAAATGTTTAATAAAAATTATCTATAATACAAAAAAAAAACAAAACAAATAAAATTAAAAAGAAAACAAAATAAGATAAAATAAAATAAAAAATAATTGAATATCGAAAAATAAATTTAAAAGAAAATAAGTTAAATAAAAATTAAATAAAATGTAATTAAAATGAAATGGTATGAATAACATTAAGTTAAATTAAATTAAATTTAATGTAATTATACAGAATAAAATAAAATACAAGACAATAAAAGTAGAACTGGCATAAAATTAAATAATAACTAAATAAAATATTATAAACTAAATAAAATGAAAGTAAACAAGATAATGCAAAGAAAATTAAAATAAAATAAAATAAGAATAAAATAAAATGAACAATAAAACAAAATAAGGTAAAGAAATAGATTAAGATTAAACAAAAATTAAGAAAATGGAAAATATTTAAAATACAGAAAAGAGAAAAGAAAATTCAAATTAAAAACGTAGAATACCATTAACCAAATAATAAAATTAAATTATATCGAAATAAAATAAAATAAAATGGAATAAAATATAAAATTTAAATAATATAAAAAATTTAGATAAAAGAAATAAAATAAAAATTAAAATAATAAAAACAAAAAAAATTTTCCCATACCGGGAATCGAACCCGGGCCTTCTGGGTGAAAGCCAGATATCCTAGCCACTAGACCATATGGGATATACGTTAACATCGTGCAAAGTGAGTATTTAAGCATTGCTAAACTGTTTGCACTCAGGGTTGTTACGCCAAGCAAAGCATAAGAGTACGAATGTGTACTCAAAAGAGAATTACTAAAAATAACTGCCAACGCTCTTATATTGAGCATGACGCTCTTTCACTGTGCTCGCTGTACTCAAGTCGTTTAATAGGTAAATGAATAGTTGAGAAAGTAGATTTTGCGATTGAAAACATTAAAGGAATCATCAAAAATAAATAATTTTACATACAAATCAATGGAATATTGAAAACAAGATTAATTAATAAGCACGTCTTCTTCTTCTTCTTAACTGTAACATGCACTACTATAGCTAATCTGGCAAAACCAGTAGCTGCTTTTTAAAGTCGTTAGCGCAAAGTGCGAAACTACATTTTGCTAAGCCAAACGAGGAATTATTATGAGAAAGTTTTTATTTCATGCCAGAAATACGCTAAGAGTGTCTGACATTTGCTATAATTTTGTTGGTCTGACCAGATTTCGAAGCCTTGACCTTCACATGGCGACACGGGCTACTAACCACTCGGCGACTGCGATTTAGAATGATATTTGGGTCCTTGAGCGGGCAAGAATACAGCTCGTTTCGATATAAAGAACCGACTCTATCGAGAACTACAGTCCTTACGCAGGTATCTCGTGGAAGCGATCGCATTGAAGAAGGGTCTTCACTTGCTGTGTCCAATCGGCGCCAAACGGCTTAAAGAAGAAATGACTGGCCCGCTATTGTTCGTTCGGCTGTAACCGCATTAGCGCCGAGGAGCAAGAAGAAGCTCTCACAGGTGTAGAACTAGATTCGTGAAACTATTATTTGTATTTGCCGTTTTCCGATCAGCCCATCGGATCTTTATTATTCTGCCTGCAGATACTTCTATGCTGTCGGTTATAGTTACTTGGAGAATGATAAGGAAGCCCATGGTTTGAATTAACTCGATGTTGTGAGAGAGAAGAACATAAAAAGTTAAACTAAATTTAAAGTACTCACCGCATAGGAAGCCTAGTTAGTTAGTTAATAATGAAACTCAATTACGAGATCACTTGATCGATCGCATTTAAGTCTGTTGCCAATTTTATTTGTTTTACGTATAAAAAACGTGGGATGTCGGACCGTACCTAGACGGGGTAGTGCTAAGCCAACTCCTCCTTGTCTGTGTCTTTGCAGCTGCAATTGAAGTCCTTAGTAGAGAATTTATGGATTTACCCTTCTGTTTGTTGGTGACGGCCGATCTTAGCATGTATTTGGCAGAGGAAAGAGTTATTCCTATATCGTCTGCAGAGTTTACCGTAGTTAGGATTGAAGTGACTTAATTGCAGTTAGTTCAGCTTGAAAGATGCCGCAGTAGTCGCGAAATCTCTCGCACATGCCATTTTGCAATTGGCTCCGAGTCCCAACCTGCCATTGAGTTTTGAGCGTTCTCTGAAGATGTCTGGAGAACTTTAATGCAGAACTGTTACAGAACAGAACCACTTCTTTGGGGTTCTTGTTGAGAAAGTGTAGTCAAAACAGAGAACAGAAGTTGTGCAGTACATCTCTTCCAGGAATGGTAAAGAATTCAATATTTGGACGTATCCTGTGCGGTTTCTTCATGATTGGATTGCATTTAACCGTATGGCGTTGCCCGTTTGAATGCTTTAGAGTCACTCCAATGTGAATGAGCTCCCAAAATAGGTCAGACTTAATGCAGATCTGGCCGAAAAACATATGAAGCGTAGTAATAATAAAATGTATGATGTATGTACTTATGTACATGGGCGTAAATGTATGACAGTAAATATTTTAAACTTATTATAACATTTTAACATTAAAATTTTATATTAAAAATACTTAACACTTTTTATTTACTTTTCATATTTCCATTTTCCGCGCAACATTAAACTGGGAACCACAAACACGTAAACTCGCCAACAATGCTGGAATCCCTCAAAATAATTACACATGCTACACTTCAACCAACAACGACAACAACAGATTCTCTCCACCTGCGCTGTTTTGGTGCTCTCCGCCGCCTGTGGCATGCCCATCGGCTATTCGGCCGTACTTTTGCCACAATTATCGGATGTGAATTCGACCACAGCGGAGATTGCGATTGATGTTGAAATGGGCTCATGGATTGGTGAGTAATTAAGAGATAAAGGGTGTTTTTTTCTAGACATGTGGTTTTCAAGAATAAATAAAATGCATAGAATTTAATGTTATGTCCGAAAATTTAACTCTATTTCGGACAATTGACCGTCGTGGTTAGCTCGAATAAATTCCAGTCGAGAGGTCAAATTTTCGACCACTTTTTGTGCCATTATTCTCTGTGTACACAATCGACTTCACATAACCTCACAAATAATAGTCCAGCGTTGTTAAGTCGCATGATTTTGGAGGCCGCGCCACAAGCCCACGACGCGAGATAATGCGCTCACCAAAAATTTCCTTCAATATATTAATTATTTCGTTGGCTCTGTGGCTTGTAGCGCCGTTTTGTTGTAACCGAGAATTGTCCATATCAACATCATTCAATTAAGGCACGAAAAAGTCATTAATCATGGCTCTAAAGGATACACTATTGACTGTAACATTATGGCCGGCTAGAATGGTTGGATCAATGATTTCCTTTGCCCATAGATCACGTCAAACGGTGACCTTTTGAGGATGTGACAATGACTTGCAAATTGTCATCACTCCGTATGTGAAAATTTGGTTTAATAAAAACTCAACGCGCTTGATGGGTGTGCGGTTTCAGTGCTTGAACGAGTTGGATTTTGTAAGGCCGCAAACCAAAACCTTCCCCAAAATCTTATCTTCCATAAAGTGGTAGGAAATAGCTCCGATTGTTGAACGCGATTGCAGATGGATTCTTTCGGGTCTATTTTGATACGCTGCTCTATATAGCAGCAGTAGCGCCTTTGGTGCGCATTGTACGGCGCCTCTGACACACGTCTGAAAAAACACCCTCTATTGTATGATATTTGCAAGCATTAAAGCTCTTGAATAAATATTTTTATTATTAATTTTTATTTTTCTCTTTCTTCTTTCTCATCCCACAGCGAGTGTTCACAGTTTGGCCACACCGGTTGGTTCGCTACTCTCTGGTTCTTTGGCGGATTTTGTGGGACGTCGTTCTACTTTGCTGCTTTCCATTATACCACTTTGTTTGGGCTGGTGTACGCTGGCGTTAACTCAATCATTTGCCGTTATCATTGTGGGACGTTTACTTTGTGGCTTTTCTACCGGCTTACTTGGTGGACCAGGACAGGTGAGCAAAATACTTTAGTGGCAAGGCAGGTCTTAATTAAGTAAATCCTGAACTCTCACTGAGAGAGTGTATCGAATTTGAGAGGCTCCTTAACATAATAGTATCATCGCGATATTTTTTGGTTATAGATTGCGTGGTGAGTTCTTTACTAATACAGGGTGATTCTTATTGTATATGAATAATATGAGACAGCAAATATATACAGCCTTGGCCAAAAGTATTAGACACCCCACTAATTACTGATTCTTTTGTTTTAACAAGTGAAGCAATGAAGTTTTATTAGTAAAACAGTGAAAATACAATGAATTAGTGATAATAACATTAATATTTAGTGGGTCCACCCTTCGATTTAATAACGGCAGCAATTCTCTTAGGCATGCTGCGTACAAGCTTTGCACATTCGTCCGCACTTAAAACGTACCATTCGTTAATTAAGGCATTCTTTAAGGCAGTTTTTGATGTTATACTGTGTTCCTTAATTTTGTGCTTTAAAATAGAACACATGTGCTCCATGGGATTAAGATCTGGAGACTGTGCAGGCCGATCTAACAAAACAATGTTGTTATCTCTAAACCAACGCATCGTAGTCGCTGATTTGTGACAAGGAGCATTCTCTTGCTGAAATTGAACCCCATCTAAATTAGTATCGCCGAAAATGCGCGTTAACGAAGGCAGAAGAACAGCTTCTAATACATTTATGTACTTTTGACTGTTCATGCGACCCTCGCAAACGAACACTTCACCGACACCATCAGCATCCATGCAGCCCCAAATCATAATGCTGCCTCCTCTATGCTTAACAGTGGGTACCACGCAATCTGGATGATATTCTTCCCCAACCCGTCGACTCACGAACGTCACTCTAGGTGTTCCAAATATCTGTAGAAAAGAAAAAATTATGTTTTCATACGATTTGTATTATGTCTTTAAAATTGCTCTAGGGTAAGAAGCTATGGCTGTTAATACTTTAATATGATCTTAACTAAGCTTACCTCGGAGTTTGATTCATCAGATCACAGAACATTCGACCAATCTTCTTCCGTGAAATGTTGGTATCGGCGAGCCCATTCCAAACGATTTTTCCTATTCTTTTCTGAGAGCCACGGCTGCTTTCGGGCTTTACATCCTTTTAAACCTGCTTCCAGAGGTCTTCTTCTAGCTGTTCCAGCACTAACTGGTTTACTAAATTCATCCGAAAGGGCAGCTGCAAGGGCAGAAGAAGATTTTGACTATGACTTTTAATATTACACTATTTATTCGTTTAATCAACAGTTAAACACCCATGTAAGACATTTACAAAAAGAAGTGGTAACTTTGATAGCCACATTTGAGAATACTTGTATTTTAGTGGGGTGCCTAATACTTTTGGCCAGGGCTATATGTCTCCGCATTTCTACTCATCTTCTTTGCAATCCTTTTGAGCTTGTCATAAGGAGGTGTGAGCCGACTGGAGGTAGAAAAGAATTATTTATAGTGAGACTGAGAGAGTTATTTTCTTTTAATTTTTACAAAAATAGTGAAACTTATTCCTAACACTAGAAATCCCACAAAAATTATCCATTCATTTAAAGAACTACGAAAACACTTAAGCGTCGTTTCTAGAAAACCTTCAAATTCGAGTGGAACCCATTTAAGCTTGAGCTACGCACATGGAATGGCTGGCACACATAATGACGTTATCCAAATTGGAAAATAACATCCATCCAACGCATAAAAATCATTATCAATGCTACTTTTAGTCATCCAAAAAAAACGTCAAGCCAAAATAATATGGGTCATTCACACGAGTCGATTACTGAAACTATTTTAGTTAAATGATGGCCTTGTGTGACACAGTGACACAGTCAGTGAATGGAGAGCGAGATATATGGTACATATGTATGTGCATACCTATAATGAGATAGTTTGCTTTAACGGCAGGTTGGTGGAATGAGGAGTATGGGTTTTTTGTTGGAATTTTTGATAAACAAAATTTAGTTGCAAATAAAATTCTCAAACAAAGAGAGTCTAGAATATTTAAGTGCTCACTACTACATGCCTTGAACTCGCTCCTCTCATGGGTTCAAGAACGAACGTATCAATTTTTGTGGTAATTATATTATAAATGAAATTGAGTTGCCTTCAAGTGGACTTCCCTACTCGCCTATAAATCCAATTAGAGCTAGATGAGCGCGTAAAGTTCAGCGCGTCTTTTTGTGTGATTTCAATGCAAACTAATAAATAAATACGTATATGCTCTACTGGTATGAGCACCAAAGCCGGTTACTTCCGTCAACAAATAATCAAATATTCAAGCGCAGCAGCATTACATACAACATAAACTGGTGAAGCGCGCGCAAAGCTCATCAAAACAATTTTGCTTTTACTTTTTTTTGAAAAGTAAATCTTATTTGCTCAATCATACAGGCACTCGAGACACCCGAGACACTCTTCTTCTTCTCTGCACAGTTGGTTTGTTTGTTTGGATGGGTTTGACAGCGAAATTGGCGCGTAAATTTCACTTTATCTGTCAACTCATAGAAATCGCTGAGTTCGTAATCAGTCGTTAGCATCTTATATAGATACGACCCTGGGATGTCAACGGCTTTTATCGCACAACAACAAACGATATATCATAAGTCGTGCGTATACATACATATTTGCATATAAATATATGGATTATTATGTTGGCGCATGGATAATTTTAATTCACCCACAGTTCCGGAATCTTGACCTCAGACTATAGTTTAGCTGCGGCTTAAATTGGGTGGCTGAGGTGATGAGGCGAAATAATGCGGCAGCTACTGGCAGAATATTTATGCAAAGATAGCGAGATATATATATATATATATATGTATAAATAAGTAGATAAGTGTATATAAGGTAGTGTCAAAAAAGTAAATTTTATTTAAAAAAAGTGAATTTTATTAAGAAAAAATAACTTTTATTAAAGAAAAAGCGGGTTTTAATATTAAAAAATGCGAATATTATTAAGAGAAAGTGATTTTTATTAAGAAAAAGGGATTTTTAACAAAAAAAATTTTTTTTTGAACTTCAGAAATCGAATTTTATAAAGGAAAAAGTGATTTTTATTAAGAAAAAGTGATTTTTATTATGAAAAAGTGAATTTTATTTTAGAAAAGTGGTTTTTATTTAAAAAAAACTAATTTCTATTAAGGTAAAGTTTAATTTTATTTGAAAAAAAGTGAAACTTTGTAACGAAAGTTATTTAATTTTGAAAGTTATTAAAAAAAAGTATACCTTATTCCAAAAAAAGTGCACCTTGCTTAAAAAAATGTGACTATATTATAAAAAAAGGAAATTTCATTAAATATATATTTTTACTTGAAAAAAAGTTAAAAAATTGATATTATATAATTGCTATAAAAAGCGAATTTTATTAAAAAGTAAAATATAAAAAGGTTAATTTTAATAATAAAAGCAAATTATATTAAGAAACACGACTTTTGTTAAGGAAAATGTAAATTTGATTTAGGAGAATGCAAGTTTTATTGAAGAAAAAAAAATTTTATTTAAAAATGGGAAATTTTATTCCAAGAAAGAAAAGTTTATTAAAGAAAACAAAGAATTAATTGAGAAAAATTTTAACATTTTCATAGAAAGAGTGATTTTTATTAAGGAAAAAGCAAATTTTATTTACCTAACTATCATTTAAAAAGAAAAAACAATTAAAAAAAGTGAATTTATTTCAGAAAAATTTATTCACATTGAAAAAAGAGTGAATTTTACTTATAAAAAAGTCAATTCTAATAATAAAAGTTAATTGTATTAAATTAAAAAAATTATGTTATTAAAGAAAAAGTAAATTCTTTTGAAGAAAAGATAATTTTATTCCAAAAAAGTGAAATTTTTTTATTAAATTTCAATAGAAAAGGTGAATTTTGTTTAAAACAATTGAAATTTATTAGGCAAAAATGCAATTAAACAACCAATTTCATTGGATGGATAAAGTGATTTTCATTATGTAAAAAGTGAATTTCACATAAAAAGAATAAATTTTATTAATACCTCCCCAGTATGTAGGGCAGCAAACAGCGCAATTTGCATCATCATTCCCTGGCGCTGATTTTTTTCACGTAGCCCAAATGCATGACTTTCTTTTTTATTATTGTAAAATTACATTGTTTACACACTAAACGCTGAATCGTTCATTTACACGTTGTTGGCTTAATTTGTGGCCCTGCGAGCATATTAAAAATTATTATTATGCGTAGGTGCTGTTTACAAATATACGTATATATATACCCACGCAATTTCATGCTTCACCTTTGAGTTAATCAACTCTATATTACCATATATCTATCAACTCAAAGCTGTTGTGATTCACTGTGTGTTTGCGGAACTGCTTCCTTGTAGGTTTGATGACTTTTGAACGAACAGAGCTCTGACGTGGAATGGGATATTGTCGAAAAGTTCGTATGATTTTCGATCTAGCTAGGAACTTAATTACTCTGAGCTTCATAAGCGCACAAACGGTTGATCAATTTTTATGAAGATTCTTCTCTTTCATGTCTGAAATATACGCAGAGGGGTTGAAATTCCCTGAGATGGATGACGGTTTCAACAAAACCCTCCACATAATAACCTCCACATGGTCACTCGCCTTCAGTGGCCGATGAGTAGCTTATTCCGAGCAAAATGTAGATACGGATCTAGATGAGTCGGGGGATGACATAAGAACTTAAGAAATAAGAAACATGCCAACCAAAAAATCTGCCATGAAACAACCGACATGACTGATAATCCGCTGAGTTACTTATCACTTAGACTTCCATAAGAGCTCGGAATAACAAAATCGTCCTCAGGTAGGAAGCAAACTCTTACAAAGTTTCGACTCAGTTATAAATGCTCTTGCACCCATTAGCCCCTTGGGATATCAGTTTTGAGCCTGTGAAGAAGTTCTTCTCCATCCTATGTGTCCACACCATTAAATCTTCCGATGAAGCGATCTCTAACAGCACCGATAACTGGGAAGTTAAGGAGTAGTACATTACCGACTTCTCAACTTCTATGTGAGTCCCCACAAATAAGTGCCCGTCTGTCTAGATAGATTGGAGTAAGTTAATCTAGCTCTCCTAAAAATGGAGTAGAGTTCAGTATTTAGATGTGTTCTCTCTTCAGAGAACTAGTGGAGCTGCAGCTCGCTTGAAGTATGCATAACAAGCTTCAAAAGGAAAAGGTTAAAGAAAGTTTCAAAGACTTTTACAAGTGTGGATATTAAAGGCTGCATTAAAAGGATGGAAGCCATCCGTTGAACTTTTCTTAGTTTGCCTCTTGGAATGACTGTTTGCAGTGTCCCCACCCAACTGTAAGTCTGTATGCATCCATTTATTTACTTCAAAAACTCCCTCCTACGATCTCATGGAAAGATAATTTTCCACTTTATTATTGAATTTTGGGGGCAGCGACCCCATTGAGGACATGTTTAATATGATATTTACTGCTGAAGTTCCGAAAACCTAACTATATGTATTCTTTTTTCTGTCCTTTCAGGTGTACATCGCTGAAACCGCCGAGCCCAATCTACGCAGTATACTCATCGGCGCACCGTATGTCTCCTACTCGTTGGGCATACTCATCGTTTATTCGCTCGGTTCGGCATTGCATTGGAGACACGTGGCCTGGTGCGCCTGCATATTACCCGTCTGCGCCGCGCTTGCACTCTTCTTCATACCCGAAACGCCTGCTTGGCTGTTGCGCAACAATAAACACGCCAAGGCGCTGAAGGCGCTCACCTTCCTACGTGGCAGCGAGATAATTGCACATAAAGAAATGAATGATATGAAGGAACGTTTGAACAAGGAACGCGCTACAACGCGCACCAATGAGAACATCTTCCAGCTGTGCACCGAACGTTGTGCGATGAAACCGCTCTTTATTGTCATCACCTTCTCGTTATTGCAAATGTTATCGGGCTCGTTCATTGTCATTTTCTACGCCATTGATATTATAGCCGATTTTGGTGCTGATATCGATACAAAATCGGCTGCCATTTGGACAGCGGCTGTGCGCATGTTCTGTTCGCTCATTTTCTGTGTTATACTACTATTCGTGCGACGCCGACGCATTTTAGCGATATCGAGTATTGGTTCGGGTCTCAGCTGTTTAGTGTTGAGTGTGTATATGTATGCGCGTGTCGGATTACCGAAGAGTGGCACAGATGTGCTCGTCTCAGCCGGTTGTCTCTTCGCTTACATTGCCTTCAACACAGCCATTATGGTAATGCCGGGCATAATGATCGGTGAACTCTTCCCAGCGCGTATACGTGGACGTACGGCGGGTGGTGTTTTCGCCGCAATGAATGTGGGTCTCTTTGGTCTGACGAAAATCTTTCCACTCGTACAATCGATTATAAAGATGCGTGGCATTTTTATGGTTTTTGCGATCTCTGGTTTTATGGTCACCCTTTTCATGGGTCTCTTTCAGCCGGAGACGAAGGGACGTTCGCTGGATCAAATTGAAGATTACTTCAATGAGAATAATTGGTTGTGGTTCAAGCGAGATAAGCGCTACAAGCAGGTGGCTTTGGCTGAGAAAACAGCCAAGGCGGCGTTGAAGGCTGAAATGCGCGCTTAAGCTTTGGGAGGTGGGGATGTTGGAAAGACATTTTTTTTATAAAAACAATAATAATATAAGAAAAAGTAGTAATTTTGTCAAGTAATTATGTAAAATATTGTAAGTAAGAGAAGTGATAAATTTTTGAAAAATCCGATTTTTAAACTCACTAAGAACCTCATGAATTTTAGCCTAAATGTGATTGAATAAAAAATCTTTCAGTAAATTTTTTATTATACCGTTGATAGACACGAACCAGTGGAAATGTTTTAAAAAATATATATATATATATTTATATTTTTTTAAATGCCATAAACTATGAAAAATGTCTTGAATTTATTGAAAAATTATTCTCAAAATTTATAAAAGGAAAACTTTTTAATTTAAGTTAGTTCATAAGTCGCTCAATTACCTCGTAAAAATTGCTTTATAGTTAGTAATAACTCATTATAAATATAATAATAAATATATTAAGTTACTCTGAGTACTTCTTTAGTTAGAAAAACTATTAAAAATATTATTAAATATTAAAAAACTTTCCTTATTAAAAACAGTTTGTTTAGGACTAAAATTTTATTATAAAATAAATGAAAAATATTAAAAATTGATTGCTTTTATTATTTCCTAGCAAGCCCGACCACACGTTGTATTTTCTGGCTTTCCGCGTTTTGTACAATTTTTATTCCATTAATATTTCAAAGAATGATAAAAAAGCACTTATTAAGCATCATCTAATACACGTAGGAACCAAGGTGGTCCAGAGCATCTTACCCGGAGATGTGAACCCGAGACACATATCAATGATGACGGAAAAAACGTTCCATTACCCGATTCTGCCTAGTTTCGAAAAGCGATTGGCCCTTCAAAGAACAACAAAGCGACTGTAGCCGATGGCTTACCGGCCGAGCTATTAAAACACGGCGGTTAATAGCTGACGAGGTGCATACACCAGCTTCTTTGCAGAATATGGTTAAACGAAATCTGCCCAATCTTTAAAAAAAGGTGTTCACATGATCTGCGGTCTCTAATTATCGCACATAGGACCTTATGTCGAGCGTATTGCGAAAGTAAAGCCCAGTGTCAATAAACTGATTGGACCTTAACAGCTCTGAAATATCTTAAATATTTAAGACCCTTTATCTAGTTAGAGAAACATCAAGGCAACCAAAACATAGCTGTCAGGGAAACTCGAGCAAAAATCGTTTGCAACATCAAATAGTTTTAGTGTGTGTAGCTTAAGTTACATTAGATTGAGATGAAGGTTCCACTTCTAACACTTTTACGATAAAGCTTAAAAGAAAGTGCGTAAATAATTCTATCTCCTTTTGCATTCGACACGTGTATAAAAGTTTTATTTTGGGAAGTGCATGGAACTTCCATGACCACCACTGTCCAAACGTAGCCAGAAGAATCCTGCTATCGAGTACAATTCTCGCTGAGCTATTCAATGTCCTACTGTCCAGAGAGAGGCGGCAAGGTGGCAAAGGAAAACAGCCTTGTCCGACAACAGAGCCGTAGTACCCAACAACCACAAGCTCATCGAGCTCCTTTCCTTAAGTGACTCTGTTTCATCCAGAGGATCAAGAGAGAACCCACCTGTCTCCACCTGAGATATGCAGTAATATGTGCAAGTAATATCGAGTACCTTAATAATTTCCGGTTCCTTAGCCAAAGAATTACTCTGGCGGATTCAGCCACTGAAGCTCCCTAAAGCCGAATAAGCTTATTTATGGTTATGCGTTATCCTTGTAGCAATATAAGCCAACAGTTGGTTTCTTCATTCTCTTCTAGGTATTAGCCTAATCTTATAATCCTAGAGAGTATTTCAACCTATAGAAGAAGAGACAACGCAGGCCCATAAAATAAAAAAAAACTTCCCGGAATAACTTCTCAGAACCGGATTAATTTTTCATGGTTAAAGCGATTCTAAGATCGTATATTATTTACCTTATTTATATCACAATACATATATGTTGCCTATAGGTTTTGGTCTTGTAAGCGCGAGAAATGATTTTATCTGACTGTGCACATCTGGTTGTCTGGGCCCTCGTGACCTCACGCAAGAACTCTCCGATAGAGAAGAAGAAGTCTATTCCACCGTAAAAAGTTTTGCTTTAACGATCGCCACTAATAAGTGAGAAGTGAGGCAAGAGACCCCAAATTCAGCCCAACATCCTTTATTTGGTGCTAAACTTCAGCTGTAGGGTTGTCTCCCCCAACTTTGGTTAGAGCCAAGCTGGATTTTTTTACTTTTCACTGAATAGAGTCACATCTGATTTATCAGTATTAGACTAAGTCCTACCAAACGCTTAGGGAAAGATGACTGAGCGTCGTCAACATAGGGTGTGAGCATAGCAGCTTCCCTTTTGATCTTCATTAGCAACCTATTGATCGCGAAAGTCTAAAGAAAAGGTGATAATACTCCATCTATACTACTATTCATTCTGAGACTGGGACGTGGCTTTCTCTAACATAAGCTTCGTAGAGCGAACTTAGAAATTGTATAACCCTCGGCCCTTCAAAGCATACAGATCTATTGTCAATATCAATAGATTTGCTTTTATAGAAAATCTTTCGAACCAGGGCGGTCGCGTCAACTCAATTTATTTTTCTGTGATAAAATCTGGTGCTACAGTCGGCCAAATTCCGACGCCCAACCGAAGCCAATTTGCTTTTCCATAAAAATTGCATACTTGCTTTGGAGACTTTTTCAATTTCTTTATACTTTTATATGAAGGCAAGATGTTTTTGAAAATTGACGTTGAAATTTTAATGTGGCAAATTTTGTTTTTAGGAAATTTTTTGTTTAAAATTTTGATTTTTAAGTGTTTAAAAGTTCAAATTTTATGTTTTCCAAAAATGAGTGTGACGAGTGTGAGTTCGCAAACTTTGCGAAATAGAAAATTCAAATTGAAATTAGCAAAATTCTTAAAGGATAAAGACATACCACAATGGTATCGAGCTTTTTCCACATTCCAACTCAATGCAATCGATAAACTGATGTCAGCAATACGCGACGATGTCGAACAGGACACATCACATCGGGTGCGTTACTGCTTAAGCGTGCTGGGGTTGGTGCCGTTACTCGACAATAAAGGTTTGAGAATGATGATGCAATTGAGTGGTGGTAATGATTTGGCCTTTCTCTGGTTCCTCATGGAATTCCACTACAAAACACCCGACGAGAATGATTATAGTCTCAACGAACAGTTAATCATTTCCGCCATTGCACACTTGGATATGATAACAACATTACGTGGCTTAGATAGCATATTACCACGGGGCCATAAAGCCAGACGCCCGTATCGTGTACTCAAACGTAAATACAAAGCTAAACAAGAAAATGCAAAATTTATAAAATTCGAGAAGAATGGCAAACTCAAGCCGTATTTTGAAAAATTAGAGAGACCCATACAGATTAACGTAACGCATAAATTGAAGAGACCCGATTTTAAGGTTAGATTTCGTGCATATGAAAAATACAAGGATCCACACTTCGAACCGCCAAATGAGAAGAATCGTTGGTTCGCAATGTATACGTTACGTGAATCTGTACGGATACCGGTGGCGGAGCTTCGGCTCTACTTTAATGGTTTCTTTCAAAAAAATTTTGATGAAAATAAAAGCAGAGAAAAGACGGCACTAACTATCATTGATACGGCAATAAAAAATTTAAATTTATCTCATAAAGAAAAGAGCATGTGCATTCATCATCAAAGAGAGGCAGAAAATTTGAAAGCTCAAAGAGCTGTGAAACAGGTGCAGGAGAAAGAGAAATGTTTAGCGCGATTGGAGTTGTTTCGAAAGCAAAAACAGGTATGAATTAATTCTTATATACGGAGAAACGATAGAGTCCCGGTTGTCGGATTATGGAATACCTGACTGTTCTTTTTGCTGTTGTTGGGTAGTAGTAGTTAGGAAACCTGGTGAAAGAGCAGGCAAAGTTAGTCGATATCGTCAAGGTCATATAACGGAAGTCCAAGAAAGGAGGTGTTTCGACGGGTTCCGAACGGAAGAAGAGGGATTCTAGATGAATGGGTTTTACTATACAAGCAAAAATGTAATTAGTGTCGTGCGCGAACTCATTGCATTCAAGGTATATACGTCGGGAATGTCAGGTAGAGTCTGTTTAAGTAGGAGTTGAGTTAACTAGTTACAGCGTCCACAGTTTAATTGTGCCAGAATCAGTCGGTTCTCGTGATGTATTTTGAGCTCGAGCCAATTAATGCAGATTACGGCAGGCTCTCTGCAAATGACGTTCAGAGCCTGTCGGTAGCGCTGAATGTTCTCCATAAACTCAAGTACATCCTACCTCTTGCCCCTGAGGATGGGTGTTTAGCAGGTGTCTGCAATGACGATCCCTGCGGAAGCATCTCAGGGCATGATAACATTATGGTACTTAAATGGGAACGTGTATGTCTTGCTATGCAAATGGTGTCTCTCTTATCCCCAATGGCACCCCTCCCCGGTCGTAGGCGAAGTGAAATAGTGAAGGCTATCGAAAATTACTCCCAGACAATTTTGGTTGTATTTATAACTATATCCAGCGAAGTCCGCGGGAAACGGCCTCGATGTGGCCGATCTTTATTGGAACTGAAGTCAAAATTGAAGAAATGTCTTTTCCAATTTCCGATATTTATCAAGCCAGTATTGGTACTCATGATCCTCCACCTACTCGACTACAAGAGGCATATAGCTTATAGTATCAAACCCCTACATACAACTATGAGTTTAAAAAAGTCGTAGTTCAACTAGGGTGTTACCTGAAAATAGGGAAATACGTTCGCTTGCTGGGTGAATGATGATACTCGGCGGCAGACACCACAAATCCCATGCAAAACTTAACTTCCATTATGTGGCCATCGAAACTCCATATACATGTATTAAAACCATAATCTTCCGGTAATCCCCATCGAAGCCCAAAGCTCTCATTCGACAAAAGCGAGGAGTCTGTGACCCCCCCTCTAACCGTGGCTTTATTCTAAAATCTGTCGAGTCGAAGGTTGTTCAAACAAAAATATATTAGAACCCTCTTTCACCTCGGCAAATTGCCCATTCCTGGTATCCAAGTTCTTGTATTATTAATTCAGGGATCTGCTCAGGTAAAGAAGAGTCAAAACCAAGATCCATCTCCTCCAAAAATATTAGCTCATGAGTTATCCTTATGGGGTTCATCAACTTGTTTATTAACTCTAACATCTGCCGAATCAAAAGAGAATCGGAGAAATTACAAGCAGTACTAATGTAGTCCAACAACTTGTACTCTGAGATTTGTTGAAAATAAGAGGCGTAAATTATATCATAAAGACCAATTGTTCTGCATTTCACAGGCAAGGTTGAGTCGCATACACGAAACACTGGAGAGGAAAGTCAATATGTATCGTACGTTGTTCAAGGAGAAAGAGAAAACAAAGGATGGCAAGCAATACTTAGGCATGCTCAGCAATGAACATTATAGTGAATATTCAATAGGAGAGAATGCGCAAAGCTGCATTACGCCACCCACTTCCTCAGTGGAATCAACACATTCCGTGCAAACAGTGCCAAGCGCCACGTACAAACTACAAAACAAAAAGAAAACTACACGCTTACGAGGCGGCGACGACGGCACTCGACAAGCATCCATAACATTCCTACCCACATCACAGGAAAACAACACTACTCTCAGTGCTGAAGATCGAGAATATCTACAGAATTACGATTATGGCCACTCAAAAACAGTTTCGCCCACAACTTCACAATACTTCTTCACATCGCCCACACAACATCAACCATATAAATTTAACTACGATAAAATATTCAATTGTGAATACGAAAGCAATAACAGAGTGAAATTAGTAAGGAAAATGTGTGCGCGCACATTGCAAGATAGACAAGATGAGGAGTTGCCGCGCTGCTTCGATATGCCCATTATGGCCGATGTGGCAAAACAGTATGCTGACAACTATTGGGTTGAGAAGCAAGAGGAGATGCGTAAAGGTTATAGTGACACACGCAAACAAATCGGTCTGACCGAAGTGGAAGATTTAAGCGCACAAGAGCATTTGCCCTCGTCGGAGGATATGCCAACGGAAATGCCCAAACTTGGCTTCTACGATTGTGAGGATAAGGAATTAATGCATCGCATGTTGAGAATTGCGCTCGCGCATTTAGCGAAGAATCCCAAGTATGTGCTCGCCTCATTGCCAGATTGTCATAAATTACCCTTTCTGCGTGAGTGGATCTATCAACGTTATGGCAAAAGGTATACACAAGCTGAGCGTGTTGCTGATTTAAAGCTGTCGCGTAAAATGTTAATTGGCATTAACAATTTGAAAGCGGGCGTTAGAATGCCGAGGAGCTTTGATATTGCAAAGAGTCCTATAATCAAGAAGAAATCCACTTGTCATAGTTATCTCAATAAAAAGGTGTGCAAACCATTTGTGAATTATTATTATTTTCTTTAATTGATTTTAATTTTAATTTTTAAAATATTTTTATTTCTTTTTATTTCTCAGGTGAAAAGACTACGCGATGCTTTTTTTCAACAAACTGGCAAGGCTCACATGGAAAATGCGCGTTTAATGTGGCTCACCATGAATGATGCAATGTGTTCGATATCTCAACGTGATATCTTTTTTTCCTATATGCCACAACGTATTAAAGATTTACATTATCATAATCCATGGAGTCTCCGACAAGTACGGGATATGAAAATGCCTTGGGAAAATAGACTGAAGCAACAGAGGGAGAATGCTCCAAATAATTTCTTAACTCGCTCTTTATTGAGAACATAAATAGTTTTGTGTGAAGAAAATTTTATGTTAAAATATAAATTAAGTAGTTAAGAGAAGAAAAATTACTGAATATTTTTGTATCCTTTTATTTTTATTCTTATAGTTTAATTTTTACCGAAAAAATACATAAATAAATATATATTGCTGTTTTAAAGCATTGAATAATCTAATTGCGATTTCGAAACTGCCTGTAGATGTCGCATTTTATATTTTCTATGTATATGAAATGATACATTTACTTTGGGTGAGTAGTACGAACAACTACTAGTCATCTAAGTCCCGCAGTAGCAAAAGAAATAAGTTGAGAGTGAGTAGTGTCTGAGATTTCGTCTATATAAAGAATAGGCCGCCCTCGTACCGGAAGTCGACCGTTTATGCCGGTCGTAAGGGTTAGGAGTAATGACTTTGTTCTTTCGATTAATAACCACATCTGGTTACAATGTACGGGAATTTCTTTCATTAAGTGCCTACTGTTGAAGACCAATCTGAACACTTTGCCAAGGACAGAAATTGTGTCCCCTGCCAACTAGTTCATCGACGAATGCAATGTTCTTTACGGCATTTTCTTGGGGGTTGAGCTGTTTTTGGGGCGCTTACTAAATTTACCATACAGATCCGACGGGAGAAAATTAAGGGGAATGTCATGGCCGAGAGGACGAGGGCGATATAATAAAAACTATGTGAGGTCGAATGGCGCGCTGTAATTGATTCGGCTATAATCGCGTAAGCGGTGCCAACGCCAATAAAGAAGAAGATGTGAGGTTGATAGACCGAAAATCCTTTGTATATACTCGTATGTATATGACTAGTCCTGCGGCTTTTCGGCACGGAAATTGTTCTTGAAAAGATCAGCGGACGCCTGTGATTCGTTGGAAAGAATAGCGCTCAAGTTCAAGCTCCATTTTATTGTAGTGTATTTATATTGCCGGACAAATAGCTTTCGAAAAGGTTATCATTCCTATTCTGTTACACTTATGAAATGCCTACGGTTGTCAGACATATGAAAATATCGAGAACTTTCCTTCCGTTTCGCAAAGGCTTTAATCTAAAATTTGGTCGGTGAATATGATATCATATACTCTATTCTTAAAATATGTATTAAATCAGAAGATAATGTGGAAGGCAGAAATAATGTAAAAAAAACTTTCGTTAACGAAACTCCTGATAGTTAATTCTGAACTCATAAAATACTTATTTATCATTGAGGCTCTTTCCTGACCTTTTCCCCGCAACACAATTTTATAGCAAGTCACAACAACAACACTCACAGCTTACGAAGTGTTAGAGTTATATTAGGCTTTAGATGTATTGCAACGTTAATGCCGCATACCCTCATTGCAAACTTGATTTAGAAGTCATTCCATTTTTTTTTTTCGTAAAGTTACAGTGCTCTTAAAACTATCGATAAAATTACTACAAGGCAGTTGACAAAGGAAATATAAATTTTTTCCTAAATAAATTTTTTCGTGCGTCTGAAAATTTTCTCCTGAAATTTAACTATTTTCTATTTAATTTGCACTTTCCGCCATAGTTAGCAAAAAATTTGTGAATTAATTAATTTTTTTTTTTGATATTTTCGCAAATTTTTTTCAGAAAATGCTCTTGTCTACACGAAAAGCTCAAGATCTTCTCGTGGACTATATGCAATATAGAGATGTGCCAACATGGTATCGAGGCACATCAACATTTCAAATTGCAGCAGCCGATCAGCTGGCTAACTCGATACGTGATGATGTCGCACAGGAAACGTCTCATCGGGTGCGTAATTGCCTCAATCGTCTGGGTTTGTTGCCAGCAGTGCGAGATAAGGATTTAAAAATGCTCATGAGAATGAGTGGTGGGAATGATTTGGCTTTTTTATGGTTCCTAATGGAGTTGTATTATAAGACACCAGGCGAGGAATATAGTAGCCTGAATGAACAATTAATATTGACATCTATAGCACATCTTGATATGATTACAACATTACGCGAATTGGATCGCATTCTACCACCGGGACACGCTTCGAAACGTCAGTTGGAAAAACGGCGACAGCAAAGGTCGCGTGATAAAAGTTGGATGAAACCACAGGATCCAGTGTCCAAAAAGCTGGTCAAAAAACATTCTTCGCCATATTTTAATAGATTAGAACGGCCTGTACAATATGGTAAACCGCTGAATTTAGAGAGGCCTGATTTTAAGGTTAAATTCTTCCGTTATGAAATCTATAAAGATCCAAATTACATGCCGCCAAATGAGGAAAATCGTTGGTATGCAAAACATGTTTTCAATGAAGCGAAACGCATTTCGACTAAGACCATACGTGAAGTTATCAATAATTTATCAGATAATTTCGAATTAAGCACAAAGAGTAAATCGAATACAGCTTTGCAGGTCATTGATTTTACATTGAGTGGAATGGACCTTTCGAAACATCGCGATTTGAAGGTTTTATGTAAGAAACATCAGTTTGAAGAGAAGCAAAAGCAAATGCGAATGAAAGATTTTATGTCACAGAAACAAGAAAAATGTTTTGAAAATCTCGATTTTGGTCGCAAAACAAGAGAAGTATGTAGTTTTTGGACTATTTTTATTTAATGGAATATATTTCATCCAAACTATCTCTGCAGTCTGTAGAGCAGAAATTGTAGTAATAATTATATGCACAATTTTACCTTTCAGAAACAACTTGAAAAGATACAAAAAATGTTGGAGACAGAAGTTGAAATGTATCGTCTGCATTATCGTAAAAAGTTAAGCGCCCATAAAGGAAATCACAGTTATGTCCGTATACTCGGCAAAGAAGGTTATTGCGAGCATTTAATAGAAGATGAACGGCAAGACGACTATGGTGAAGTTCAGAATTGCTCGAAATCATCGGTAGCTTCAATACCGATTCTGAATTCACAGCACTCAAAAAAACACAGTTTACCTTCAAAAACAAGGGAGTCTCTTGAAAAAGAAGAACGAGCATTGTTGTTATTGCATAAAGGAAATAATCGTTTGTCCTTTGCTCGTAGGGCTAGTGAACTTCGCCGATTGCAATCAAGCAATCCTACACCACGTTCATCAGAGCGTTATTTCGTTGCTCCCACCGTAAATAAACCATATCGTTTTAGTTATCCAAAAATATTTCATTATAAAGATGAAAATGATCAAAGAATATTTATTAAAAACAAATGTGTTGAAGCAATGGATGCCGATAGAGATCAAGTACCAAAAATGGTGGATCAAACGCCGGACTTAGGTAAATTGACACAGAAATTTGCAGATGAGACTTGGCGAAAAAATGAGGAGCAATGGAGAAATGATAATGATAGTGACAATCCAGAAGTCGTACCTTCCGATCCCTATCCACGTGACATGCCACGCTTATCGTTTTACGATTGTGAGGATAAAAAACTAATGAATGATATGTTAAAGATTGCTTTGCATGAGATGAGTAAAAATCCAAAGTTTGTATTAGCCTCATTACCAGATGCACACAAGCTGCCTATGCTACGTGAGTGGATCTATCAACGCTATGGCAAAAGATATACCCATGCACAGCGTATTCAAGAAGTAAATATGTCATTAAAAATAATGAGTGTTTTACAAAGATTAAAACTAAAATCAGAGCTTCCTTCACCACATGGAATTGCTGCAAAACATAGGCAAAGCTACAAATGTCACAGTTACATTATGAAGAAGGTAAATATTTATGTTGTTATACTATACACAATAACATTTTTAAGGAAATAAGTCCAAAAACAATCAGTAAACCAATTAAAATTAAAAAAAAAAAGTAGCCACGTAAGAAGGCCTCTGCCAATAACAAAATAAACACTACACTAAACTAATACAACAATCGTTAGGTGCTTATAAATATTGCCTACGCTATGCTTAAACCTACTAATTTCTTATTATTATGGTTTTTACTTGCAGGTGAACCTAGTCAGACAGCAATACTATAATCGTCTCAATTCAGATCTTTTGACGCGCGCTCGTTACTTTTGGTTCGCGATGCGTATTGCACTATGTGCATTACCAACTCGTGCAACATTTTTTGCATATTTGCCAGCAAGAACGGCAGATAATTATCTTTTTAAGCCGTGGAAATTAAAGGAACGTATGGAGGCAAAGGAAGAATGGGATAAAAGACGATTTTTAAATAAACAGGAATTGTTAGGATTGCAATGAATATACAAATTTAAGACAAATTTTATTTGTATAATAAAATCGATTTCGTTTAGTTTGGGATGAATAAATTTTATAAACATAAACTTGTGTTCCTTTACATTTTGTAAGAGTCTTCTTTTTATATTCTCTAAACTGCATTATTCCACTCCTGAATTTTATGAAGCCTTTTATACTTTAAGAAACGCTTTTAATCACTCATCACTTTTCTTTTTATACACATTTTTTACTTATTTCATCTCATTCACCATTAGATTTAATGATACTGCTTTAGCAACACTAGTTAAGTACTCAAGCCCTTTTACATAACATTTCAAGTTTATGCTGCCCCAATTCAAGCTTATATTCAAATGTCAATAGAAATTTCAAAATCAATAAATATTTTTTTTCCGTTTATGAATATTAAAATTTTTCAACAACGTTAATCCAAATTAATTTTGTGTGTTAATTTAAATTGTAAAAATTAATTATTTTTATTTTGGAAAAGCATAACATTTTTGTTGCAACAATGTTCCTACAAAATTATGCAAAACCGACAACTAACTTTGCCGCCAGGGATATGGAGCGTCAACGTGAGTTCGTTGAAAAATATATGCGCACTGCGGATGTACCGGAATGGTATCGTGGTTTGTCAGCATTTCAATTTCAAGCTGCTAAAAATTTGCACAACGCAATTCGTGATGACCTCGAACAAGGCACTTCTCATCGTGTACGGGAAGTATTAAATTCGATCGGACTACGCCCACCAGTATCAAAGAAAAGACTAAGACTCCTCATGAGATTGAGTCGCGGATGTGATTTGGCATTTTTATGGTTTCTAAAAGATTTACACTATCAATCGGACGGACCGGGCTATAATACAAATGAGCAATTAATTTTATCATGTATAGCTTATTTAGATATGATTTTCACCATACGTGGTCTTCATGAGGTTTTACCGCCGGAACAGCCACCAAAGAAGAAAACACACAGAATGTCAAATGAACAGAGAAGACACTCAGTTCAAAGTAAATATAAAATGTATGATAAACAAAACTATTTATCAGCCCAAAGAAAAATTGGTTCCTTTAATAAACAATACAAGTTGCCATATCTTGAACATCAACGACGGCCAGGTCCATATGGAAAATCGCTATCAGCATATCCGCCGGAAGATGTATTACGGCTGGATTTTTTAGATAGATACAAAGATCCCACTTATGTTATACCAAACGAATCCAATCGTTGGTTTTCCAACTATTTACCCAGCGAAGGTCGTCAAACAGCGAATACACTTATTAATGAAAGTTTGAATACAATTTTCAATGTAACTAAACTTCCTAGCCAAGTTTTTGAAGCACAAATATTTAAAAACCTTAAATTATCTGGTAATGAAAGACGAAAAACTGAAAGGCAGTTATGTGAACATCATAAACTTATGGAAGAGATGGAGAAATGTCTAGAGCTTGAATTGCGTGTAATAGCTCAAGAGAAGTGTCGAAAATATTTTGATATGGACATGCCGAAAAAAGAAGTAAGTAATACAAGAGATGTGCACCAGAGTATATGACTAATTTGTTTGTTTTAAATATAGAAAATTGATAAACGAGGTGCCTTCTTAAGAATGACACTTATTTTTAAACCATTTTAACAAACAATTTGTTATAACCTTTCCACAGCTACGCATCGCACGTCTACGCAAACAAATTGAGAATGATGTAAATCTACATTTGATGCGGTTCAGGCAATTAGGTGAAAAGTCTCGAAGTGAATTACTCTTATGGTCTAAGGAAAACTTACACGAATGTTGTTTGAACAGTGAAACGAGTAGTACACGAAATGGATCATGTGATACCATAAAATGTAAAAATCGAACGAATGAAAAACCACAAAACCAATATACAAAAAGTGAAAGTTATATTGAACGCAAACAGAAAATTTCGAATAATGCCGAAAAGCAAATAAATACGAGGAGCGAATACAAAATTCGTGCGAAAAATTTGGAGAACTTAAGTGAACCGGAAATAATTGGTGATGGCTTGAAAAATAACAAGAGGAGAGAGAAACAAGACATTCATAGTAAAAAACCGCCATTGACTGAGAAATTTATTTTCAATAATACTTGTGAATGCAATCCGAAAGTTCATAACACTGATAGTACATATGATTATATACAAAATTACGATTATGGCCACTCGGATGCAAGAAGTGATACAAAAATATTTTTTAACGCACCCCATAAGCATACACCTTTTAAATTTGATTACCAGAAAATATTTGATATACCATGTGACGAAGAAAATCTGAATTTAAAAAGAACTTTTGTCAAAGCAATCGAGAGTGAAGAATATTTACGTAAGCTGAATACAGAATCTAAGGAAAATGTGGATGCCGCTATACAAAACTACACCGTTAAGGTGTTAAGAGAAAAAATAAAAGAGAAATTAAAGGAAGTTGTTCAAAAACCTCTAATACCAAGTGCAAAGCCACACATTAAATACTATGATCCGAATAATAAGGCATTAATGCATCGTATGCTAAAGGAAGGACTTGATAGATTAGCCAAAGATACAAGATATGTCTTACCCTCATTGCCCGATGCACATAAACTACCAGTTTTACGCTATTGGATATATCAACGTTATGGTAAAGTTTACACCAAAAAGGAAATGGTTAAGATATTTAAAAATTCGACAATACTTTTTCGAGCGCTTCTCAATATGCCCATACACGAAACACTGCCTTCGCCATTGGATCTTGGTCGATCGGTGTTTATTAATTACCGTTGTCATGATTATCTCATGAGAAAGGTATGTATTAAATTTTTTTATGCACTAAAATACTGTACACTCATTTTAAAATACTATATATATACAGTGGAACCTCTATAACTCGAACTCGAAGGGAGCGGAAAAAAAATTCGAGTTATAGAGTTTTCGAGTTACAGAGGATTTCGAGTTAGGCGGTAATAGGTTTCGAGTTAGGGAGGGGACAAACAGAAAGGAGAAAGTCAAATAAATATACATGCAAATTCACGTTACATAACTGCTCACCAACATATTTATTTACAAACTTATTTGAAAAAATCAGTAATTTGTTTTTGCTTTAAAGCAGGTTGTTCATTATCTATAGCATTATCTAAGATACAAAGAGCGGAAAATTCTTTTCTTCTGATTTGCTTGATTGTTCAATGAAATCACGTAAAGTATTTAATGCTATTCTAGCCTCTTTGATTGAAACTATTGGAGTGCATGGTATATCGATTGGATCTTCCGTATCATCTTCGTCGTTTTCGTTGCTCGGAGATAGTGAATCAAGTATCTCTTCGTCCGATAATTTTCCCGCAGTCATTACTTCATCATCACATGTTATAAAATCGTCAAAACATATTCCAGGTGCTATTGCATTCCACTCCTCAGGAGGTCGTAGACAATCATCATCTTCAACTTCTTCGGTTGTTGACGAAGAAAAACCACAATGACCAAAACAGTTTTTTATAGTGGCAGCAGTCACTTTACGCCAAGCTTTATCGGTCATCCGCAATACATCTATGGCCGTTTTTTTTTCCTTCATCTAAATCTCGCGCCATCATTCTGACGACTTCTTTGCGATATAATGATTTCAAATTTTTTATTATTGTTGAAAGTGTACTTAAAGGTATATCAAACTGTTGTGCAACATCCGTCTTTTTTTGACAAATTTTTACTGCTTCGAGTACTTGCAGTTTTTCAGCAAGACTCAGAGTTTTAAGTTTACGTTTCACACTTATTGCTTATCAGTTCGTTATAAAAACTGTTTTACGGCAGATTGTTGGTAGTGATCGTAGTTGCAGCAAAAGAGAATAAGTAAAAATTTGAGCTTCGCATCCTCAGCTTCTTGAAAAAGTCGCAAGTAGCTGCGCGCCAATCAAATCATTAGCTTTGCAAGCTACTGGGGGGAGTGAGAAAACTATAGTCTGTTCTCTCCCTCCACCAGCTTGCAAGTCAAACTATAGTCAAAATTAATTCAATATTCGAGATACAGAGGTCTGAGTGTAGGTATTCGAGTTACGGAGAGTAAAAATATACAGAAATAGCTTCTAGGGACTCGCTGAGTATTTCGAGTAATAGAGGGTTAAAATTTCGAGTAACGGAGGTTTTACGGCTTGTAGGGAAGGGGATGAAATATTTCTTCGAGTTGGAGAGGTTTTCGACTTATCGAGTTTCGACTTACAGAGGTTCCACTGTATATATATATATATGAAGATATATTTTATATAAATAATATATTTTTTTATATTTTTCAGTCTGATAATATACGCCGATTATTTTATGATCGTGTCGACAAGGCAATTATGCAACAATCACGTCATCTCTTTATAGCCATGACGCCATATATATACGCTGGCCGCTCACCGAATAAAACAATATTCGCTTATTTACCATCACATCCCAGTGATATACAGCATTTTCGAGTGTGGAGCTCACGCAACATGCGGTTAAAACGAAAGTCATCAAATTTAAAACTTAGGTCGGGTGCACGTTATTAAGAACAGAATGGATTTCTAAATTTATTAATATTTATTGAAGTATCAGAAGTTTTAGTATTTAAGTGCTCGTAAAAGTTCATTTGCAGAATCAGGTCAACTTTTGTTTTTTGACTATGCTGTCCGAATTCTGCAAATATTTTGTGAGTACTTAGTACTTAAACATTGTAGTTTGATGCTCAAACTGTCTGGGAGTCTTAAGACGGAAAGTTGTGAAGCTACAGTTATTCGATTCTTTTGTACATACATATATTTATAATTTGAAAGTTAATTTTTTTGTTTCAAAATTTGTCACGTGTTTAATAGCAGATTTTTATTTTTAATAAAATATTTGTAATTTTAACGCACTATTTAATTTTGGTGATTTATTAATTGAGCATAAATATTTAAACACACATACAAGTTCATTTGCAGAGTTTAGTTAGTTTTTTTTTTGCCAAATTCTACAAATATTTTGTTAGTACTTAGACATTGCAATTTGGTCCTCAAACTGTCTGTCAGGTTTAAGCCGGAATGGTGTAGAGCTGCAGTTATTTTATGCTTTAGTAACATATGTACATACATACATACTAAAAAATACTATATTTATAATGTTTGAGTTAATATTTTTGTTTCTAAAATTTTTACGTGTTTAATAGCAGACTTTTATTTTTAATAAAATATTTTTTAATAAATTATTTGTAAATTTGAAGCAGCTTAAATGTATTACTAAAATAACTTTGTTTTAAGAATTTGAATAATCTTAACCCTTTCGCTACTGCGGGGACACTGGTGTCCCACGGAATGTTCGCTTGACCCTGCAACTCGTTATTTGCATTGTAAGTTCAACCAAAATTTCCCAATCAGTAGCCATGAACAATGTTTAAAATTTACCGTTATCGGTGACGCACGTGGTTTCTTTCGTTGTTTGTTTTTAGCAGTTGTTCTTGAGAAGTGAGTTCGATCGGGCCAATTTTGTGCATTATTTATAGAAAAAAACGCATTTATTTCAAAGAAGTGTTGTTTTTCCTAAAGAAAAATACTTTACTGAAAGCGGTAAGTAAATAAATTTGGTTTTATAAGTGCTTTATAAAAGAATTAAAAGAAAAAACAAATCTGGGACGTATGTGTCCCAATAGGGTTTCATAGAGGGACACATATGTCCCAGCAGTATGTTGTGGCACACAGTTATGTTTTCCTTTTGCTGAGTTGTAGGACGCAAAAAAAATGACTAAACTAAATTCCGAAGAAATAACTGCTGTCCTTTATGAAGATGAAGATGAGACCAGTGCTTCGGAAACTGATTTTAGTGAAGGTAGTGAAGATAATTATCAACCTCCGCCTTCCGAAACTTCCAATGATGATTCTCCTAGTGACTCAGAAGGCAGTCAATTTAGCGAAAAATCTTTTGTCTGTCTTGATGATGATCATCCTACTCCCGTAATTGAGGAACCTCCTACAGCCACAGTTATTTGGAGGACACCGGATAATTCGTTTATTCCCAGAAAATCGGTTACAAGTCAGCGGCAATGCAAAATTTCTGAACACATTTCACGTCGTTCGACGCCCTATCAAATTTTTCGGAAATTATTTCCAAGAAGCATGTCAATGTACATCGCTCAGTGCACCAACGAGAGGCTCAAGAAAATACCTGTAGCGGGGCAGAACAGAAAAAAAGTTCTTCACCCAGACTCAGGCGAAATTGATATAATACTTGGATGCATGTTTATTATGTCGTACAACCATGTGCCATCGCTGAAACACTATTGGTCAAATCATGCTTCATTGAGCAACCAATCTATAAAATCAGCCATATCACGCGATCGTTTTGAGCAGATAATGTCTAAGTTATATTTTGCTCCTGTGGACAAGCCTGCAGATGCAGGAAAAACATATTACATAGACGACTTCATTAACTGCTTGAAAAAAACTTTCAAAATCTGCCGCGACGATAGCAGCTTCCAAAGCATCGATGAGCAAATGACGAAATTCAAAGGACGTTCCTCGCTCAAACAATATATGCCTTTAAAACCAGTAAAACGGGGCATCAAAATGTGGCTTCGTTGCGATGCTTTGACTGGATACACCTATGACATGAACATTTACAGTGGAAAAGAAGGACCTGGACTTGAAGGAACACTCGGAGAACGAGTTGTGAAGGATCTTGCAGCTACGATTTCAAACCCGGACGTGACACTTTGCTTTGATCGCTTTTTTACATCAGTTCATCTCCTTTACAATATACAATATCCAGCTTTGGGAACATGCATGTCTAATCGCAAGAATGTCCCCAAAATTCCAGAAAAATTGCAACGAGGTGAAGGCATTTTCAAAGTTAATTCTGCAGGTAATTTGTACTAATTTAAATTGTACTTATTTTCTTTATTTTGATATTTGTAACTTCCTTGATTCCAGGTACTATCGCCGTAAAGTGGCAGGACGTCAAGGAAGTTATGCTGCTCAGTAACTGCCACACATCTGAAATGACCACTGTTATTCGCAAAATGAAATATGGCACTGAGGAAGAAATTCCGTGTCCTGAGATCGTAAAGACTTATCGCGCTATAATGGGTGGTGTCGACTTAGCAGACCAAATGTCGGGATTATATGATATAAACAGGAAGTCAAACAAATGGTGGAAAAAAGTTTTTTACCGTGGTATGATGATGGCTGCAGTGAATGCCTGGATTATACATACGGAGCTGAACAGAGAGAAAAAGCCTTTTTTGACAGTCCTTGTTGAAATTGCTGAGGCGCTTATTGAGGAAGGTAAGGAATCTACTGCAAACAAACGATCTCGTCGGCTTGGAAGATCTTCGAATATGTATAAAGTAATGAGAAACGTTGGAGAGCATTTGCCCATAGAGGGGTCTACAAGACGCCGATGCACAGCATGCGCCCAGCGAAAAGTTGAAAAAAGAACAAAAATTGTTTGTCAAGCCTGTAAATTGCCATTTTGTATGAATTGTTTCGCTTCAGCACATTCATAAGTTGTATAAAATAAATATTATATACAAAAAGTTTTTCCTGTAGTTTGAACCCTGCTGGGATGAATATGTCCCACCATAAAATCCTATTGGGACTAAAATGTCCCACCCCAAAAACACCCTTTCCACATAAGTTACGTGCTTCGTTTGATTTGTACGCTTCTAAAGTCCCATTGGGTTTCCAAAATGTCGAAAATAAAGTTTGTGCAAGCGCCTTACAAAAGTCGGAGCGAAAGGGTTAAGTACACTGCATGATTCACTGTTTATTTGTTTCGCTTTAATTGCTATTTATTAATATCGTATAAGTTTGTCTGTTAATGCTCAGTTGGCTTAAGATCAATGGCGGCTTCCCGTTTTACTTATTGCGTACTTATGTACATGTACAAATACATATATAAATCGCACGCCTGTTGTTCACTTTTCACTGCTTATCACACACACTTCATTACTATAGCTTATTTACATCTGTAATTTATATTTATCTTAAGCAAATTACAACAAATTTAAATCATTTTAAATACAGTTTCTCACATGCTGTATGAAATAAATTTGCAACTAATTTTCGACAACTCATAAAAAATAGTGGCTTCACATCCGCTATGTAGGTATAAAGCAAGAGGAAATACTGGAAAGTCTTTGCGGAAGTGTGGTCATTCACAATAGTGGGTTATAAACTTAAAGCGTTGCTATTTAAAAAGTTAGAGAAGCGTTAAGAAATAAGCATATTGCAAAATTTGCGGTTGTAAATAATTGATATTTAACCCTTATGTCTACATGTAGTAAAAAAAAGTTGAACATTTTTAACTGTCAGTAAAATAATAAATTTTTACATCATGTAGTTTTACACAAATTTTCTTAGCTATTGAAATTGGTTTCTGTTTACCAATAAAATTACTAATTATCACCAAATTTATCAAATTTACGTGCAATATTGGTCCAACCTACTCTTATTGCGAATTTATAAATTATTTTTAATAGTTCAACGAAACAAATTATTTTGTAAAAGTCCCCAAGTTTAAAATAAAATTCGCTCAATATGTTTTCCGGCATGAAACGTGCAACCAGATTAGAAGCGCAGAACACGAAACGTAATCGTCGCATAATTGAGGAATTCGTAAAGAGTGTTGACGTGCCAAATTGGTACCGTGGTTTATCATCCTTTCAAATATCGGCTGCCTATCAATTACATTATGCCATACGTGATGATCTTGAGCAGGGTACAACCGATCGTGTAATGCATTTGATAAATCGTCTTGGCTTACGACCATCTATAAGTAAACAAAATATACAATTTATGATGTTTCTAAGTGGTGGCAATGATTTGGCTCTATTGTGGTTCATCAAGGAATTATTCTACAAATCCGATGGTCCCGATTATAATCTTAATGAGCAATTAATTTTATCAAGTATTGCACATTTGGACACATTATATACACTGCGTGGTTTGGATAGCATACTGCCACCGGAGCAGCCAACAAAAGAGGAAATTCGTCGTATGGCCCGACAGAAAATTGCCAAACAAAAATTGCAATTCCAGTCGACTGAAATTGAAGAAAGAACGGTGAATAGCGTTAAAGTGCATTATAAACTGCCATATTTTGATGAATTGGTACGACCACGACCTTATCATAATTGTTTAACCGCATTTCCACCGACTTATCAAACTAAAATGATATTCGAAGATGTACTTCGCGACCCGAATCATGTAATACCGAATGCAAACAATCGCTGGTTCGCCGATTATCAGTTGCATCCCGGCAAGAAGACGGGTGTGGAAATGTTAAATGAAAAAATGGATGCCATTTTTGAATCGAAATTCCCTAGACAATCGCTGATGCTTAAGAATGTATTCAACAAACACTTTTCGAACTTATTAGAGCCAAAATTTTCAAATGACAATGATAAAATGAAAAGGAATTTATGCCTACACCATAAGGCATTAGCGGATATGGAGATACGACTGGAACATGAATTACGAGTGAGAGCGCGCAATAAATGCATGAAATATTTTGATGCCGAAACGCCAAAAAAAGAGGTTAGAAGTTAATGACTAAGCGCGTTTAAGTTTATTCAGTATACATATAGAGAGCTTGTAAAATCTTGGTTAACACGCAGTACTATCTGTCTTAACACAACCTACCCTAACCTAAAAGTTCTTTCTTAGCCCTTTTACTATCTTCCCTTCACACAGGAACGCATTGCACGCATACGCCAGCAGATTGAGAAAGACGTTAATGAACGTGTGAAACAATTTAAGCGATTGGCTGATCGGACGCGCAGTCACCTAGATCTTTGGTCGAAATCGTATGACGATATGGGAACGTGCAGCTCAATTGAAACTATAGCCGTTGATAATAATAATTGTAATCGTTTAAGTGGCGGCACACAACATAAATTGTCGGCATTCACAAGCCGAAGTCAAAGTTATTTAACACAAAATGATTATACTTCTGGCTATCAAAGTGATTTAAGATGTGAAAATCATAAGAACAACTCTTCTGTGACCGAAAAAAAATATTTTAAATACAATATGGATGATTGTTTCAATCTCAACACGGAAACGAGGGCAAAATGTTGTAAGGAATGTAAAGGCGTAGCAGAAACTACGCGACGCCAACGCTCGTCACGCAACGTTTCTAAAATACAGCGTATACGTGAAATATTACATCGGACGCCATGCGATTGTGGCTATAATTATGTAAAGAAATACGATTATGGCCATTCGGAGTTGGCGCAAGACGAAACTGAAGAATATTTCCGCGCGCCGGATACAAATCGTCCCTACTTGTTTGACTACCCGAAAGTATTTGACAACAGGGATCCACGCAAGGAGCATAGTCGCATGAATGTGCAAAAGACCTTTCTTAAAGTTATAAATAGTGATTTAAATTTAGATAAAAATGATCCAAATGCACCGCAAAATCTTGATGAAGCCGTAAAAGAATATGCGAAAAAAATATTCAAAGAAGGTGTGACAGCGAAGAATATTGAACTCGCTGAACAAGAAGAATTGGAGAAAAATAGACGACGATATGCATTTTTGGATGTTGAAATGGATTACTATGATCCAGATGATCGTAAATTAATGCAAAGTATGCTCAAAAATGCACTCGATCATTTGGCTAAAGATCCGAAATATGTATTAGCTTCTATGCCGGATGCACACAAGCTGCCTTCGCTACTTGCTTGGATGGAGACACGTTACGGCAAAACGTATACGCGTGAACAGCTACGTAACGTGCACATTGCGTCTGCGCCCACATTCCACGCTTTGAAACAGATGACCGTAGATGTTATGATGCCCTCTGCCAAGAATCTAGGCGATGCCATATTTGTGAATTATAATTGCAGAGATTATCTCATGAAAAAGGTTAATGGGTGTTGTTGTTGTTTTTTTTTCTTCTAGGAGAGCACTTCACTTTATATTTATGTAAATTTTCATTATTTAAATACTTCTTTTTATATTTTTTAGACCGAAAAGCTGCGTAATGACTATTATAAAAAAGTGAACGATTCCATTATGGCTCAATCGCGTGCTTTCTACTTAGCAATTAAGCCGTATGTATGTAATCATCCCAGACATACTTTCTTTGCGTATATGCCCTCACGTGAAGCGGATATACAACATTTCCGTATATGGCGTCCACACGAACACATGCCGGCCAAGGATGAATTCTTCAAGCGGAAATGTCGTGCTATAAGACTGGCGAACCGATTCTACTAAGTTCAGTCGCATTTTCGGCTGGGGATGTAGTGTTGTAAGCGTAAAGGATGTTTAGCGATTTAATGTTTATACTCTTTTTTTCGTCGGTATGGTATGTACAAAAAAAATTTGTATCGAGTGACGTACAGAATTTTGCATTAATTTTCTTTGAAAATAACGCGTCTAGTCGCGAAACACAATTTTTGCAAAGTTTTTTATGTCCATTATCTTATCACAAATTTTTGCCTAAAAATTAAAGAAATGCTTTGATACATATATAAAATAATTTAACTTGACGTCTTGTGAACGGAAGATGATTGTACTCGACCAAAATGGCGTAAGTGTTTCCGTTATTGCTGCAAAAGAGGAAGGAAATGTAAAACAACCATTCACAATAGCCTTTTAGACAAGTTTTTATACTGGTTTATGACGTCTTATATCTTTCTCTGATAAAAAAAATGAATTTTTTCCCTTGACTTGTATGCTTCTCTAGTGTTAATTGGTTATATACATAAACGGTTATTTATTTATATTGCAAAGAAATTTTCCCAAACCGCTCAAGGGTTAAAAGTATTTCAATTCCCGGGCAAGTATAGTAATTCACAATAAATACAATTTCAGCTGTTTCGGTATTTTGTGTTTTCCCTTCAACGCCAACAACAAAAACAGCAAAAATTTAATTTGCACCAATAGCAGAAAATAATCAATAACAAATGTGTTGCTAGTCTATAAAAAGTTTTGAAAATGAATCGTAATAAAATTTCCTTTGGGAAAATTAATCTTAACCCAAATAAACCCGCCGTTACGGCCGAAAAGCCAAATGAAAGTGAGCATGTACCAACGATTTCAGCCGTGACCGGCGGAGGATTCAAGAAAATGGGTAAAGAACAGCTTATACGTCAAGTGGAAGAGGTAACTGACGATATGGAAAGTCAGCATCTTAAGGAAGTTATGGGTATTAGCGGTTTTGGACGTAAAGCAGCAAAAGTTTTCGATATTAATGTGAGCATATCAAGGAAAACATGAATTTAAAAAATTTAAAAAGTATGTGCTATTATTATTTACAGGAACAAATAGCGAAAGCGCGTGAAGTAGCGCCACCAAAGCCACGCACAGAACTTGAGCAAGAGAAAAAAGCAGGTGATGATGATTCCGATGACGAACCCGTGTTTGGACCTTTGCCCACCGACGCAATAGGTGGTGAAACAGAGCCGAAAAAGCAAGCAAAAAAGTCCAACGCAGACAGTGATGATGATGATGACAGCGAAGATGAAGATGATGACGATGATAAGTTGGAACGAAAAATACCGAATACACATGAGGTGCAAATGCAACATGGTTCACGTGCTGTGCTCGCACTCGCGGGTGATCCTGCGGGTGCACGCTTGGTTTCCGGCTCAATCGATTATGATATGTGCTTTTGGGATTTCGCCGGCATGGATGCGGCAATGCGTAGTTTCCGTACCATACAACCGTGTGAGAATTATCCCATACGCTCGTTACACTATTCGGTCACCGGGGATATGATACTGGTGGTATCGGGTAATTCGCAGGCAAAAATACTTGATCGTGATGGATTTGAAAAAATGGAATGTGTTAAGGGTGATCAGTATATAAGCGATATGGCACGTACAAAGGGTCACACCGCACAACTCACCTCCGGGTGCTGGCATCCGTATACCCGGGAGGAATTTCTTACCGCTGCATTGGATGGCACATTACGTATTTGGCATGGACTGAAGTCAAAGGAACAAAAAAATGTTATTAAAACACGTGCACAAGGTGGTCTACGTACCAATGCCTCGGCGTGCACATTTAACCGTGACGCTACACTGATTGCGGCAGGTTGTGTAGATGGTTCGATACAAATGTGGGATACGCGTAAAATGTTCGTTAACACCACCCATTGTTTACGTGGTGCTCACCAAAAAGGTGCAGAAATAAGTTCAATACAATTCTCTTACTTGGGCACGCAGTTGGCCACGCGTTCCAATGATGAAACCATGAAATTGTGGGATTTACGAAAGTTTAAAGAACCACTGCATACTTGGACTGATTTATTTTCTCGTTATGATACTACAGACTGTTGCTTCAGTCCGGATGATAAGATGCTGGTAACAGGTGAATCCATACCAAAAGGTGCCAAAGAAGCACAATTGCACTTCTACAGCACACAAACGTTCGAAGAGGTGAAGCGCATCGGTGTTACCGACTCACATATAATAAAAACCCTATGGCATCCAAAGTTGAATCAGATATTTGTGGGTTGTGGAAATGGTGTCATAAAATGTTATTACGATGAGTTGCAGAGTTCCCGTGGTGCGAAATTATGTGTTGTTAAAACACATCGCAAAAAGAAACACACCGAAATGATTGGTGTATCTCAAATCATAACGCCACACGCGCTACCCATGTTTAGACAGGAGAAATCCAAATCGTCACGTAAAAAAATGGAGAAAGAACGTTTGGATCCGGTAAAATCTCATCGTCCAGATTTGCCAATCACCAGCGGTCAAGGTGGCCGCGTGGCGAGCTCTGGTGGCACGCTATCCTCATATGTCATAAGAAATTTGGGTTTGAGCAAACGTGTCGATGACGATCAAGATCCACGTGAAGCAATTTTGAAATATGCAAAGGAAGCCGAAGAGAATCCGTATTGGATAGCACCGGCTTATAAAAAAACACAGCCGAAGCCAATATTTACAGACTCCACCGGCGAACCGGATGCAAAGAAGGCTAAAGAGGAGTAATTAAGTTAGAATGCTATATATAATTAAATTTAAATTTAGTCTCCATTATACAAATAAACATACACTAACCAAGTTTTTTGTTTTCCATATCTTTGTTTTAATCGTAAGAAAATGCAGCTTATATGTGTTCTAAACTTAGGAGTTATTAAATTTCTGCCCGCGCCAGGCCATCCTGTAGACGATAGCAATCGCTAGCTATTTTCCATTTATCTTCCTGTGCGGTAATAATGAAGGTTTGCTGAAATGGCCTCGCACTATCGTCTGCATAGCGTACCGTGCCACCGACTTGTATCATATAAGTAAGTTGACCGCCAACAGCTTCATCGACAATCGGTTGTGCATCTAAGGTTGTTATTGTGTGCTCGGACGTAGGCAAATCGATTAGATATTTTTGTATATTGTCTTTGCCGCTTGAACCATTACCATTCCAAACAAGTAAGCCATTGTCAAGGTATAAGCGACCCATATGCTAAATTGGAAGATGGAATATATGCGTTAGATATTGTATTTTTCATTAAACACAATGTATATGTTTACATGTCGTCGTTTGTCGAAAGATGTGTAGAATAGTTTGGTGAAGTCCTCAGCTGTGCGGCAACATGATTCCACTTTACTACGTAATACCTGGGAATAAATAATTTTATATTTGCATTAGTCATTCAAAGACGATCTATATAAAGATACATACACTGTCCATTTTTCAAAAATGTATGCCTTAAATTAAGTGTAATTTTATTATAAGTTATAAGAATTGCAAATAAATGTGAAATATGAATGCACACATTTGTTTTGGTTTTTGACATTAGAAAGGCCAATTTCCCACGAGTTGCCGGATCACAAAGGTAGCAAATATTTCTCATATGACAAACTTAATTCTTCTTCATATTTCAACAAATTTTTACAGCTTTAGCTTTTAATTATAATATCCATGCATCATTTATTATTTTATACCACATAAAATTTGTATGTGCATTCAGCCGGCAGCACTATAAAAAGTCAACCTGAATTGTTTGACGAATGACTACTGTGAATCGTACTTTTGCTTCTTCTTGCTGCTGTCAAAAGACGCCGAATAATTTGCGAAAAAGCGTTTATTTCTATTCCAACAATTTAATTTGTGTTTTTTTTTATTTCGCAACTATTATCGCCAAAAAATTTAACAAAATAGAAAGGAATTAAGATAAGTAGATCTAAAAATTCTACGAAATGGCGGACACATTGGAATATAGTGATATAACATCTGAAATTCGTGGCGTTTTGGTAAGTTTTTGCGTGCCCATGCCGGTCGCATTCCTGTACAACGCACGTTTCCTTTATTGTATTTTGAACATCTGCTTCGATTTTTTTTTTACAGACACCTGGCCGCTTAAAGCTGACTGATCAACATATAATATTTAAAAATAGTAAAACAGGCAAAGTAGAACAAATTGCAGCAGACGATATAGATTTAATAAACTCACAAAAATTTGTCGGTAATTGGGGTTTACGTGTATTCACCAAGAATGGTACTCTCCATCGTTTTTGTGGTTTCCGCGATTCGGAAAATGAAAAATTAGGAAAGTTTTTAAAGAAAGCGTACAATCAGGACTTGGTGGAAAAGGAGTTGTGTGTCAAAGGCTGGAATTGGGGTACAGCACGTTTCAAGGGATCTGCCCTCAGTTTTGACAAGGATACTAAGACCATTTTCGAAATACCACTGCAACATGTGTCCCAATGTATGACCGGCAAAAATGAGGTGACATTGGAATTTCATCAGAGTGATGATGCATCTGTTGGTTTGTTGGAAATGCGTTTCCATATACCCACTATTGAGTCAGCGGAGGAAGACCCAGTGGAAAGCTTCCAGAATAATGTAATGAGCAAAGCTTCTGTTATATCGGCATCAGGCGATGCTATTGCTATTTTCCGAGAAATACACTGTCTTACGCCGCGTGGTCGTTACGATATTAAAATCTTTTCAACATTCTTTCAATTGCACGGTAAAACTTTCGATTACAAAATACCAATGGATTCTGTGTTGCGTCTATTCTTGTTGCCGCACAAAGACAGTAGGCAAATGTTTCTCGTGCTCTCGTTGGATCCACCAATTAAGCAAGGTCAAACGCGTTATCACTTTTTAGTATTGCTCTTTGGGCCGGAAGAAGAGACTTCCATTGAATTGCCATTCACAGAAGAAGAGCTGAAGGAGAAGTATGAAGGGAAAATTGAGAAAGAACTTTCCGGCCCATTGTATGAGGTAATGGGTAAAGTGATGAAAGTTTTGATTGGCCGCAAAATTACTGGACCAGGCAATTTTATTGGGTTAGTAGTATATTTTTTTATATCGTTTTTAAAATTATTTATAATATCTTTTCTTAACAGCCACTCCGGCACTGCAGCTATTGGTTGTTCGTTCAAAGCCGCCGCTGGTTATCTGTATCCACTGGAACGTGGTTTCATCTACATACACAAACCGCCCGTACATATACGATTTGAAGAAATCGCTACGGTTAATTTCGCACGTAGCGGCGGTTCAACGCGTAGCTTCGATTTTGAGATTACCTTAAAGAATAGCACCGTGCATACGTTTAGTTCCATCGAAAAGGAGGAATATTCCAAACTTTTCGATTACATACAACAGAAGAAACTGCGCGTCAGCAATATTGGCAAAGATAAGGGTGGCTACAATGATGTTGACTTTGGCAATTCGGACAACGAGAACGAGCCAGATGCTTACTTGGCGCGTGTAAAGGCTGAAGCACGCGAAAAAGACTCGGACGATGACGAGGGCTCAGAAGAAGAGTCTACGGATGAAGACTTCAAGCCGAATGAAGCGGAATCCGATGTGGCTGAAGAGTACGATAGTAATGTACAAAGCGATAGCGAAGACTCCGATGCCAGCGGTGGTGGTGGCGGTGGCGCTGGCGCTGGTGGTTCGGATTCAGGCGCAGAAAAGAAGAGCAAACCTAAGAAAGAGAAAAAAGAAAAGAAGGAACGCAAAGAGCGTGTGGTGAGTTGCAAAACACTAAATGATTTTCGTCTGCAATGCAATTTTATATATAAAAAATATTATTTTTTTTTTTGTTTTTTTTTTCTTCAGAAAAAGACCACCAAAAGCAAGAAAGATGCTAATAAACCAAAACGCGCCACTACGGCTTTCATGCTTTGGCTAAACGAAAGTCGTGATCAAATTAGAAAAGATAATCCCGGTCTAAAAATTACCGAAGTTGCCAAAAAGGGTGGGGAAATGTGGAAGGAACTCAAGGATAAATCCAAATGGGAAGAGCTCGCAGCCAAGGATAAGCAACGCTATCAAGACGAAATGAAAGATTATAAACCACCAGCTAACGAGGATAGTGGCAGCAAATCGGGTGCAGCCAAGAAACGTAAGAAGGAATCGCCAACCAAGAAATCACCAGCCAGTGCTGGCGGTTTCAAGAGCAAAGAGTACATTTCCGATGATGAATCCTCCTCGGGCGAGGACAAAAAAGATGGATCCGGCGCTGTAGATTCAGAACCGAAGAAGAAGAAGAGCAAAGGGGTAAGTACCAAAAAAAAAAAAAAAAAAAAATAGCAGAAAGTACTAATTCTAATAATTTTACTTTATTTTCACCGTAGTCAAGTAAATCTGGCAGCAAAGATGATAAGAAGAAAAGTAAGAAGGAAGAAAGTGAGGAGGAGAGTGAAGGTTCCGCCAGCGGCGGCAGTGAGGAGGACGACGAAGAGGACGAAGCTAGCGATGATGGCGAAGACAGTGATTAGACATTTACGCAGGCACAGATATCTATTTGAATACATATATTTTTTGTGTACTTCGTCTCAATTGTTGTTTTAAGTGCTTAGTTTTGTAATACTTCACATAAATATATAAAAATAATGTTAAGCTGCCACTTAGTTATAAAAAAAAAAATTTCTGGAAGTTGATATTACAACAAAATACAGATTAAATATGAATGTAAAGCGTGTTTCTTTCTAAGAAAACGGAGGACCAAATATTTTTCATTATCCACGGGTCTATGCCCCGAAACTGTTGGCCTGTTTGATTCCACCTTTGCTACAATATCGGTTGCCATGTATATACCAGGCGCTCAACAACGCCGCCAATATGTCCGGGGAACTATTACCCACTACTGGCAGACCTCCACGGTCCAACAGAGCTCTTCGCAAGGTTCAGGGGGTTATGGAAAAGGTTAAAAGCCTTGTTGATGCTAAAATTTCGCGCTTAACGAAAGAAGCCTCCTTCCTCATGGTCCTTAGGTTGTTGAATTGGGAAATATTGTATTAAAGGAGTGTCAGACCTTGGTCAAACCTCCGCTATTCCTCCTCTCCTCAAAAGCAACGACTCTTTATGGGTTGCTGCACTGCCATAAACAACTTCGTAACCTCTCTCAGCCAAAACTGACCCAGGGATGACACTGCAACAAGTTCAGAACCTTTGACACAATCTCATTATCGGATGGACCATGGACCGTATGAAAGGTTGGAGCTGGATTTGAGCCATGAAACCCAAACAATCCGAGCGCAACTAATGCATGGATATTATATTAGACCTAAGGTTCCGTTTGAAATGTGGTGGGGCTTGCACAGCATATCATTATACTCCTCACCGCGAAGCATAGATGTTTCGGTGAGGAGGAAGTGTTGCTCCGGTGACATTCGAAAGTTTCACATACATATAATTCGGACCACGACGAATTCAATCAGCCTCAACCCATTTGGGTACTGGTTAATCATCGATACTATCTTTGGCTAATACATATCAAAGCTATTACCGTTAATTACTTTCTGATTAGTAAACTTTTGAAGTTTGGTTTGAATGTTTTTTTTTTTAGAAATTTCATACAAATTACAGTTAGTACGTTTACCGTTTACCGTGCAGCAAGCACGCATTTGCGGAAATTTTCTATCGAAATAATTTGAAATATGTGTACTGTTATCTTTGCGACGTTAATATTTTTGCAGATTTTTTGTGAGGTAAACAAATTTTTTAGTATTAGTTTACAATTTTATATGAATTTTTTTTACAAAAATTTTTTAACAAAAATTTCAGTGTCTTTCCTTGGAAAAATTCACAAATTTGCAATGTACGGCATTTGATGAGGGATTTGTCACATTTGACTTCTGTCGCTTACGCGCAGTGAAGCGTGATGTAAATGAGCTCTCGATAAAGCTAAAATTTTTGCAACCAACGGATAGTATGCAGAATGTGAGGGTGAGAGGAGAGAATGAAATAAGTTATTTATTTATATTTATTTTTTAGTTTTTTTGTTAATTATTTTTATCAATTAACTCTCTCTCTCTCTTTCTCCCTCTCTCTCTCTGTACAGCTACGCATCCAGCTAATGCAAAAAGTTAGCGGTTACAGACCCTTTCTCTATGATATCACCACCGACTTGTGTGAGTATCTGGAGAAGCGCAATCATCCATTTTTAAATATTATTTTCGGTGAATTTAGTAATCATTCATTGGCGGCGCAAAAATGTCCCTTAAGTGTGAGTATTTCAATATGAATTTTTTTTTTATTTTTTTATACATTTTGTTTTTTTTTTTTTAATTTTTTTTTCATATATACCACGTATATTTTTTTTTATAAAACAAGTTTCTTAATTTTCCTTTCGATTAAATATTTCTATTCTTAAAATTTTTTATAAACATATTTATTTTTCTGGTATTTTTTTTTATAAAAATTTTATTTTTTTTAATTTTTTTAAATTTTTGTTAAGTAAATAAAAAAATTATTTCTTAAATTTGCAAAAAACAATTTTATCTTATATAAAAAAAATTTATTCATCTTATATTTTTCCTAAAAAAATTCTATTACGATTTTTGTTTAATAAAAAATATTTTCTTAAAATTTAAAATAAAAAATTATTTTCCTTGTATTTTTTACAATAAATTTTATTCATCTTATATTTTTCATAAAACAAATTATTCACCTTATATTTTTAATAAAAAATGTATTCATCTTATATTTTTATAAAAAATATTTTTGTTATGATTTAGGAAAAAATTTTTTTTCTTAAGTTTGAAAAATTTATTTATGTTATATTTTTTATAAAAAATATTTTTATTATGATTTAGAAAAAAAGTTTTAATTTAAAATAAAAAAATATTTTCCTTGTATTTTTTTACAATAAAATTTATTCATCTTATATTTTTAATAAAAAATGTATTCATCTTATATTTTTATAAAAAAATATTTTTATTATGATTTAGGAAAAAAAAAATTTTCTTGAGTTTGAAAAATTTATACATCTTATATTTTTTATAAAAACATGTATTTACCTTATATTTTTTATAAAAAATATTTTTACTATGATTTAGAAAAAAAAAAGTTTAAATTTAAAATAAAAAATTATTTTCCTTGTATTTTTTACAATAAAATTTATTCATCTTATATTTTTCATAAAAAAATGTATTCATCTTATATTTTTTATTAAAAATATATTTATTATGATTTAGGAAAAAAACTTTTTCTTAAGTTTAAAATTAAAAAATATTTTTCTTATATTTTTTATCAAAACTTATATATCTCTTATATTTATTTTTATAATAAATTTTTTTTAGATTATGAAATTTTTATATAAAACTTATTTTTTTTATGTATTTTTTATAAAAAGAAGTAATTTTCTTATATTATATTTTTTCATATTTTCCTTATATTTTATACTAAAAAATTTTATATTTATTTTTGCAATACATTTTTTTTTTAGATTATATAATTTTTATATAAAATTTATTTTTTATATTATATTATATTTTTTCATATTTTCTTTATATTGCATTTTATTTATTTTTACAATACAATTTTTTCTTTAGATTGTGAAATTTTTATATAAAACTTATTTTTTTTTATGAATTTTTATAAAAAGAAATAATTTTCTTATATTATATTTTTTTCATATTTTCCTTATATTTTATACTAAAAAAAATTTATATTTATTTTTGCAATAATTTTTTTTTAAGTTATGAAATTTTTATATAAAACTTATTTTCTTTATGTATTTTTTATAAAAAGAAATAATTTTCTTATATTATATTTTTTTCGTATTTTCCTTATATTGTATACTAAAAAATTTTTATATTTATTTTTACAATACATTTTTGTTTTAGTTTATGAAATTTTTATATAAAACTTATTTTTTATATTATATTATATTTTTTCATATTTTTCTTACATTTTATACTAAAAATATTTTTTTATTATATGTTTAATACAAAAACTTACTTTTCTTACATGATATTTTTTTAAGCTCATTTTTTCTATATTATTTTATAAAAAAAAATTAATTTTTCTTATATTTTCATTGTATAAAACAAGTTATAATTTATTTTTCTTATTTTTTTATAAAAAAAAGTTTATTTTTATAAAAATTTGCTTTTCTTCTACATATTTTTATTTATTTTTCTAATACTATTTTTAATTCTATTTCTTTTAATTTTTTATAAAAATTTTATGTCATAATATTTAAAGGATTTTTCTTTTAATACCTTTTGTAAATAAATTATTTTCTTTATAATTGTTTGAAATAAATATGTTCATGCTATATTTTTTTATAAAACAATTTATTTGACTGAAAAAAATCATTTTTTTTTTATTTTTTATAAAAAATATATTTATCTTTTATTTTTTCTAAAAAGATTTATTTCTATTATACCGTTTTTGATAAAAATATTTTATTTTTAAATTATGTTTCTTATTTTTCTTGAATTTCTTATATATTTTTATAATAAAATTTAATTTTTTTTAAAGGTTTTTACTTTTAATTAACGGCCTAAAAGCTCAAACGCACTACACTATAAATATATATGTATATATGTGCATTAGCCCAAAATACAAACCAGAATTAATTTTCTAATATTTGTTTTTTTTTTTTAATTTATTTCTCTTATACTTTATTCTATTTAATTTTTTTTCTTTAAAATAGATTAATAAAAAAATTGTATTTTTCATATTTATTGATAATAAAATTTCTTATTATATTTTTTATACAATATTTTATTTTTATTATATTTTTTTTTAATGAACTTATTTTTCTCTATAAATTTTTTTATATTAAAAAGGAGATATTTTTTTTATATATATTTTTTTAATTTATTTTCTTTATATTTTTTTATAATAAATTTTTTCTTCGATTTTTTGACACAATATTGAATATTTATAAAATAATTTATTATGTTTTCATTATATATATTTATAAAAAGACTTATTTTTATTATATACATACATATTTTTTTAAATTTATATTTGTTATATATTTTTATAATAAGTTTTTTATATTTTTTACACAATAATATATTTTTCATATTTAATTTATTAATCTTTTAATACATTTTTTAAATAATTTTTCAATTTTGTTTTTATAATTTTTTTTTATAATTAAATAACCTTTCTTATATTTTTTTAATGTTTAAAATATAAATATTTTATTTGTTCATTTTTGTATTTTTTTTAGAATGAGCTTACGATTATGCAGCTGCCGTTCCCCAGCCATATGCTGAAGGTATTGCCATTGCCGAAAAATGAATATGCAATTTTTGCTACCCTCTCCGTATCGGGTGAAAAGCGCGCCGAAGTGAAAGTATATTTCATGCTGGCAGATTAATATCTGAGATATTGATATACGAGTACGTATCATCAGTTTCAAAAAAAAAAAAAAAATTCAATAAAAATATTAGTTGTTTTTATGGCCTGAAGTATAAAATTTATTGTAATAATTTAGTGAACACTCACTTTCACATAAAACTTACAATGCGAGTTAGTGTTTTTAGAACAAAAATGTTAGAAAAAGATTATTCTCCTGCTTACGTTGTTCACCCACATAAACAAAAAAAAACTTTAAAAAATAAAAACAGATTATCTCTCACACTTGGCGCATGCGCAAAATGCTTCGAATTTTATATACATATATTTAATTAGGGGAAAAATTTAAATACAACAACAACAAAAAATTAATAAAATAAACATTTGTAAAGTGCAATAAACATATTAACCGCTATTAAACGCTCTCAACAATTTTTAATTTATATGGCGACAACAAAACAATTGATCTAATGAAATCATTTGTAAACATAAATAAATTATAATCGAAACGGTATCAGCTGCAAATCGATTGTAAAGTAATTAAAAATGTTAATTAATATTTAATTGCGTGAAAATTTTACAAAAAAAAAAAGAAAAAAAAAATTAAAATTAAAAAAGTTACAAAAAACGTAAAAATAAATAATGCGAAAAAAATCAAAAATTAAAAAAAAAAATTTAAAAAAATATAAAAAGCATATGAAAAATAAGGAATAAAAAACTATTTTTTTTTCGCAAGTTCAATATTTTTTCGAAAAATTTGTACATGGGAAATTTTGCTTAAAAAAAACTTTACTTTTATTTTTGAAGCAATAATTGCGAAACGAAAAGTAATCAACCTTAAAGAAGTTTCTACATATTAATTTCCTTACAATTGCGGAAATTATTAAATAAATACATATTTAATTTAAATTGTTTTGAAGTAAAAATTCTACATTTTCGCCTTTAAAAAAAACCTTTCTGTGTCTTTTAATTGCTTTTATAGAACAGCGTGCGTCAGCTGACCACATACTTATTCTTTATACACACACATACATACACACACGTCATTGCGCCATAAAGTTCAAAGTTCTACAACCTTCGGGAAAAAATGAGTTTAGTTCAATTTCTTAAATATTTTACGTTTAACAATTACAAGTAATTCCTGCTTCCATGAATGCATTAATCATCACTGAGCGAGTTAATTTGTAGAGTTGTTGACAAAAATTTTAAATTAGCTTGCCTTGTGCTTTTTTATAATTTTGAAATTTTTTTTTTGCCTGAATTACGATATTTTGAGCACTTGATATTGATAAAATTAATTAAAAAAAAACTGGAACTTATTTAAAGCAATATTAATTATTTAATAAAAAAGATAAAAAAAGTTAAAAAATATATAATTAAAAAAAAAATGAATTAAAAAAAGATAACAATTAAGAAATACAAAAAAATTCAGAAATTTAAATACAATATAACAAATTTAAAATTTTTTTTCCCATTTTTTCCATAAATTCAAAACTACTACACTGTGAAAAATATTTTAATTTTCAACAAATAACACTTATTTCTAGACAAATATTTCTTAAAATATATCAAACATCTCGTCATCAAATCGAATTGATGTAATAAAAAATGTGTTCATATGTATATAGGTATATATTTAAAAATATTGATTAATGATGTGTTAGTTGACCGTCGTAACGTCGGAAGTTGCATTATTTTTAACTAAACTCAAATATATACAGCATTCAAGCATAGCGGTCAAGCATGTTGTCATAAAAAATATATTTTTTATGGACAATACATGCATTTCCATGAACGTGTGTATGTACGAGTACGTCGTCGGTTGGTGTATAAGTAGCCAAATATGAATAATGATGCTCTGTTGTTAATCATCGACAGCGCATCCTCAATTAATGAAGTAGTGTTGTTGCAGTTTTTGATTAAAAATTATTGTTTATTAGTTGTTGGCCTCACGCTTTTGACATTACAACACTTATGGTTGAGAGGAAAAATAAAAACAAAATAAGAAATAAATAAATAAAATCAAAAGTTGAAAAAAAATAAAAAAATAAAAAATAAATTTAAATATAATAAAAAAATAAAATATATTAAATAAAAAAGAATTAAAAAATACAAAAAATAAAATTAATTGAATTAACATAAAATCAAATAAAATAAAATAAAGTAAAATAAAATAAAATAAAATAAAATAAAATAAAATAAAATAAAATAAAATAAAATAAAATAAAATAAAATAAAATAAAATAAAATAAAATAAAATAAAATAAAATAAAATAAAATAAAATAAAATAAAATAAAATAAAATAAAATAAAATAAAATAAAATAAAATAAAATAAAATAAAATAAAATAAAATAAAATAAAATAAAATAAAATAAAATAAAATAAAATAAAATAAAATAAAATAAAATAAAACAAAATAAAATAAAATAAAATAAAATAAAATTAAATAAAATAAAATAAAATTAAATAAAATAAAATATAAAAATTAAAAAAAATACATAAAATAAAATTAATTAAAATAACATAAAATAAAACAAATTAAAATAAATTAAATTAATTTCATTAATATGATATAAAATAAAATGAAATAAAATAAAAAATGCAATAAAATTAAAAAAATATATTAAATAAAATAAAGTTAAATAAAATAAACTAAATAAAAAACATTAAAAAAATTAGTTAAAACTAAATAAAATAAAAGAAATGAAATAAAATAAAACAAAAAAAAAGTAAAATAACATTAAATGATATAAAACGAAATAAAATATTTGAAAAAACATAAAATTAAATTAAATTCAATTAATTAAATTAAATTAATATAACATTAGATAACACAAAATGAATTAAAAAACTACAATAAATTAAAAAAAATCATAAATAAAATAATATTAAATAAAAAATAAATAAAATAAAGAAATAAAGTAAAACAAAATGAATTAAAATAAAATTAAATTAAATAAAATGGAATAAAATAAAAAAATAAGATAAAATAAAATTAAATTAATTTAATAAATATAATATAAAATAAAATAAAATGAAATAAAAAATTCAATAAAATAACGAAAAATACTAAGTAAAATAAAATTTAAAATATATAATAAAATAAACTAAATAAACATAAAATTAAATTGTGTTAAATTAATTTAATTTGATTAATATAACATAAAGCAAAATAAAATGAAGTAAAAAAATACAATAAAATAAAGAAAAATACTAAATGAAATAAAATTAAAAAAAAATAAATGTTTATTTACTACATTAAAAAAATTAAAATTAAATAAAATAAAACAATATAAAATTAAATTAAATTTATTTAATTAATATAATATAAAATAAAATAAAATAAAATGAAATTAAAAATTAAATAAAATAAATTTAATAAACAATATTAAAAAAATAAATTAAAATTGAATAAAATAAAACAAATGAAATAAAATAAAGAAATAAATTAAAACAAAAAGTAGTCAATCAAAATGAAATAAAATAAAATGAAGTAAAATTAAATTAAATTAAATTAAATTAAATTAAATGCAATAAAATAAAAATAAACAAAATAAAATTCAAATAAAACAAAACCAAATAAAAATTAATGAAAATAAATTAAAATGAAAAAATGCAAAAATATAAACTTAAAAAAATACAAGCTATATATAAAAAGGTTTTGACTTGAATAACTGACGGATCAACCCACAGCCTAAACCCCTGATTATATAGACCTGAAACTTGGGGAGTGTGTTCTGTGTATGACTTTTGCACAAGATTAGAAAGAATTTTCCGGGAAGTGGACGTGGGACCAAGGTGGTCGTATTCATAGTTCGATTTGCTTGAGATCTGGAACATAGAAAGTTCTTTGCCTAGACTAATATGACAAAAACTGTTTTTCTTTTTCATATATTTCAACATACGTGTACATGCAGCTTATAATAAAAGAAACTATCGTTTATTCATTTTGTTATATTTGTAGGAAAAAAAATATACTTTTTATAACTTTTTTATTATTTCGTTTAGAATTTTATTCAATATCTTATTTCACTTAAAAAATTATTTAAATACAACCGTCTGTGTTTTGTGACAGTTCAAGTTTTTTCAATTGACCCCTGTCCATTTTGTTCACATATTAATTATGCAAAAACAAAAAACGAAAAGAAATGATATTAACGCTTGTCAATATAAACAAAATCATGCAAATTTATATTAGAGAGCGTATTTAAAAATATTTTTGTATGGAAAAATATTGCAAAAATAATTAAAAAAAAATAATAAAATTTAATAAACACATATTTATGAAGTGAGTAAAATACATATTCATAAAACAACAACAAGTAGGCAGACAATGTCGCAAAATAATAATTGATCGTCATAATGAACTGTAAAGCAATTAAATATGCAGATTTATATATGCACTCATATGTACATACCTATATACATTTACAGACGTTCTATGCAAAATAATTGTGAACGCTTCCTACTAAAAAACACACGTGCGCGGTTAAGAGTTCGAGGTTAAATGTTGTAGAGAAAATGCAAGCGAAAATGCAAACGGTGTATATAATTAAGTAAATATGTACATTTGGTGTTTTACATTATTATTAAATTATTTTACTTTTTATTACAATTTTTTTCTTTATTATTTTATACAAAAATTTTTATTTTTTCAGATATTGAAGAATTTCCGTGAAAACTTATTACATTTTAAACTAGGTTTTATTTCACTGAAAATTTTAAAATATGTGTCATATAATTTCATTTTATTTGATAATTTAATTTTTTAATTTTTGTTTTATTTTTTATTTTTTTTTTTATATTTATTTCCTTAAATTAAATTTATTTCATTGTACTTCCAGAGCTTCCCAGAACTGCTAATTTCAGCGGCCTTTGTATAATTTTTTCTTATTGTTTTCCTATCAACAATGAAGTTTCATCATAAACACATTACCGACAACAATTTGTGAAATTTGAAAGTAGAATTTAGGATGAGTATTGATTTCAAAAAATGTGTTAATATTCGTTTATTGTTGTAAAATGATTAATAAATAATTTAAATAATTACATTGAAGGCTTTTGTTCACATTCAAATAATAAGCTCGGAACATTTTGTAGCTGTCAGTTTGAACATCAAACAATACACTCAGACATTGCCACTGAATGGGTGCACGAGCTCAACAAAAGACTTAAGTAACGAACTTGATTCACCTTACTCAGAGGCATTGCGGCTGAAAGGGAAGTAAATCACATAATGATAAGCAGCACACTAAAGAGAATAATGAATAAAAATGTATACAAAAAAAAAAACAACAAATAAATAATTAAATAATTTCTTTAATTTTGCAAAATTGCGACGAAGTATTTTAAACGAGCTCGCAGTTTATTCTTTAAGCACTTTCAAATATATGACAATTATCATAAAGTAGGCAACTATATTCAAGGATTTAATTCAATTACAAATACGAGTTCACTAAATCACCTTTATGAACACACGTGAATAGTCAACAAATTTAGCAAACTCAATGATGTCGATTAGTGATAATTTTGAATTAATATTTAATTTATTGCTTATATATTTCGTTTTGTTTTTTTTTTAATGCCTTTACTTTCCACAGAACGCTAACTACCTACAATTAATCTAAATCAAGAACACTTACGCACAATTTAATGCCAATTAGTTAAAAATTATGATTAGCAGCGCCTACTCGGGTTCGTTGCTTAAGTCTTTAAATGGTAGAATGCCAGCGAAATAGAATTTAATTGAAGTGAAGCAAAAAAATTAAGAAAAAGAACAAAAAATAAAATAAGATAAAATAAAATGAAATATAGTAAAATCAAATAAAATAATATAATAAAATAAAATAGCATAAAATGAAATAACATGAAACAGAATAAAATAAAACAATATGATATAATAAAATATAACGAAACAAAATAACTTGCAACAAAATAAAATAAAATAAAATAAGATAAAATAAAAAAAATTATATAAAATAAAATAAAAAAATATGATAATAAAACCAAATAAAATATAATAAAATAAATAAAATATAATAAAATAAACAAAATAAATAAAATAAAATAAAATAAAATAAGAAAAATTATAACAAAATAACATAAAAAATAAATAAATAAATAAAATTAAATAGAGTAATATAATATAATAAAATATAATGAAAAAAACAAGTAAAACAAAATAAAATAAAATACAGTAAAATAAAAATAAATTACAATAATATAAAATAAATTTAATAAAATAAAATTAACTTAAATAAAATACAATAAAATGGAATACATAAAATAAAAGAAAGTAAAATTAATAAAATCAAAAATAATGAAATAAAATAAAAACAAATGAAATAAAATAAAATACGACACAGTAAAAAAACCAAATAAAATAAAATAAATAAAATAAAATAAATAAAATAAAATAAATAAAATAAAATAAATAATATAAAATAAAATTAACTAAAAATTAAAATTAATTAAATTCTTTTAAAATAAATTAAGTAAAGTAAAACAAAATTAAATGTATTGTAATATATCAAAATGAAATTGAATAACCTAACTAAAAAAAAATAAGGAAAATAAAAAAAATTAAGTAAATTAAATGAAGTTGAATAAACTAAAATAAAATAAATTAATATAAAAATTATAAAGAAAAATTAAAAAAATTTAATAAAAATAAAATAAAATTAATTAAAATAAATCCAATTAAAATAAATAAATACAAAAAATAAAAAATACTAATGTAAAGTAAGAAATTTAATAAAATTAAATTATGATGTTAAATTAAAGAAAAAGAAAAAAATAAAAAAACCAAAAATTTTGAAAATAAAAAATGGGAAAATAGATATAAAATATTTGTTGGTAATTTCTTCGCAAAAACAACTGCATCGCGCCAAGTTTACAGCTACAGAATATCTGAGTACTTGATCGTGGATATGTAGTTAAAAGGAAAAAAGTGAAAAACAACAATATGTGAAAGCGGCACACATGTAGCTTAATGGGACAACCATTGGCTCGTGCTGTGGGCATCTCAAGTTCGAATTCCATTCGAACAAAAGGTGTCTGGAAAAAGAAGTCCGATGAGGAAACGTGGTGGTTTCCGAAATAGCAGCTATAACTTCTACCGTCCAAAACTATTGTTGTAATTTTTTCACTATTTCCAAAAAAATATATGGTCTGAAACAGTTCCATTTAAGCGAAAACCCAAAAACAATTCAACATAACAATGACTTAAAAAAGATATAAATTTAATTTATAAATAAAATGAAATAAAAAACAATATAGGTAAATTGAAACAAAAAAATAAAAAAAAAAATTTATGTAGGGAAAATGAAATCTGTTTAAATGAAATAAACTAATATTATTTAAAACAAAATTAAATGAAAAATTAATTTTTGACAAAATAAAATATGATTAAATTAGGTTATTTCACAATGATCGGCTGATGCGCCCTACAAAGACACATTGGTTCTTTTTCAGTTCCCGGTGAAGTAGTCGTCGTATAGTTAATGCCGAATAGAAACAGAGGATGTGCGCAAGCGTCTGAGTAATACTTTTCTCCCTCCACTTCCTACATGTGTCACTGGTGCTAATGCCTATTCTGCTTGCATTGGATGCCAGTGAGTTGTGGCCCGTCCTTTGTTGCTCTTACACATGGGCTTGGTAATTTTGCATGTCGCTAATGCGTACCAACTCACTGTGATCCAACACCCAGCACTTTCGGAAATTTCATTATAGATCGTTTTAGTGATTTTTGTGTATCTTGAACTGGCTCACTAGCAAGACAGGTGGGATTTTTGACAACCTTATCAGTTATTTGGTAACCCACAATGCTTTTGTTGTCGGCAACCCAGTATATATGCAGAAACCTTGCTTCCTAGATAAAGCGTATGGGTAATAGCTTAATCCTGTTGAGTCTTAGGGCATTTTATACTTCCTTGTAAAGAGTCGCCATTTATCTCCTCAAGTTAACTAATAGCACACTTCCGGTGTATGACCTTTAGAGCATTGTGCTTTAAATTACTAATTGTCTCGTCGCGACCTTCTTCATTTTTCCCTTTAGTCCAAGCCAACATTAAATATTATAGATTTTCCTTCATTTTAACCTATTTTTATCTACATTATTTGCTTATCGTTGACATTGATATTCGATGTTTTTGTTTTTTTTTAACCTATTATTAGCAACAATATGATTATATAATACTCTAATGGTTTATAAATGAGCTAACTTCATTTGCTGCCCTCTGCTGCTTTGTAGTTTTTATAAATTCATATTTTCACTAATTTATTTTTATCTCCACCGCCTCTTCGAATCTTTCATTCATTGAATTAGTTCCGAAATATGAGATGGGTCATTTGTTACATCACTAAATTTGTTAATGTTGTGACGTTGCCATAAATACATACACAGGTAGTTAGCTACATAGATAAAAATCTAAATAATTTAGTGACCTATTTTTAAGAGAAAAAAGGCACCTTGAAGCAGGAGCTTAACTGTCAGAGATCTGAACGCCAAAAAAAAAATAAACCATTCCCACGTTCCATTTCAAAATACATATTTCATTAGCTTACTTTGTTATTTTTTATTTTTTTTTTTTTCATAATAAATAAGCAAATTTCATAAGTATTCAAAATATTGTTCACTAACTAAATTATTTATTAATTTTATTTTTTTCATAATATAATTAATTAGTAATGTAAATAATAAATTTTAAAGTTTTCGCAACAATTTCCGGTAAATTCCTATGTATATAAATTATAAAATATGTATGAAAAATTTGGGAATATATATGTTTCTATGGAAAAATATAATGAACGAAAACACGGGATAATATATTTTTTTTAATTCACTTTTTTTAATTTATTTAATTTATATTAATTTTATTTTGTTTTATTTTGTTTTATATTATTATATTATATTTCATTTCATTTTTTTTTAAATTTATGTCAATATAATTTTATTTACTTTATTTTATTTTAATTTAATTTTATTTTAATCTATTTCATTTTTTACTTTTTAATTTTAATTTTATTTAACACCAAGAACTACGCCAGACATTACATTAGCGACAGAGCGTGCAGTATGTTTGGTAAGGCGTTTGGAGGTACTGGATTATACTTACCACCAGTACATAACTCTCGAAATAAACTCTCTTAATCAGGCCACACAAAACAGATCACATAGCACCACTAGAAAATGAAACATATCCAACTTAACAACGGAAATTGATCAGCATGACCTTCCAAAGAACGACACCGGAGACGTAAGGAATGCCGCGCCAAAAGCAGGAAAAAAAACGAATGGTCTAGAGATATTTATATAAAATTGGAAAAGCCGAAGAACCGTCTTGTATATACAACGTGGACGATGCTGAACACACGGTTTTCAAATGCACACGCTGGCAAACAGAACAAAATGTGCTGCACTCAATTAAATTAATTTTTTTTATTTTAATTATTTTATTATATTTTCTAATTTATTTTACTTTAGTCAACTTAACTTAATATCTTATTTATTATATTTTTATTAAATTAATTTTTTTTTGTTATTTTATATTATTTTAAATTTTTTATTTCATTTTATTTTATTTTATTTCTGTTATTTTAAATTTTTATTTTCTTTTATCTTTTATTTTTTTATTTTATTTAATTCAAAATTTTTATTTTAGTTTCTTTAACTAAAATTTATATTTAACTTTCTTCATTTTATTTCGTTTTTTTTTATTTTATTTTGTTATTTTATTTAATTTAAAATTGTTATTTTAGTTTAAAAAATTTTGTGTTTTATTTTTTTTATTTTAGTTTTTAAGTTTAGTTTAATTGGTGTTTTTTGTTTATATTATTTTATTTTGCTTCATGTGATGACCAACATTGGAGGATTTTAGTTTATTTAATTTAATTTAATATTTTGTTTTATTTTATTTTATTTACATAATTTTTATTTAATTTTTTATTTTAGTTTATTTAATTTAATATTTTTATTTAACTTTTTTATTTTATTTTGCTTTTCTATTTTATTTTTGGTTTTATTGATTTTAGGTTTATTTTATATATTTTGTTTTAATTTTATGTTTAAATTATTTTGTTGTATGTAATTGTTGTTTTTTATTTACGTTATTTTATTTTACTTTAAGTGATGACCAACATCGGAGTATTTTAGTTTATTTAATTTTATTTAATATTTTGTTTAATTATACTTGATTTATTATTATATTTATATAATATTTATTTTTTTTTAAAACCTTTATTTTATTTAGTTTATTTAATTTAATATTTTTATTTAATTTTTGTATTATATTTTGCTATTCTTTTTTATTTTTGGTTTTATTTCTTTTAGGTTTTTTTATTTATTTATTTTTTAATTTTTTTGTTTAAATTATTTTGTTTTATTTAATTTTTGTTTTTTGTTTATATTATTTCATTTCCTTTCAATTCTTCAAATTTATTTTATTTTACATATTTAAATTTAAATTAGAATGTATTGTTTTTCCATGGAAAAATACAATATAACAAATCACAGAATCAAGAAAAAATTCCGAATATTCAGTAATTTAAATTACAAAGGGAAATTTTAAAATGTAATAATTTTTTCATAAAATGTAATAATAAATAAAAAAAGCAGAACAATAAATTTAAAAAACTCGTAATTTTCCCCCCCAAATATTGAAATAAAAAATATAAATAAAGGCCCTGGGAAAACTTTACGCCAAAATTATGGAAATTTTTCAGAAAAATATATTTCTTCCATTGAACGAATTAAACCAAAAAAAAATATTAAAAAAACTATACTTTTAAACAAATAATTCATATGAAATCACATAAGTAGCACACTAACTAGCCACAAAAATACTGAGAAAAAATAAAAACAAAATCAATGCGACTTAGGTCATCGTCAAATCAGCGCCGACGCTTATCAAAAACCCGAATGGGAACGAAATTAGCAATTTAAATGGAAAATCTAAAGATACGACATCAACACTATTGGTCAATACTGCACTTGGTTAACAAAATAAATATAAAAAAAAATAACCGTTAAACCGTAATATGGCTTTATAAGGGCAATATTTAATAAATTATTTAAAAATAATCCAAAAAAAAAATGTAACGAAGAAATATGAATGAAGAAATAGAAAAAGAGCCAACAACAACTATTTTGACAACCAAGGTAGTGGCATAAAAATACCGTTAACTAATGTTGACAGTTATGCAGGAAAATATTATAACAGGTGAGCGCGTCCAAAAAATCACAGCGCGCGGGCCGTGCAGGGGCTGAACTAATTTGAATTGGCATATTACAAGTCGAAAAGTGGTTCAAACAACTAAAAACTCACTAGTCGAATATTAAAATATTCAAATATTTTGTGTGATTACGTATTTTCGTATGTTTGAGTAGGAAGCAGGTTTTTTCTTTCTTTCGTCAAGTGTTGTTGTTGTTGTGGTTGTTTAGTAAAATTTATACAATTTAGCAATAATATTTAGATGAAACAAAGGCAATGACATAAACATGAACGCTTGTTAACGCCTGTAAAACAACTTGGTTATAGCGATTTTGTGGATTTTTTTTTTCTACTAGTTTTTGCAATTTTATTTAGGAAAAATGTATATATGTTGGTTTATATGCGAATTTTGCAAAAATTTGAAGTCATCGCTGCATTCGCTACCAAAATGGCCAACGACAGTTACGTTTTTCACATATATGAAATTTGTGAGTTCCGGATCCAAGATGGAGCTGAGATTGGAGGTTGGGGTATACTTCAAGGATCTCCCTCTCTCTCTCTCTCTACAGGTCTATAAAATTCAGCTAACATCTTCCAAGGGGAACTACCAAAGGCTTAGAA